>CM057456.1:411172500-411725000 GCA_016271365.2 Neoceratodus forsteri | reverse complement strand
CTCAGAGTGGTGAAAAAGTGGAATGAGCTGCCAGAGGAAGTGGTACAGGAGAAATCAGTGAAGAGCTTCAAGCAAGAATGGGCGGCACATGGGGTTAGCCAGAAAGGGGGGCAGAAACAAAGGGGAAGGGTGTCTACTAGGCCAATGCAGAGTAATTAGATAGGGTGGCAGATCTGGATGGGTCGGCAGGCCTTTTCTGTGATCATTGTCTATGTATCTGTGTATTTATAACAGAACTTAAGTTTGGAGCCTAGCGCTAGTCCTGATGCCCCAAGTGTCCCACAGGATCATGGATCAGCTTTGGTTTCATATTAGTTCATCTTATAAAATGGATAGCCAAAATAAAGAGCTATGATTTACACAGTGTCCACAACACCCAATTTAGGGTATGTCATGCTGCTAGCTAGAAGTGGGGTAAAACTGCAAGTGTCCACAATGCCCTATCCAGGGTAGGCCAAACTGCAAACTAGAAGTGAGATAAGATTACAAGTGGCCATGAAACCCTATCTGGGGTAATCCTAACTGGGGGTTCAGGAAGGGGGACTCTCAGACATACACAAGTACTTAATCCCCATCTGATGGAGGCAGGAAGTGCAAATGAATAACAAATGTGTCAGCAAGCACAAGGGAGCTACGACCACTGTGCCAGTGCTCTACTGCTACTCAGCTATTGCAATGTTCTGGCAGCAGAGGATGATGAGATTGGAATCTGTGGGGGTGGCATGACTGTCTTTAGGAGGGTGCTCTGGGAGATGGGAAGGAGATTAATTTTAAGGAAGCTGGGATTCCTGGTAGCAGAACAGAACAAGTTTAAATCTGGGGTTATCAGTCTGACAGCCCAGTGACTGGTCTCCACTCCCCCAGAAGCCCCAAAGGGCCCTGGGGGCACATTGGTGTACAGTTGAGGGTCAGAGGAGGAGGAAAGGGGACAAATACAGTCCCTGTGGTAGAGATCAGGAACCGCTACAAACACAAACACCTCATGTCACTGGAAAGGGTCAGTACCCATGGGCCCCAGGGTTTTGGAACCAGGCAAGTAAAGGATGTTGGGACTGAGTTGGTCCAGACACTGAACAGGCCTAAGGGACTGGGCCAGGTTACATGTGAAACCTACTGGAGGGTCTTAAGGAAGGGAAACCAAGCTGCACAAGGTGATCTAACTGGGGAAGGAATAGGAATAGGCAGGGTATAGAGAGGAAGGGGAACCAGTCTGTTTTGAGTGAGGCAACAGGAGGGAAAGTAGAGTAGAGAAACCAAGCAGGACAGGGGGGTGCCAGATAAGGGAAAGGATGAAAAAAGAAACCAGTGTGTTCAGAGAGAGAGTGAGGCAGCAGGGGAACAGAGGTAAGAGAGACCAGGCTAGACAAGGGGCTCCTTGTCTTCCCAAGCAAACAATCACAATGCAGTGCAGGGGTCAGTACTAACACTCAGGCAGCCAGCCCAAATACATATACAGTACTAAACACCAAAACAGTGCTGCACTCAGAGACTCACCTTTAACTTTTTATTTATCAAAAAGCCCTCTACTGAAGATGTATTGGGAACCTTGTGGCACTGGAATGATTAGACCCACTAAGGCAATTCTAGTTTGGGTATTCTGAACATTGTATATTTTGAATTGCACTTTATGTGAGCACTATTATAGCAAATTGTTGATCAGTAAATAGACAAGAAGCAAGTTTTGACTTTCTCCTGTGCCTCTGTTAAGTGTCTAAGTGCAGCACTGTTTTGGTGTTAGTTGCCAACTAAGGGAAAGGAGGGAGAGGGTAACCAATCTATTCAGAGTAAAGCAGCAGGCAGAAAAGAAAAGAAGGAATGAGGCAGCATGAGGAAGAGGAGGAAAGGAGGCAGCAGGGGCAAGACAAGAAAGGAAACCAGACTGCACAGGTGGAGGTAACTGTCAGAGGGGATGAAAGGGTTTCAGACCACAAAGAGGGACACAAAAGGGATGAGTAACAGGAATGTGATTTACCTGGAAAGGAGAAAACCCTTAAGAGGTAGGGATACAGCAGGTAAGATGGGAGACAGGGGAGTCCCAGTGCTGAGGAACTCAGTTGTCAGAGGGACAGGGCAGTCATAAAGGGAAAGGAGCCACATAAGAGGAGCATGGTGTGCCTCTCTGGTATGACTACAGAAAGGATAATACTCAAGCTCCAATCCCTGACCAGTGGGAACGTCACATGTGTTGGCCCATTTAGGAGTAAATGACTTGGCAGAGTGTAGGGTGAGGGTGGTACAGGACAGGTTTAGGCGGCTAGGGGAAAACTCAGGAAGTAGGTGGACACTACAACCTTTTCAAAAGTGCTACCAATGCCACAGGTCAGTAAGACCAATAAACTAACGATATAGACAGCTGACTCAAGAGTGGTGTAGTGAGCAGGACTTTTACCATATGGGGTTGGGAATAATTTTTGAGGGCCAGACCATGTCTGCAACACATCATCTGCACATTGCAGGGAAGGAACAAGGGCCATGGGGTGGGAAAGCTAGGAAAATACATTAACTGAAATTTAAACTGGGGGGTCTCTAGTAGGGCACAAGACTCTAAAATTTCTTATCGGCCATAGGGCCTCACATAATGATACATTACATTTGGAAAAGGTGGTGCTACACAGGGAAACAGGGGCAACAAGGAGGGAGGGATAAGCCTGGGGCAATATATTGGGGGAGCAGGGGCAAAAAGGAGGGAAAATATAGGATGAGCAGTCAGGTTAGAACCCACTGACCTGGAACAGAACACATACACGTAAGGTCAGTGGTTGAAAAACTAAGACATCTGCATGAGTAAGAAAAGGGGCCGGTTGACAACAAGCACCATAGATGGCAGTCTGTACCAATACCAGAAGCTTGGGAAATTAAATGGAGGACATACAAGCACTAGTGGTAGAAGCCTTCTTTGATCTGGTGGTGCTACAGAAGATCTGAGTGTTTCCAAAGCATAAATGGGACCTCACCATTCTAGGATTCTTACTCCACTGAAAAGAGTGGGAAGTTGGAGTGGCAGTGGCCTTTTATGTAAGGCAGGGTGTAAAGAACACAAGGAAAGCACAAGGAATGTTGGCACTGGGACACTATGGGTCCAGGTTGAATCGGACATGGGTAGGATATAGTTGGGAGTAGTCTATAAACCACCCAGCTAGAATGAAAAGCTTGACAGGGGACTTTAAGGTGAGATCAGGAAGGCAACAATACTGGTTAAGAGGGTAATCATTGGATGCTTCAAGCTACCTGTTACAGACTGTAGCATCTCAAAAGTTTGCAGTGGTAGAAGTGAGTCATTCCTGCTTGCATCTCAGGATGGCTTCATAGTCCAGGAGGTCAAGGAACCAACAAGAGAACACGTGATCCAGGAGCTGGTGCTGGCAATACAACTACATCAGGTCTTCAGTGCAGATAAGCCCCTAAGTAATAGTGTTGTTTGTGGTCCAAAGAGTTTTTCACAAATACCATGAGTAGTAGACTTCCTGAATATTTAGATGGCCCTCGTGAATAATCTTCTATTCTGACACTATTTACTAAGCAATATTCAGTTAATTTTTCTTTTCTTTTCTATTATGTTTTTTATAAAGTGTGTCTCCCTGTTTTTGTCTGCCCCTTCCATGGGCCTCATGTGTGTGTTTGTGGAGGCACATGTGCGCTGCATTCCAAGGTGCCCTCCTGACTTTCTGCCACCTGCACTGCTACTTGACCTCCAGCCAGTGGCAGCGAAACTACAGGGGACAATAACCTCCCAAGGAGAGGAGATTTGCAGTTAGGCTGCTCCATCCCCCCCCCCATGCTGGCACCCTGATGACCTGAGGTCATTCCCAAACCTGGGTCACTGGCATGGCATGAGGTGTGGTGTTCAGCGTCTCAGTCCTCAGCACCACTGGGCCAGCATTATTCAGTTAAATTTGAAGTGTTGCAGAGTTTCATTGTCCAATCAAAGGCCATTTCTGGAGATCCTAGAGCAAGTTACACCATACCATCTCCTCCCTCTGATATGGTAGAGAGCAGGAGACAGTCATTTCAGAGAACTAGCTTTGCAAACTTCTGAGACCTAGAACTTGCCAAAAGATGTGTGTTTTTTTTGCTCCACAGGATATTTTTGGTCAGTACTAAAATCTCATCGGCATCAGAAAATTCAGGTTTGATTTTCTGACTGCATTTTTCATGCACCAAGCAAACATGTTTTGGCTACTTGGGAGAGTAGGGGCTGCAGAGGTGTGTCCTTCCCAGCAGCCATCTGAGCGACATCATAATCAGCCTCAGCAGTCGTGTTGCCTCAGCCTGCAGTTGAATTCAACAAGTGCAGAGTGTCTCTTCAAGCTGCCCCTTCTAAATGCCTGTCTACTTGTAAAATGGACCAAAAGGCCGATCTGTCCGGGGGCTCCCCAATCTGGCCTTAATTCTCACTGCTCTCATGCTTTTTTTGTTGCTTAACACATGAATGCATGCTAATTGACAGTTACTTTTATTGTTGTCCCTAACTAAAAACCAACTTAAACATTAGCTGCTTGAGCTGACACACTTTCACTCCCCCAAACTCCCACGACATGTCACATGATGGACATTTTGGCATGGGAGTGGAAGCCTTTTCTCACATATCAAGGACAGGCAGAGAAAACAACATTTTTGCAGGTTTACTTCATTCCAAAATGTACTAAAAGACTGACAGACAGGTACCCAAAGAACTCAGGTGTCCAATGAAAATATTTCTACATAGGGCTCAACATAGAGTGAAGTCCAAATTCATCAGGAATATTATTTCAGCTTCAGTAAAGCAGTAATACAGCTGCCATTTCTCCATAGTAACCTCTAGCTGGTGCACACCTGAGCTTCATCTGACCCATGTGACTTATGTTTAACTCTGAAGAAGACGTCCTTGGCGACATCATGAACAGCAACTCTCAATTGAGGTCAAAGATCAGTTAGGACGTATTAGGAGCTGGTCAGAGCAGGGAGCACTACAGCAAGAGTCACACTGGATCACCAGAAAGAAAGTAGGCATGGAAGCCATGGTTGCAAATACAGCAAGTCTGTGTCACTGACGCATTCACCCAGAGACCCAAGGGATCATGGAGAAGTGGTGGGTGACCGATCAGCTAGGGTACATGATGGGTCAGACTCAACAGTCAGGATGAGTCACCACAAGTCATTTGCAGTGCGAGCTCCACTGGGCAAGACCGGGGCAGCTGAGAAAAAACAAAGACATCTGTGTAGGGTGGATGGGAGCCCCACCTAAACTGGTTGTGAATTGGGGGTAGCCACGGTGGAGGGTTGACTAATTGCTGAGGAGTAGTATGGTTGCATGACTGGCATCATATGGCACTGTCTGGCAGGCAAAGAAGCAGCAATTGTAGGCTGGAAAAGTTGGACTCAGAGGAGACCATCATCTTAACGAGAGGATTAAAAGAAAAGCAGCAACCAAAGGTATTTGATTTGTCATCAGTATTTGTTGTACACAGTTATACCTCTGTCTGACTCCACTGAGCCTCATTTTTGTCCCCCATGCACCTTAACCTTTTGTCACTGAAATGATGAGCACACAAAATAAAAGATACATCATCAAACATGAAGCTGCAAGTTCAGAACACCGTATAATTTAGTTTGTTTGCTCAATGTTTAATTTTGCTTTAGGAAGGGTACTGGGATATGACTCAGGTGAAGACTAGGGCTCTTGTTGAGGTGGCAAAACTATTGTTCACTATTGTTCACTCGAGCACTTGCCCCTGCTAGACCAAGTTGATCAGATTCTCCATCAGCTGCAAAGGGTTGGGGGGATCATGTATGGTGGAAAGTTTCTACCATTTTATTGGGGTAGTGGAGTTCATTCACAATCATGATTTTAACTTGAAGCAGTGCAGCTTACTTTACAAAGTCTGACAGTGGGGCAAAGGAGGGCAAGGGGTTCAGTAGTTGGTTTATAAATGGCAACCAAGGTAACTTTCTCAGAACTGCTACCTCTGTATGGCATGGATGAGGCTAGAGTACTCTGCACCATGGGATTCAATGACTGGTTGAAAAACTGGTGCAGAGCTCAGGGATTAGGCTTCATTGGGGACTGAGGCTCCACCTGGAGGGATGCAGGCCTATACAGGTGCGATGGTCTGCATCTACCCCAGAGGGAAACCAGGATCCTAGGTGATAGATTTAAATGCTTCATTGGCAAGTATTTAAACTAGCCAAGGGGGGAGGCACTGAAAAGGAGAAGGGAAATCCTAGTCCCCCAAAAAAGAATCAGGTTAGCTAGTGAGGTAAACACCAAGATAGAGCAGTCGATAAGGAGAAGGGCAGGGGTAAATGGAGAAAAAGACAAAGGCAGTAAGGACAGGGATGGGGCAAAAAGAAATAAAGCCATCAAAAAATGGAGGGTAATGAGTACCAATTTCTGTAGTCTAGGTAAAAATCTCCCCAAAATGGTGGCCTTGATGGAAGAGGGACGCCTGAATATCATGGCAGTCACAGAAACATGGTACACAAAGAACCATGACTGGGATGTCAACATACCAGGGTACACAATCTACAGAAGGGGCAGGGAGGGAAGAATAGGAGGAGAAGGAGGAGTAGCTCTCTATATAAAGGAAAGGATCAAAGCAACAGAACAAATGGCTAAACAGGGAGGAGAGAGGCACTGTGGGTCACCCTGGAGACTGCACATGGCTCCACAATCTGCACAGGGGTTGTATACAGACCCCTGTCTCAGGGGGAGGAAATAGACAAGGAAATGATAGAAGGCATCCTTGGGATGACAGAGAATGGGGAGATATTGCTGATGGGGACCTGAATATGCCAGATGTTAACTGGAGCACTTTTGCTGCAGCCACATCCAAGAGCAGGGCAATTCTTGATGCCCTACAGGGGGCATGCCTCAGACAGCTAGTTTTGGAACCCACTTGGGAGGGAGCAATCTTAGACCTGGTACTGTCAAATGGGGATGGAGAGAGCATATCTGGTCTTGAAGTGGGTAGCCATTTGGGAACAAACGACCACCAAACAGTGTGGTTCACGATAAACTTAGCTGTAGAGTCAAGCCACACAAAAGTGAAGGTGCTGGACTTTGGAAGGGCTGATTTTGTCAAAATGGGAGAGTGCCTCAGAAAAGCACTAGCAAACAGGCAAGAAGGTGGGGTGGAGCAACAATGGGGAAACATCAAAACCACCATCACAGAGGCAGCAAGCCTTTATATGAAGCAAATAAGCAAATCCAAATGAAAGAAAAAAACACTATGATTCTCAAAAGAAGTGACGTGAAAGGTAAGGGAGAAAAAGACAGCATTCAGGAAGTATAAGGAAACACAGAAGGAGCATGACAGAGAACTGTACCAGTTAAGGCAGAAGAAAGTGGGGAAGGCAGTCAGAATGGCAAAGGCCCAATCTGAGGAAAAGATAGCCAACTTGGTTAAGAAGGGGGATAAAACCTTTTAAAGGTACATTAGGGAGCAAAGAAAGACTAAAGCAGGGATACTGAGGCTGAATAAAGAGAAGGTGGTTGGGCAGAGAGCTACAGTGAAAAGAGGGATACTGAATGAATACTTCTGCTCAGTATTCACAATGGAAAAGGAGGGAGATACCTAATCCAGCCAATAGAAGCAATCTGATAGGAGGTTGATATTCATCCTTCAAAGAAGAAAGGGTTCTGAAAGAACTCTTAAAACTGAAGGTGGATAAAGCAATAGGGCCTGATGGGATTCACCCCAGAATTCTAAAAGAACCAAGGGAAGAACTACTAACACCACTGACAACCCTTTTTAATAAATCATGGGAGGATGGTGTGGTACCTGAGGATTGGAGGAGGGTGGATGTGATTCCTCTTCACAAAAGTGGGAGTAAGACAGAGGCAGGAAACTACAGACCTGTCAGTTTGACCTCAGTGGTAGGGAAAATGGTGGAATCATTTCTGAAGGAAAGAATTGTTGTGTACCTAGAGGCCGGTGGGGCACAGGACCCAAGGCAGCATGGATTCACAGCAGGAAGGTCGTGTCAGACAAATCTAACTGATTTCTTTGACTGGGTGACCAAAGTAGTAGACCAAGGAGAGGCTGTGGACATGGCCTACCTAGACTTTAACAAGGCATTTGACACATTCCTGTACAAAAGATTAATAAACAAATTAGCCAGCCTAGGAGTGGGTCCCAGGGTGATAGTCTGGGTAAAACACTGGCTGGACAACAGGACACAGTGAGTAATAGTAAATGGAGTCCACAGTGAAGAAAGGAGGGTTACTAGTGGGGTACTGCAGGGTTCAGTATTGGGGACAGTCCTTTCTAATGTCTTTATAAGTGACATTGCAGAGGGACTGGAAGGGAAAGGATGCCTCTTTGCAGATGACACAAAGATCTGCAACAGGGTTGATACGCAAGGTGGTGGAAAGGATGAAAAGGGACTTGGCAAGATTGGAGGAATGGTCAAATGTATGACAGCTTAGATTCAATGCAAAGAAGTGCAAACAAAACCCAAGGAAGAGTACACAGCGGGGGTGATACTGACAACAACAAAATGGAAAGAGACCTAGGGGTAGTCATTTCAGATGACCTAAAGGTGGGCCAGCAATGTGAGAAGGTAGTAAGGAGGACTGGGGGATACTGGGATGCATAGGGAGTCGCATCACCAGTAGAAAACAATTAGTTGTTGGCCCTCTGTACAGACAGTTGGTAAGACCACATCTGGATTACTGTGTACAGTTCTGGTGACACCATCTCTGCAAAGACATAGACAGAGTGGAGAGTGTCCAGAGCAGGGCAACCAAAATGGTGCAGGGTCTGCACCAGAAGACATATGAAGAAAGACTAAAGGAGCTTAAGATGTATAGCCTTGAGGAAAGGAGGGGGAGGGTGACATGATAGAAACTTTCAAATACCTCAAGGGGATCAACAAAGTCCAAGAGGGTAGCATCTTTCAGAAAAAGATGTGCAAGAACAAGGGGGCACAATTTGATGATAGAGGAGATGGTTCGAGAGGTAATGTGAGGAAGTATTTCCCACAGAGAGGGTTGTAGATGCATGGAATAGCCTTCCTTAGCAGGTCGTGGAGTCAAAACAGTGGGGGAATTCAAGAATGCATGGGACAGACATAAGGCAATTCTAGCAGGGGGTGAGGAGGAAGTAGGCTCTGGTTAACTAGATCTGCAGCTTATCTGTTAGGTAGAAATGGGCAGACTAGGTGGGCCAAGCAGTCCTTATCTGCCATCAAATTCTATGTTTCTGTGTTTTTGTTTCATCTCTGTACCTTTCTTTCCCATGTGGTGATAAGATGTTTTAAGAGCCACAAAGTGAGAAGCAGGCATCATAACGGCTGAGACTAAGCATCTAGACCCACATGATTAAATGATTTCATTTTAAAGTCTGGGGTTACCATTTGATATCAAGCAAATTATATGCCACATAAACAATCCCACCTGGGAGTTCTATGAAGAGCCAAAGTTGCATTATTCCTTATTTCTTTGAAAATGTAAACTGTTACCTATGGACTATTAAGATTTTTTTGTTGTGCAGTCTAGCCAGACTTCAAGTTGTTTTGTAATAAATGCTTCAGCGATGACCCAGGTCTTCAGTCTAATACCAAGACAGCAAATACAAGCAACTAAACATTCTTTTGTCAGCAAATGCTCATTGTCCTAGTAGCTGGGCTCAGTAACTGGGACTAGAGGGCTGTCTTTGTCTGTTGACATCCCTCCTTACTGTTTTCAGTTTCACACAGTCCCACTGTGAGTTTATTTGGTGGAGCACATTTTCCTTTAGCTCTACTTGCTTTTTTGTCAACAAATTCAGGCTTCGCTTTTCTAATTGCATTTATTGGGGATGTGTTATTGGGCTACGTAACAGGGAGGACTGTTCCATTTCCACTGCTTTCATTTCCATATACATCCAGTGTGATTTTTCTGTGGAACACGTTTTTTTGTGTTTCATTTTTGCTGTCGCCTGGTTCCAGGCTCAGTTTCCTGCATGACTGAGGAGGGTATCGGCTGACTACCCTGTCCCTGCAGGTCACTGCATCTTGCCTGTCATGTGTAGTATTTTGTGTGTGTGTGTGTGTGTGTGTGTGTGTGTGTGTGTGTGTATGAGTTTTCATCCTACTTGCACCCAGCTGTGTGTGTATAGTTTTGTTTATAAATTGAAAAATGTTTTGTGTGTAAGACTTGACTCATTGAGTTGTGTGTGAATTTGTCTAGTGTCGCTGTTGTCTGGTTTGGCTCAGTTGTGTGTTGAACTAGGGTGTTGTCAGCTAACTTCTCCTATAGCAGTGATATTAGTGACATAAAACAAATGTTGTTTATTTTTGCCTTGAATTGTACTACACTGTTTGTTGTACAAGCATTTACTGTGAATAACAACATAGACACACACAGTCTGCCTGGGCTATTACTTGCACTACTGCTAATTGTAGTTGGTTAGCTATGCTGCTAAATTTTAGCAACAGGCTGTGCTATAGTACATGTTATGCCTAAATACGAACATACAAAAAGCCAGCAGAAGAAGGCCATTTGGTCTCTCGAGTCTGCACATATTTCAGGGTCCACAGCTTGAGCTAATGTCCCTGCCCTCCATCCCTCTTCTCCCACCCTCCTACCCATGATCCTTATCTTATGCCATGCCTATCCCAGCCTCTCTTAAAGCTGCCCACTGTCTTCAATGAGGTGACCTCTTCCGGCAGCGTATTCCAAGTGTTCACCACCCTCTCTGTGAAGAAGTGCTTCCTGACCTCCCTCATATAGCTTTAGCTAAGGTAATAACTACATTAAATAATGTCTGGAGATCAGCCACCCTACAAGTGTGCATTGTCCAGCCCCAGAAAATCCCCTGGCTTGCAAGCCCTAGGTGGTACAGGAGATGGTGATAACTGCGCCGGGTGTATCAGGCATTGCAAACTTGCTTTTCCTCCCAGCAACCCAAGTTCTGGTAGTGGTAGTAGTGGTAGTAATGTGAGTGGGGGGAGCAGCAGCACCAAGGCAACTAGTGCTGCTCTGTGTCCATCACCACCACCACAACCACCAGTACTATGCCTGTTGACACCACTTTTTTTAGCACCAACTATTTATGGGACTTGGAGGTCCTTAGAACTGAGGTTCTCTATTCTGTAAACAGCAGCAGGCAATGCCAATATTAGCAGTAGCATGACCGCAGTTTCCAACACAGCTGTTACTAATTGTATCACTAGTTCTTCCCCAGCTGGTGTGCTCCCAGTCCACATCACCACCAGTGCCATACTTTACATCGGGCACTTCCAGTGTTTCTGCCACTACCACCAAAGCTTTTGCAACCACCACTTCTACTACCACAACTGACACCACCAGTGTACCTGCTGGTATTGTTAGCACCACAGCAAGCTGTCACCTCCACAGTCAGTTTGAACGTCACCACCACTCTTGCCATAGCTGCACCCTATACCTTGTGCTGCATTTCTACTGCCTCTTTGTCACTCGTTGTGGTGTCTTTGAGGTGTTTATGAAACACCAGGTCCTTAGAAAATGATTTAATGGTGATATTTAACTGTTTTTAAAAGAACCATTTACAAGGCCATCATTCCTGACCAAATTTCAACACAGAATTACTATAACAACCTGTGACAAATCCCAACAACTTGCCTTGCTTACAGCTCTGAATCAGTCATTGAGATGTTTATGGAATGCCAGATTCAAAGAGGATTTAATGGTGTCATTTAAGGGCTTTTATAACAATTCTTTAAAAAGCACATTTCCTGGCTGAATACAAAATGTTGAATACCGAATATCCAGAAAACCTGGGATATGAATACCAAATGTTTGTCTGAATAATCAGAGAAAAGATACTCACACAGCCCTACTTATTTACAACAATCAGCTATTAGTGTGGTTAAGATATCTGGGCAAGGAACTCATCGATGATCCCTTGATTCGAGGATGATCTTACCATGGTTCACTGATGGGTCCTGAGGTGGTTCAGTAATCCAATCCTAGAGTCACAGGTTGCCGAAGAAATTGCAGAGGTTTCCATGTGGAGAGCTACCCACTGGCTGGGGTTTCTTTCCTTTCCTTCCTCGCTCTCTCTTTTTGGCTTCAAGGGCAAGGTGTTTTCAAAGCAGGCCCCGCTTGCTGGAGGTTCTGGCACCATTGAGATCTGTTGGTGGCAGTTCCTCGTAGCTCATGATGTCTATATTGGTTTTCTTGAGATATGCCTTCAGTGTGCTTTATAGTGTTTCCTTGAGCCACCACGGGATCTCTGGCCGTGACTGAGCTGGGAGTATAAAATTTGTTTGGGGAGTCAAGAGTCGGGCATCCATATGCAGTGTCCAGTCCAGTGGAATTGTTGTCTGAGGATCATTGCTCAATGCTGGTGACATTGGCCTCAGTGAGAACACTAACATTAGTGAGGTGGTCCTTCCACTTGATGTGGAGTATTTCTCAGAGACATCATTGGTGGTGCTCTCCAGGTTCTTTAGATGATGTCAGTAAGTCACCCAAGTTTCACATCCATAAAGAAGGGTAGGGATGATAACCTAACTGTATACCTGGATCTTGGTGTCTTTTGTATGTCACGGTCAGTGAAGACATGATGAAGCAGTTTCCCAAATGAGGTACTAGTGCAATGAATTCTGTGCTGAATCTCATCATCAATGTTTGCTGTTAGGGAGAGGTGGCTACCGAGGTAAGGGAAGTGCTGACTGTCTCCAGGGTCTGTCCCTCAAAGGTGAACTGTGGAGGGTCATTTAAAAGGCCTTGAGCAGGCTGATAGAGCACCTTGGTGTTCTTGATGTTAAGTGAGAGTCCCAGACATCAGTAAGCTTCCGCAAAGAGATCTAGTGCAGACTGGAGGTCGCTTCTGGTGTGTGCAAGGATGGCACAGTCATCAGCGGACTGGAGGCCAATGACGGATGCCTTGCAAACTTTGGTCTTTCAACGGAGATGTCCAAGACTAAAGAGCCCTCTATCCATTCTGTATTAGATGTCAATTCCAGTGGGTAGGCAGCCTTTGGTGAGGACTAGGATGACTGCTAGGAAGATAGAGAACAAGGTTGAAGCGATGACACACCCTCGCTTGACCCCAGTTTGGATGATGAATGGGTCTGTCCTTGAACCATTATGGAGAACACTGGCAGTCATCTGGTCATGCAGAAGCCTCAGGACCTTGATGCATTTTGTAGGGCAGCCAAATCTGGCCAACACCTTCCACAAGGCTTCACGATTGATGGAGTCCAAGGCCTTTGTCAGGTCGATGAAAGCCATGTACAGGTCCTGATTGTTCCCGACACTTTTCTTGGATCTGCCTGGTAGTGAAGATCATGCCGGTTGTCCCATGAGATGGTCTAAATCCCCACTTAGATTTGGCAGGATTTCTTCACATGGGAAGGAGACAGTTCAGAAGAATATGGGTGAGGATTTTCCTCATGGTGGAGAGTAAAGCAATGCCTCGATACTTTCCACACACTGACTTGTCTCCTTCTTGAAAATGGTAACAATGTTGGCATTCCTTAAGTCCTCTGGAATCTCCTCATTGTTCCAAATTCGGAGAATGAGTTCGTGGAGCTTTAGTACCAGTTCCTCGCCCCCAGCCTTGTAGACTTCAGCCGGTATGCCATCTGGTCCCACAGCTTTGTTGTTTTTGGCCCGCTTGATGGCATGTCTTACTTCTTCAATGGTAGGAGGGTTGGCGAGAGATTCTCTTTCAGGGTGTTGAGGGACAGAATTGATAGTGGCATCTGTCACAGATGACTCGCGGTTCAGAAGTGTCTCAAAATGCCCCTTCCATCTAGCTTAAATGCCTTCATTTCCCTTTAGGAGTGTCAAGCCACCTTGAGATTGGAGGGGAGTGGGACCATGGGAGCTTGGACCATAAATGGCCCTTGTAGCCTGGAAGAAACTCTGCATGTCATGTTTGTCAATATAGAGCTGGATCTCCTTGGCTTTGACTTGCCACCATTCGTTTTTGATGTCTCGGATCTTCCTTTGAGCTTCTGCCTTGAGCTACTGGTATGGCTCTTTCTTTTGCTGGCATGAAATGTCATCTTGCCTTGTGCAGTGAGCTCTTCTTTTCCAGTTGAACAGGTCTTGAATCTCAGTATAATTTTCATCAAACCAGTCCTGGTGATGCCGGGTGACATAGCCAATATATTCAGCACGTGCAGAGTGGATAGCAGTCTTGAACTCCTTCCAGTATTTCTCAATGTTATCATTAGCTGCAGGCATGACAGAGAGCCTTGCTTGGAGATGTTACTGGAAGTCCTTTTGAACCACTGCGTCTTGAAGAGACTTGGTGATGAATTTCCTTTGCATTGATTTTGACTGCCTTCAATATTTCTAAGTGAGCCAGATGTTCATGGCAGATTTGACAAGGCAATGGTCTGTCTAGCAGTCATTGACTCCTCTCAGGGCCCTCATGATGTAGACATCCTTTTGATCATGGGTTCTGACAATGACATAGTCAAAGAGGTGCTAGTGCTTGGATCAAGGATGTCTCCAAATAGTCTTATTCTTGTCATTCTGTCTGAAGATGGTGTTCGTGATGACCAGGCCATGCTCCGAAGATTTGTTCAGGAGTAGGATGCTATTGGAGTTTGTCTTTCCTACCCCCTCCTTCCTGATGATGCCATTCCAGAGATCTGAATCACACCCGACTCTGGCATTGAAGTCACCAAGGAAAATTATCTTGTCTTCCTTAGGGGTGTTGGTCAGGACTCTGTCAAGGTTGGAGTAGAACTGTTCCTTGACATCCTCGTCTGCACTAAGTGTCGGGGCATATGCACTGATGACAGTGGCATGTTGATTGTTGCTGAGCTTAACATGAAGGCTCATCAGGCATTCATTGATGCCAATTGGGAGTTCTGTCAGCTGGTTGATGAGCTTGTTCTTGATGGCAAGGCCAAGGTCGTGAATGTGTCTGTCTTCAGCAGGCTTCCCTTTCCAGAAGAAGATGAAACCTCCACCCTCTTCTCTCAACTGGCCTTCATCTGGTCATCTTGTCTCACTTAGGGCAGCAATATAGATACTATATCTTGCAAGTTCCCTGGCAATAATAGCAGTTCTTCTTTCTGATCATTAGCTATACTGGTTGTCCATCAGAGTATGAATGTTCCACGTCGCAAAAATCATTGTCTGTTTCTTGTTTCAACCACAGAGAGAGTGACCCCTTTGGACATGACTATCCAGCCAGGAGGAGGAGGTGAGACAGCCTAGGTTTAAGGCACCTTTTTTTAGCCCCTTTCCAATGCGGGGTGAGCAGAGGGTATCCTAAAGAGGACTGCTCAGTAACAGTAGCAGCTGCCGAAGTGCACACCTGTCCCAGTCCAGGCACCAGACGACCATCAAACTACCGCCACCTACTTGTAGATTCATGGCTAGAGACTGCCGGATTCACTGGTCCTGTCCCTGTCACCACTAGTCTGTTGCCAGAGGGTTTGGAAGGTTGGTTGTGGGGATGTTGTTTCCCATGGTAGAAGCCTGCACATGACTTCTTTTAGTGTAGAGAAGCTGGTACGCCTACAGCAACCACACAAACTTGACAAGCAGGAGATCTAGCGCCCAGTGGCAAGGAGAGTCCAAGGTGACTGAAGAACCCATCTTGTTGCAGCCTTCATCTGCCTTCACAACTGTTGAGATCCTAACATCTTCTTCTGCCTGATCCACCGTTGAGGATTTTGGAGGCTGAACCACACTTAGTCTGGGACCTTGCCTCAGGCCCGTTCACCACGGGTGACCCTGCCAGGAGTACGAGACTCCAGATGACATAGCTCTGAGGGTCATTGGAACACACAAGCCTCCCCGCCATGGCAAGGTCTCGGTCCAAGGAGATATCTGGGCAAGGAACACTCAAACTCTAAAATATGCGTTCAAGAGTGGAAAAACTCGAATAACACCTAATGAGATTGAGGGAGCAGGAGGTGGAAGAAATAGCCTTTAGGGCATTGACAACTCCTGTCTGAGGCAGGTGGGGAAACAAAAAAGCACAAAAAACCAATATGGTTCACAGGGAGGTACAATAGGAAAGGCAGTGAGTTAAAAGATGCTTTCAGGAAATACAAATGGAGTCAAAAGACAGGACCAGGGAGGCCTACCTTGAAATACTGAAGGTGGCCAAAAGGGATGTGAAGAGGAGCAAGGCAGATAAGGAGTTAAAAACAGCAGCAGGCATTAAAGTAGGGAACAGGACTTTCTTTTGTTACATGAGAGAGAAAAGGTGCACACATGATCAGCTGGTTTTCTATGGGAGCAAGTGTAAACTGCTTTCTTCTTTCTGAAGAAGGCGGCCAGATGTGGAGGGGTGGGTTTCATCACTCACCTTCTTCATCCTTGTAATCCCATACTACTCTCCTTTCCTCCTTTTCCTTCCATTCCCTTCTTCACCCCTTCCCCCTCTCTACCCTTATCTACCCCTCCCTACCTATCCACCCTAGCCTCCTGCCATACCCTTCACTCAACCTGGAGTTTCTCCACTGTGCCATCCTCTTCACTCACTGCCCCTCTTCTCCCTGCTCTCCAACCTAGTTCAAGGGTGAGAAGCCCCACTCCATCCTTCTCCTCATTTTCTTGCTCCTCCACCTATCTGGCAATGTAAAGTCCAAACCTGGTCCCTCCTTTTCTTCCCTGTCTTCCTCTGCTACTGCCAAGGGCATTATCATCTTCCATCTGAATGCTATGGGCCTGCAACTTAAACCTGATCTTCTCTCTGTCAAGGTTCAGTTACACTCTACCAATGTCCTCTGCATCTCTGAGTCCTGGCTTTCCTCCATGACTCCTGACTCTTGCCTGTCCCTTCCTGATTACCATCTTTTTAGGCAGGACAGGGTGAAACATGGAAGTGGGCTTATCATCTATGCCCATTACATCCTCTCATGTGCCATGGTCTTCAGGGAAGCCACATCCAACTCCCACAAATGTTTCCTAGTCAGGCCGTCATTCCCCTCCTCATTACCTATATTTACAGGAATTGTCTATGCCTCCTCTAAGATCTCACACTCTTCACTGATTGACTCTGTTTCCTTCATCACTTCTCATTACTCCACAGGTGAACTCATCCTCCTTAGGGATTTGAATGTCAGTTGGCTCTCCTCATCATCCAAATCTACCATTCACATCACTGAATCCCTTAAACAGTCTAAGGTTATTTCTGAACCCACCTGGCTCAATCCCCAATCTACCAACCGTACCCTGTTGGACTGGTTTCTAATGTCCCACCCCACCGCATTGTTGCTGCAGGTACCTTGCTGGATTCTTTTAGTGACCACTGCATGACATTCTACATTAGGAAGATCTGGCACCCCCCATTCCCAGAATTCATCTGGTTCAGGGGTCTTTGGTTGCTAAAGATCAATGCTCTACAGAGCAACCTTGCTGCAGTAGACTGGTCAGCCATCCTCTCTGCCTTGAACACTGCCATTGCCCTTGCACTATTCCACTCCAAATTCTCCTCCATCTGGGACAAGCATGCCCCACTTACGAAATCCAGAGTAAAAACTTGTCATCAGCCCTGGATTTCCACTGAAATCATTGATCTGTGCTAGTCCCGAGAACTTGCATGTGCCTGCTACAAATGATCCCACTCCTCTTCTGACCTCATCTACTACAGGGCTCCGAGGAACAACTGTACAGTCACTGTCTGGGCCACAAAATCACACTATTTCAACACCAACCTCCAGAATAACCTTAACTCCCCACCTAAATTCTGGAAGGTTACTCACTCGCTTTTCGACCCCCCTGCCTAGTCTGGTCTCTCAGTCTTCATGGTTAATGGTTCACCTATGTCTTAGTCTATCTCTGTTATTGCTCATTACCAGTTTTTCACAACCTGTGTCATCTCTTCTTCTCCAGCTCCAGGCTCCTCTTCTTCCACTACTGCTCCCCACTACCCCTCACTGGGTTTCCATTTCCCTTGGTCACCACTCAGGAAACACTACTTGCCCCCTTTTCTCTCAATACTTCAAAATCCAGCCCTGATGGTCTGGATCCCAAGTTCCTCCACCTCTCATCTCCTGCTATTGCAGCTCCCTTCTCCCTCTTATTCAATCTTTCCTTCTACCTCAGTGCTGTTTCACAATTGTGGAAGTTGGCCGAAGTTATTTTATGCCACAAAGGGGGTGACCCTTCCTTCCCTGGTAACTCCTGTCCCATCTCCCTCCTACCCTCCCTCTATAAACTGCAAGAGAAACTGGTCTATTCTAGACTACTTGAATTCCTTTCATCTTTCATCTTCATCTTACCTTTCCATTCGGGGTTTCAGAAGCATCATTGCACCATCTCCTCACTGATGCATGTCACTGATTCCATCTTCTCTGGGATGGACCAGGGCAATATTATTGCCACTATATTCATTAATCAGGCCAAAGCCTTTGATTCAGTGTCCCACTCACTCCTCCTGGGCAAGCTGAGCTCTGCTTGCCTATCAGCGTTTGCTGTTGTCTGGCCTGGTCCTACTTTATGGGCAACAAACGATGCAGGTTGGAGGTGCCCTGTCACCTCCCCTTCCTATCCAGGCTGGGATCCCACAGGGTTCCATTTTGGGTCCTATCCTTTTCTCCATCTTCCTGAGAAACCTTCATTATGCCTTTTCCAACTTGCATATACACATGTATGCAGATGGCACAGTCCAATTCACCTCCAATCCCTGCACTGCAGCTGTGGAAGACCTGCTACAACAGGATTTCAGCATTGACTGGTCTTTCATCCCCAGGGCCACCTCTATGGATGAGGCCCTAAAATATTTCTCTACTAACTTCCTTGCCATCTGGGACCTCCATGCTCCACTCAGGAGGTCCCGTGTAAGAGGATCCCACTTACCATGGATAACATCTAACCTCCTGGAACACCTAAGAGCCAAAGACCGTGCCTGGAAATCTCTCAAGATCACAGGTACTCAAATGGCCCAGCAACACTACCGATCACTAAGAAATGCCTGTATAAGACTCATACGTCAGGGCCAAATCAAATTACTTTAAATCTGCTTTCAACAATAACTTCGCTCACCCTTCTCAATTTTGGAAGTCTATAAAATCCCTCCTTTCCCCACCAACCCAACCTCCCACTCCCACCCTCAAGCTGGAAGGAAGAATCATCATGGATCCCAGTCACGCCACTGAGTTTAACTCACATTTTCCACCACTACTTCTACCTCCTCCTCCCATCCCCATTCCCTGCCCACTACACCCCATAGTATCCTGCCCGACCTCTTGCTCCGCCCAGTCTCACCTGGACCAGGTGCTAAAATTGCTGCAGTCACTTAACCCAGCCAAAGGTAAGTGTCCATCGGGCCTAGATTCCAAAATGCTCCTACTCTCAGCACCAGCCATAGCCCACCCTCTAACCATGCTCTATAACCTATCTTTTAAACTCGGGGCAGTCCCCACAACATGGAAACAAGCCACAGTCATTCCCCTACCCAAAGGAGGGGAACCCTCCTCCCCATCCAACTACCGTCCCAATACTCTGCTTCCCAACCTAGCCAAAATTCAAAAGTGCCTTGTGCTATCTCAGCTCCACCACTATCTAGATACCATATCATTTTTCACCCCCTACCAGGCCGACTTCAGAAAAAAATCACTCCACCACCACCTCCCTCTTTCACCTCACTAACTCCATCCTTACAGGCATCGACAAAGGGGAAATTACGGCAGCTATATTCATAGACCTAGCAAAAGCCTTCGACATGGTCTCTCATCCCCTGTTGCTGGCAAAACTTGCCCAAGCTGGTCTGTCGGTGAACACAAATAACTGGTTCCAGTCATACCTGTCAGGTAGGTCTTAATCAGTCCACGTAGGTTCGGCTAGATCCACCTCACTTCCTGTCATCTGTGGTGTCCCCAAGGGTCTGTACTCGGCCCACTGCTGTTCTCTATTTTTCTAAATGACCTGCCCGATGCCTGCTCTCAATTGGCTATCCATATGTATGCAGACGATACGGTGCTGTTTGCCTCTGGCCCATCCGCAACCGCCGTGACAGCCTGTCTACAGAAGGACTTCGACTTCATCCAACGCTGGTTCCTCTCAAACCAACTATTCTTGAACTCTACAAAAAAGTCTCCCTCACATTCGGATCTCGGGCCAAGCTAACCCGGCTTACTGCACCACCCACTTTCTACACTCTGGACAGATCTCCACTAGAGACCTGCACGTCATATCGCTATCTCGGCATCTGGTTAGATCAATACCTTAACTTCTCGGTGCATATAGACAGTCTACACAAAAAATTGCACCCCATGCTGGGAGCCCTCTACCAGAACAAGAATTGCATTCCTCTACCAACCAGGCAAGCAATAGTTCAAAAAATGATCCTCCCGATTATGGATTACGGTGATGTTGTCTACTGTGCCGCCCCAAACCTTCTTAGCGAGGCTTGATCCCCATTACAACTCCTTCTGCTGTTTCTCTCTGGACCAGCCTCCAAATACCCATCACTGTGACCTCTACCAGTCCTTGGGACTCTCCTCGCTACATAACCAACGACTGCTTCACTGTGCTAGAACCTCTGCCAAGTTCTGGACACAGACACTCCCATCCTACCTGTCGTCCTCCCTAACCACCCTCTCTCCACCGGCCTACGCTCTCAGAAACATAGACTCTAGGCTCCTGCACATTCCATACAGATCTACCCGGTCTGGCCAGACTGCATTCAGCTACAGGCTGTCCAAATTATGGAACTCCCTGGCAGCAGTTGTTAGACACTCCACAAGCACTCCACAACAGAATTCCCTCCTTAGAACGCACTTCTCTTCCATCTGTTCCTGTTTCCCTCCCCCGCTGACCCCCATCACATTTCCTACTTCCCATCTATATCACCAGCCTGGTTCCTGTTTCGGTCTGCACCTTATATTGCTAAATACTATGAATATGCACTTCTCTATCAATATTATGACTACCTCGTCCATTGTTGCACCAATTGTAAAATGTAATACTTGCTGATGTTGTTGTACTGTTGTTTTGGGCTTGTTCAGTTTCTATTGTACCAGTGTAATCTCCCTACCCCTGGGAGCATCTGGAATTGAGTGGTACTCTGCTCAGCATGCTTTCCTGGTAAATCTCTTAAATAAATAAATAAATGAGGGAAGGTTTTCTTTCTTTCAGGTCATGACACTGGGGAATTGGGCAATCCCAGTGTCAGTGTTACATTAAGCAGGGTGGGCGGGTAGAAGCTGGCAATGAGGATTGGATACCCAATACCAGAATACTAATATGGGTTGGGCTTGGGGGGAAGGGGCAGTTATGGCAGGGTGGCAACAGACATTGATGGACATTTTTCTTTTTTAGAGCATGTATTTAAAAAATGAAATATGAGGGAGGGTTTTCTTTATTTCAGATGGAGATACTGGGGGACTGGGCACCCCCAATGTCAGTGTTATGGCTGCCAGCACTAGGGGCAGAATCCCCATTGCTGCATAAGTAAAATGGGCAGAGTAGGGCGTAGCAGCCAGCATGGGGGATTGGGCACTCCCGTGCCAGAATTAGACTGCCAACAGAATTAGAACATATAGGAACTGTGGACAGATATATCTATTTGTGGCACAGCAAGACATGGCTTGGGCTTGGGGGGTTAGGGTGGCAGTTACAGTGGCACAGCAAGGGATAACATGGGTTGGGTTTGGGGTATGTGGCATTTATAGTGGCTGGTGCAACAGACATCAATCGACGGTTTTCTTTTGCAGGGTGTGTTAAAAACCTATGAGGCACTTTCAGGTGAGACACTAGGGATTGGGCACTCCCAGTATTGGTGTTTTGTTTGAGGAGGGATGCTGATAGGGAGGGTTGGGTGGCTGAACAGTTTTGGAGACACCAGTAACAGACATCAATAGACAGTTTTCTTTGTTACAGCTGGCATCTGCAAGAGTGGACTCTTCCTGGATGTTGGAAATTCTCAGCAAGCTGATCATGACAGATCAGCTATGCTCACTGGGCAACATAGATCAAAGGAGAACCAACCTATGATTCGATCATCACTCTCCTTTGAAATACACAAAGTTTCTGCCTAGCAAGCCAGAACTGTGTCATGATCAGTCTGCCTGATGACTGGTGTCACACTGATGCACCCCTTGCAGACTGTTCTGCATTGGACCAACAGTGTCACACTTCTCAAAACCCACTCTCGTAACAAAATCTTTGTTGTGCGCACAGGCATGACAGACATAAAAAAATGATGTTCATAGCCTTTGATACCTGCCATAAATTGGCCAGACTCACTGCCCCTCCTGGTTTCACCATTCTTGATGGCACACCTCTTAAAACATTCAAGGCTTTTAAGTACCTTGGTGTGTGGCTTGATAGCAAACTGGACTTCTCTGCCCACATTGACACCATCCACGCTAAACTCTGTACCAAAATTGATGCTCTGAACCACAACAAAGACTGCCTATCTCTGCATGTCCATAGGGACCTGGTTACCAAAATGATGCTCGCTATCTTTGACTATGCATATGTGGCAGGATAGTAATAGTAATACAAGATTTTCCTGCCAGGAAATTGTCCTGTCAGGAACAGGAAATTGCCCAGTCAGGAATCACCACACAGTGTTTTTTCCCTTCAAGCAGGGCTTTAACCTCTACAGCTAAAAAACTGAGATTCATTGCTGTGCCAGCTTTGTGGTATAGTGGAAAGGTCTACAACCTCATAAACAAAAGACTGTGGGTTTGAATCCAGATAAAATACCCTGTTTTCTTTTGCCCAGATTTCACTGGAGTGGTGATCCATGACAGTGTTGTGTTAGCATAGTAAATACACAGAAAAAGGGACTTAAATGTGAGAAACAGTAAGTGATTTCCATGGCAAGATATCGACAACAATGTTGTAAAATCCCGAGAGCAACGGGAAAAATGCCAGCCATCTGCATTGTTCTTGTCGAGATATGGTGTCAGAGTTGGTTCGGGGTGGGGGTAAAACACCAGGAATCACAGCTAAACTGTACAGTGGATCACCACGATCACCACAGTGACCTGGCGAGATTTTGTCACTGTGGTGGTATTTGCCTTCAAAAAAAGTCATTGGGGTGATGTGCTACCCAGTAAGTGCAACGCTTGACGTGTCGCAAGTTTCCTGATGGGGCAATTTCCTGATGGGAAACTCTCATGGTACTTTTACTATCCTTGCACCCAGATGTTGTCTATGACACTTCTCTTTCCTCTTCCCTAGCCAGACTGGACACTTTCTGTAACTCCTTCTGCCATTTTGCTACAACCCCCCCCCGCACACACCATTGGTCACTGTAGTCATTCATTTCCATCCTCCTTGTGCCTTCATGTCACCAGGCTCACTGTATCTCCTTATTATCCAAATACTGGTTTGGCTCCCTTCCTTCTTACTGTACCTCTCTTCTCTCCTCTCTCAACTGCCCACTGTTTAATGTCCTCTTAGCTCAAGGGACCATTTAACTTTTGCAACCCCTCACCCCCGCTCCTCTGCTGGGCAACCTGCCTTCTTCTATTGACTTCCCTCACTCAGTAGCCAACTCCCCTCCTCCATCTGACACTCTCCAGCTCTCTCAAGCACCAGTTGAAACTCCAACCCCTTCCCACCTGCTCCTGTTACCTTTTCCCTTGACAATCAAACGTATGTTGTGAACACTGCTTGTTCACCGAGTTTTACTGCCTTTCCTGAATGTACACTTGTTAGGTGTTCTTTTGAGCAGTTATGCACTTTATCTCTGCATGTTTTTGTACTTATTCCAGCTTTGTACACATTTTATTTTTATGCTACATTGCTCAACATTTTTTAAAATGATGTATTGTGCTGCTGTTTTTTTTCCTCTTACTCCTTCACACAGGTCACACCTGGAAATGAGCTTCAGCTCAGTGTGCCTTTCCTAGTTACCGATTTTCAAATAAATAAACAAATTGTGGCCCCTCGCATTCTTTTGGGTGCTGTGAAGGGGGAGGAGGGTACTTCCAGGTCGGGGGGGTGACATATTTGATCTAGTGCAAACCAGTGCTGAAAGACAGCAGCTGACCATGGAGATGAGTGATTGTGCCAGCCACCCATGGTTGAAGTAAAAAAAAAAAGCACTTTTATGACAAATTGTGGGTGCTGTGGATGAGGGTGGGATGGATTCTAACAGAGGGTGGGGGGCAGGGGTTGTATATCTTAAAGGATATAGGGTGGGGGTGTTTCTTTTTTGTCTTGACATTTCACCCAAGTAATAAGCACCAAATACCCAAATATATTGGACCTGAATATTCAGGATAAGATATCCATACACCCCAATAACACTGTATCTGCTGCTGCATGGCTGCACTGTGTAGTGACTGTTTCTCTGGGGAACATTTTTTAAGTGCTGAACACATGCTGCTCCATCTTTTCCTGTCCAACAGGGATGCACCGCAGTAGCTCCCACGGCCACCTTCATTTCTATAGCCAGTCATAGTCATAATTTCCTGGCTCTTCATCGCAGTATTTAATAGTAACTGGACAGCTGTAGCTCTGATGGAGAGATTGGTCTATCTGGTCGACAATCTTGTCTCCTTGCTCATCCTGTTCATCATGATGGATGGGTAGTTTAGCCCCATGGGCTCCTGGGAGTATAAAGTCTGGATAGTATTTAAAGTCCTCGGACATTCTTTTGGCATACATATATTGTACAGTTACTACTGCTGTTATGTTGACTATGTAGTTTTTTAAAGTTTGCCAAAAGGCAAAATTAATCCCAAAGAATGCCCCACATAAATCCCTTGTGTGGTTCTTTGCCCTGTCTCTGTAGGGTTGAGTGATTTTGTGTGCATTCCTTAAAGGAAAGGGTTTCATGCTGTAACTCATTTTCATCACTTTTTACTTGAAAAACTGAGGACTTCAGTTCAATCCTTGTCTGCTGCATCTGGCCTTTGATAACTGGACATCTAGCCACACTATTCTGAGGAGTCCATGTGTGGTGTATGGGGACAATGCTGGTGAGTGCTTTAGTTTAATTGAATCCACCTTTGCTATTGCAGGGGAGTGATTTTGAATGTCTTTCTTTGCTGTGCTGTGCTATCCTGTACTTATCCATCTGCAAAATGAATACATCATTGCCAGATTTGAGAATTGTGTCAGTAATGATGTTGCAGCTGCAGCCGCTGGCACTCAGTATGAGTAGTAGATCATGCCTGCTTTCAAACTGCCAAAGCTGCACAGATCATAGTGAGAGCTGGTTACAGTTTAGATATCAGTGAAGATAGGAAGCACCAAATTAAGCTCTGACAGAGGTATTTATAGCCAGTCAATGGAGATTTCTTTCATATTTGCTAAGTCACTAAATACTGACATGGTCCGAGCACTGATTTACTAAAAGTTTGGAATGAAGACCAACTCAGCAGCTCAATTTATAAAAAAAAAATCATAGCTTTATTTTTATAGAGGCATAGAAGACTACATTTCAAAGAAATCAACGTTTCATTACTGAACAGGTTACTCATCAGGGCACAAATGTGTGTCTTGTACTGCCTCCTAAATTTAATGGATACTTGTATTTAACCAGAATGAACTCTCCACCATAAAATGCTGCCTGCTAAGTATAAGCTCCACTTAAGAGTTTTGTATGTATCACATTTATAATGGAGAGTCCTGCAGAGTCAAAACCCCGTAACGCCTCATACATTTTTCAGTTATTAGAGTTCCCGTGTCATGATTTGACATGAAGCTGCTTGTTCTTGCACTGGAAGAACTAGCTTATCCCCTTACTAATATCTTCAACACCTCCCTAAGGTCAGGCATATTCCCCGACTCATGGAAGACTGCCCTAGTTAGACCAGTCTTCAAAAATTGGGACAGAACTTCCTTGGGTAATTATCACCCAATCTCCATCCTATCACCCCTTTCCAAGGCCCTCGAGAGACTGGTGTCCAACCAGCTCACCGAATATCTGTCCAAATATAATCTACTCTGCACTCAGCAGCATGGGTTCTGTAAAGACTATAGTACCATCACGGCACTCACAGACTTCACTATGCATCTATATGACACCCTAGACTCTGGTATGATGGTGGGGTCTATATTTATAGACCTGACCAAAGCCTTTGACACCGTCAGTCACCAGATCCTGTTCGCCAACCTAATGTCCCTTGGCCTATCTTCTGAAACAGTCTTATGGTTCTCAAGCTACCTGTCCCTTAGGAACCAATGCATTAGAATAAATGGAGTCACTTCTGAACCCCAGAGTGTAACATTAGTTGTTCCACAAGGGTCTGTCATTGGGCCATTACTCTTCAGCCTGTTTATCAACTCACTTCCCAGTATCTGCCCTGTCAAAATGTTGCTCTATGCAGATGATGCAGAGATCTCAGTCCCTGGACACTGCTTGCTGGACATAAATGCTGCCCTTCAAGACAGCTTTTCAAAACTTGAGACATGGTTCTCACACAGCAGGCTCCTATTAAATAAAAAAAACAACAATGCATTTCTCACATCAATGGTCTAAGAAGAACGCCCACCCCCTGATCATTCATAGTCACAAAGGTGACATATTAGAGCAAGTCTCCACTTTCAAATACTTGGGTATCCATATTGATGACTCCCTCTCCTTTGTTACCCACATAGACCGCATCATAAAATCTGCAAATGTCAAATTTGGAATCTTATACTGACACAGAGAAGCTATGACCCCAGAGGACCTCAATCTTGTCACACAGAGCTCCTTATTGTCAACTATTAACTACAGCCTAGTCAAATACAACGCAGCCTCTGAGACCTCACTTAAGAGAGTAACGCTTCTTAATAAAGCCTGCTGACTAGTTTTGGGGGCTGACTATTACACTCACACCTGCAGCCTGTATTCCTCAACTGGATGGCTCCCCCTCTCCCAAAGAACCAAATACCAAGCCTGTCTACCGGGGGGGGATAAAAGCACTATTAGGACATACTCCAGAATCCTTGTCTACGCTCTTCCAATACAACCTTTCCAAAAAAAAATATGAGGAGCTCAGTCAATGGCCAACTACAAGTACCATTTAAAAGAACCACCATGGCACAACGCTCCCTTTCATACCACAGTCCTCTATGGTTTAATAGGTTTCATAGGTGTTTTCAAGCCAAAGGATAGAATACTACCCTATAAGGCTTGCCATCCCAATTTTAATATGAGAATTTTTTATTGCCAAAGTGAATGTCAGTCCCATTCTTGAATTGATTCATGGTGGTGCAATTGACAAGTTCTACTGGTAATGCGTTCCAGACTCCGACTACTCTACAACTATACCGATGCTTCCTAAAATTATGTTCCCATGTATGTTGGAGGAATTGTTTCTCATGTTTTCTTGTACTTAATCTACCAGTGTTTTTTATGAGTCTCAATTCCTCTATTAAATTTACATCATTCATATTCTTATATAAAAAACATAAATCACCCCTTAATCTGCGATAATGTAAAGAATAAAGATTGAGACTAACTAATCTATCTTGATAGCTTTTGTTCGATAATCCTTTTATCTGTTTTGTTAACTTCCTCTGAACCCCTTCTATTGATAGGATATCTTCCCTGTTTTGAGGAGTTCAAACCTGGGCACATACTCCAAGTGTGGTCTCACAAAGCACTGTAAAGAGGGATCAATACTTTCCTATCTCTACTTGCTATGTGTTTAAATATACAATTTAGGTTTTGAATTGCCTTCCTAAGTTGTATCCTACAATGTGATCTGAATTTCATATCATTAGTAACCATAATTCCCAAATCCTTTCCTCATTTACTACCCCCAAAATTGTATCATCCAAAAGATATACTTCTTTCTGTTATGCTTTCAAGTGCATAACCTTACATTTAGTTTTATTTAACACTAACTTATTTGAGGCAGTCCATTCATATATTAAATTCAAAGCAAGTTGTAGGGTAGCTTTTGTTCAGCATCATTAACAAGTAAGCCCAGTCTACAGTCATCAGCAAACTTATACATCCAAATATTCTTATTACTATTTTTTAATGAGGCAATGTATATATTAAATAAACTAGGGCCCGACACTGAACCCTGTGGAACACCACTAGTAATAGGAACCCAAGCAGAATATTCCCCGTTAATGACTACTCTCTGTCTTCTATCTTGTAGCCAATTTGAGACCCATTTACAGATATTACTAGACAATTTAATACCTTCCAGAACTGCCAGTAATTCCTTATGAGGAAGTTTATCAAATGCTTTAGCGAAGTCCAGAAAAACCACACCCACCGAATTTCCCACATCCATCTCCTTATTCACTTTCTCATAGAAGGCCAATAGATTAGTTTGGCATGATCTATTTTTAGTGAATCCATGTTGAATGGGATCAATTAGATCACATCTCTCCAGATGTTCTAATAGAGTATCTTTAATTAATCCCTCCATTAATTTTCCCAATATAGAGGTCAGACTAATAGGTCTAAAGTTTTCAGGTGAAGTTCTGGCTCCTTTTTTATGGATAGGCACAATGTTAGCTAGTTTCCAATCATTTGGAACCATCCCGTGTCGATGGATGCCTGAAAGATATAAGTAATTGGTTGTACTAACTCATCTGCTATCTCCTTCAAAATCCTAGGGTGCATTCCATCCGGACCAGGATTTATTAGCATCAAGACAAGCTAATTGCTTGTATATTATGTTAGGATTTAATATGATTAGAACCAGGTACAATCGGTCTACCAATACGTATGAATCTACATCATTTGTATTGTATACTGAACAAAAAATACTGTTCTGGATATCCATTTGTAAGTTAGTGGAAGTAGGTCCTAATTCGATGAGTAAAGGCCCTATACTGCCAGGGACTTCCTCTGTTTATTAATATATGAAAAAAGATTTTTGTTATTCAATACCTTATCCGCAAGATTTAATTCACACTGGCTTTCGCTTTCCTAATAGTCACCTTAACTTCCTAAGACATTCTTTATATTCAGTCAATATTTTAACTGATTTAGATAGTTTTAATTTTTATATAATCTATGTTTCTTATTGATTAATTTTTTAATTGTAGGTGAGAGCCAGGCAGGCTTTATAGTCCTGGTACTATGATATTTGTTAATAACAGGAACATACTCAGTGGTTAGATTTAATAATTTAGTTTTTAAAGATTCCCACATGTATTGTGCAGACTTATTAATAAGATTAGATTCCCAGTCCCAACAACTTAATTTAGTTTTCATTTTATGGAATTCCGCTTTCCGAAAATTTAACATAGTAGTTGTTCCAATAGGTTTGGACTGTTGCGTTTCTCTAATATTAAATAGGACAGAGCAGTGATCACTGTTTCCCAAAGGGGTCCCAACTTCAACTGAATTGATTATGTCTCCCACATTGGTAAAAATTAAATCTAGAGTATTATTGCCCCTAGTAGTGTCAAGGACCAATTGTTTTAATCCGACATGATCCATAGCATCAATAAACTGTCTCTCAAGAGGAGATGTACCTAATCCTTTACCCCAGTCAATATTGGGTAAATTAAAATCCCAGTTATTATCAGCCTATTGGTGGGGTCAAGATCTCCAAATAAATCCAATAAGGTCTTATCATTTCTCGTGACATGAGGGGCCTATACAAAGATCCAAGAATAATTTTGGGGCTATTTATGGAAGCAATTTAACCCATAGAAGCTCTAATGGGCCAATATCCCATTTAATATCTTCGAAGCAATATCTTCATGAATATATATTGCCCTCCTCCTCCTGTCTGAACTTCCTACAATACAAATATAATTTGTACCCCTGGTTTCTTTTCCCAAGAGTCATTTTCATTCCACCACATTTCCGTAATTAAGGCAATATGAATTTGATTTTTGTGCAGTATAACGTTAAGCTCGTTATATTTGTTCTGTAAGCTACAGGCATTAAGGAGAATTGCATTCCATCCCAAGGCATTAAACTGAGGAAATAAGGATCCATTTAAGTTGTTATTAACAGTCCCACGTCCACTTGCCAGTTTAAATGGAACTTGATTACCTCCAAAAATGTTTTACCCATAACCGTTACACCTGCCCGATTTAAATGGATACCATCATTTCTATATAAAAATATACTGTTAAAGGTTCTTGAATTATCCATAAAACCAATCCCTTCATCGAGACAAAACTGTCTAAGTTTGCTGTTGAGTATAGTTATTAGACTATTTCCATAGGAATTTTGACCCTGCCAAGGTAGTAAGCCAGATACAATTATTTCCCCTCCATAATTTCTCACTGAATCAACAATGTACTTATAATCCTTTTTCATAAAAAAACAATTAGTTTTCCCCACATCATTTGCCCCCACATGTAAGATAACCAGGGGTGTAACTGTGTTTTCAAACAGTCCGTGCAAAAGTCCCACAATGTCATGTAATTTAGCTCCAAATAGAGAGCTAACTGTAGTATGTTCATTATGACCAAAACATACTTGTGTATCTATACCTTTAATAATTGAATCACCAATAATCAGAATATCCCTTTCTGTGGGTTTGAGTAATCTCTGTTCCTTTGATCTATCAATACCACTGGGACTAATTGGTTTGATTTCAGTTTTCATGTCAGATGTTCTAGAGGGGCTATGTGTTTGTTCCTGTATATTGTGTACCATAGGTGCATTCACTAACAAGTGAGAGAGATTAGGTACTTCACAATTGGTTAATAATTCCAAATCATCAGGTGTAACAGTATTTAGACACTCAAATCTGTTATTTATTTCCAAGGGGGGTTTAGGCTGTGTGACTGTATCATGAATAAAGGCATCATTATTTGCATTTGTCCCATTTAAATAATCATAGTGCTCAGTTTTATTTACTGTCATAGATTGTCTATTATTAATGTCACATGCTGCCTCATTGATGTAATCCTCCAACCGAGAGATATCTTTACAAGTTTGCAGTCTTAATTCTAACTCTTGTACCTGCTTTACTAAGGCAGCATTTTTATTACATTTGTCGCATGTGAATTCAAGGTTTGAAACTTCTTCCGTAGATATAAAGCATTCCCGACATGTTTTCCTACCTTTTAATTTTTTCTGTCTAGTATGAGCCATGGCTTTAAGTTATACTTACTCATCAACAAATATTTCTATTTGCCACTTTGTTTAGTAGCAAAACTATCTGTTGATTATTTGAAATGCCAATCCTCAATGCTTCCCAGTGTTCCCAGCGGACACAGCAGACACGTGACGCGCGTGTCTCTGTGCACGTCTCCGCGCGCGTAGATGCGCTCCGCTTGCCGGTGGCATGAGATTTAAGGGGGGAGAGACCAGAAATAGCCTCCATGTCTCTCGTGTCAGAAATTTGTTAAAAACACCTCAAACTAGCCACAGAGTGCCTTTATGGCAGTATGAATCTCCACATGTAAGTTTAAAAGTAGATTAAACACAAATAAAACAGAAATGGGCAGTTTGTAGTTCCTATTACAAGTCCAAGAACTACAAGCTCTCTTCCTGTTTCCAGTTAGGTCCCAGGGCTCCAAACTCTAAAATTATAACATAAAGCCTACTAGGGGCTTAATTTCTTTAAAAGTTCACACTGCACTTTCAATTAGTACATTCAGCTCCAAAAGGTATATCAATAATGATAATGACCTACCCCCTGGCGTCCGACAGCAAGAAACTATTGGCCCGTTCAAGAAAGCTCTACATCTCCACTTGGCCAACTCCCCCAACTGTGACTGTTTTGCTTAGGGATCACCTCCTGGCCTCTCAGCAAGAGAAAGCCACTTCTGGCTGCTATTGTCTTTTCTCTCCTCTTTCCCTCTACCATTCTTCCTCCCACAACAATTAGCAACCTCCTTCTTAGTACTTAGTAACATGGCTTATGCTTTCCCTTTCTTGTTTTACCAAGCAGGCATGCAAGTCTGTATATGTTGTTTGCCCTACATTTTGTACCCATGCTGTGTAATCAGCCTACTACCCTCATTGATATTATCACTGCAATGCCTTTTGTTTGTACTGTTGTTTAAATGCCACTGCTTGTCTTTTTGTTTGTACTGTTGTTTAAATGCCACTGCTTGTCTTTTTGTTTGTACTGTTGTTTAAATGCCACAGCTTGTCTTTTTGGTTAAGTACAGTTTTGTTGTCCATGACATGGAGCCTTTGTAAAACAGCCTATTGGCTCAACGGTTGTAATTCTGAAAATGAAATAAATATAAAAAGAAACAATTTTGTCCTACTCTCCTAGCAGTGGTTTTCAATTATTTTGTTTGTGCCTTTCTTCCTCAATTGTAGCTACCTTAGATTTATTGAGTGACAAATGGCTTTTACTCTGTGTTTGTTTGTGCTGATGTTCCAGTTGTTGATGTTGTTCCAGGCAAATCAGCCATGGCAAGTGAAGGGTGACTTAAAAGATTGGGCAACAGACCACAATGGCCACTGTTCAAAAAATCAACATTTATTAGGATTGCATTGATGAGCAATTCATCAAAGTCAACAACTCTTTTTTTTCCATGTATTGCAGACCCCCAGAGCATGGCTCTTAACCAATTGGAAAGATCAGTTTTACTTACCCATTTTATAATGCCTACTTACAATACAATTCACATTAAACTGTCCCACCTATGATGTGGTCGCATTGTTTTTTAAGAGTTGGTATGGATTGGCAACTTACTCTCTGTTGTTTAACCAGTTCAAGAATAAAGGTGTTGGAAGTCAAGAAACTTTGCTTTGCAAAAATCTTTGTGAAGTTTCCTGACTTCTTAGTGCAAAGTTTCACATCCCATAGTTATCTGCGCAGCAAGATACATACTTCACCGATGAAGACTACGTAAAGTTCAACTTTACTTGTGAAGCGGTGCTTTGTGTAGTGTCCACTGAGCAAATAGGCATTTTGATGGGAAATGACTATGTGAAGTTTGTTTCTTAAAAAAAAAAACTCAAAAGGGTTAAACTCACTCCCACACCTATGCATTATTCTACCCTTCCCAACCCACCTCCACAACATGTAATTTAATTCCCCACCTGTACTGCCCTTAGAATATAAATATTCCCTTCCTCCTCTCCCATTTCAGTAGTCAGTCACAGCAGTCAGGGCAATGTCCTTGTTGCATCAAAGTGTACAGTCATAAACACTTCAAGCACTTGTCCTGTTGCCATATCCCCCACTCAGCACCCACCACCCCTAGTGCCAGTCACCCAAGAAATAAAAAAAGTTATTCTATGGTGGGCAGCCAGGCACAAAAACCCTCACCTCTGTCCTGCCAGCTGCCTTCCTCAACTGACACCTTTCCCATTGATTTTGATGGGAATGTACAGTAAAATTCTAAATATGAACTCATTTTTGGACTTATAGCTTTACTGTCCTTTCAAATTGACCCCCAAATGGATGTTTGCCACGTGCACCTCAAATAACAATTTCAGAGATGGTTTGAAGGTTGACATCCATGGGGTGTAATAGAGTGGAGGGAGGGGTGTGTGAAAGAACTTGACAGAAAAAATGGGCAAAATATTAAAAATCAAACAAGTTATGACTGATAAAAAAAAGGTTTTTCATAAAATTGCAAGTCTGAATGCAGTTTTGACATAGAATTAATCAGCACTTACTTTCCTTTCGAAATCAGTTGGGAAGCCTTTCCCATTGAGTTCAGTGGGCAGGTGCAGTAAAATTCTAAGTCTGAAAATGAGTTTGGACATAGAATTTTACCACACTTCCCCAATGAAATCAATGGGAATGGTGTAAGCTGAGGAAGGCAGCTGGACAGAAGGAGGTGAGGGCTGCTGTGCCTGGCTGCCTACTGTGGGACCATATTTTTTCATTCTTGGGGTGAGTGATACAGTGGGTAAAAGTAGTGGGTGCTGAATGAGTGGGAGGGATTTGGGCATTGTACGTATACTTGTTATAAGTCACTGTTATAGGTCACTGCTGGCACCCGGCTTAACTACAAAACAGGGAACAGCTCTCTCATAGACTGGCTCCTGGCCACATACCCTGAGCATATATCTGATGTTACTGTCCTGCCTGACAGCCTCAGTGACCACTCCCCTGTGAAGTGTACCTGGTCTAGCAATTTCCCCAAAAGTTCACCCAAGGTATGCAAAAACCGCTGCCTGAGGCCTGGACAACTTGAACATTTCAAACTGTATGTGACACAACTGGATTGGTCTCCACTGGTTGGGGATATAGATGATAATGAGGAACTTAACTACTTCATAATGGTTTTCATCCATGCTTGTGATATTTATGCACCATACGAAACTAAAACAATTAAGGGAACCTCCAATCCCTGGCTCTCCAACTCCCTTATTGGACTTATGAAGAGCAGAGGCAATCTTTGGCATAAAACAAAATCATCTGGTACACCTGCTGCATTTAATACCTACAAGGCAGCTAGAAACGCTTGCACCAGACTCAATCGACAGGCTAAAGCCTCCTACTATAAGGATCTACTAACCAAAACCTGGGGTTCTGGAAAAGACTTTTGATGCTCTCTTTAATCCTTGAAGGGCAAAGCCCCCAAGACCCCCCAGATCTACTGTTGACTGTGAAGGGGCCCCTACAAGAACCCAACGAAATTGCCAATGAGCCCAAAAAAGCATTCACTGACCTTTCAAGTATATTCCCTGGTGACTACTTCAAAGATATGCATGTTCAGCAACACCCAACTGCCCCTCAAGATCCCGCAAGGAAAGATGTACCACCCTATTACTTGAGATGTGTCACCAAAGCCAAAACCATCGAGCATATTTAAAGGGCACTTGGCAAGATCAGGATGGGGCAGATATGTTTGACATGAAGCTGGTTGGTCTACTCCTTCACAAACTTGCTGGTCCTCTTACCATGGTGTTTAATGCCTCTCTAAAATCAAGAGTATTTCCAAACGCATGGAAGTCAGCTAACATAACGCCTGGCTTTAAAGCGGGGGATAAAACACAAAGATTCAACTACAGACCTATATCCATCCTTCCTCCCCTTTCGAAAGTACTTGAAAGAATGGACTCAGAGCAGCTTACTGAATACCTTGATAATCATAACCTACTCTGCCCGCAACAGCACAACTTCCGTAAAAAGCACTCCACACTCACCGCTCTAGTTGATTATTCATCCCAACTATATAATGCCTTGGATAGTGGTCAGGCAGTTGGATCAGTCTTCATTGACCTCACGAAGGCTTTTGACTCTGTTAATCACAACCTCCTTCTAAGTTGCCTTCTGTCTACAGGTCTTTCCCCAGATATGGTACTATGGTTTGCCAGCTACCTCTCTAACTGATCACAATGAGTCAAAATTGGTGATACCCTATCCGCTGCTAAGGAGGTTCACCTCGGGGGTTCTGCAGGGGTCAATCCTCGGTCATCTACTCTTTAGCCTCTTCATCAACTCCACCCCAATGGCTTGCTCAGCAAGCACAGTTCTCTATGCTGATGATGCAGTGATCTCAGCCGCTGGCAAAGACCAACAATCCATCACAATTGAACTCCAAAGCAGCTTCCATAAACTTGGTTTACGGAAAACAAGTTACTTCCAAACATCAAAAAAACAAAGAGTATGCTCTTCACCACCTCCCAAAGCAAAAATAAATACCTGCCCCTGTGTATTCATAACCAAAAGGGTGAAATCTTAGGCCAAGTATCTAACTTCAAATATCTCGGCATTACCTTTGATGACATGCTCACATTTTCAAGCCACATTGACTCTGTCATCAAGACTGCAAATATAAAACTTGGTGTACTTTATCATCTCAGACATTCAATGACACCGGATGCACTCAAACTAGCCACCAGTAGCTGAATACTGTGTACCATTGACTATGGGTTACCTATATATGGGGCAGACACAAAAACTGTACTCAGCAGAATCAACACACTCCTCAATAAGGCCTGTCATCTTACTTTGGGGGCTACTCCTGACACTCACACCTGCTCGCTGTACACTGAAAATGGGTGGCTCTTACTCCATCTTAGAGGGCAATAACAAACCTACCTACTTCTAGAAAAAGTACTTCTTGGACTGACATCCCCCACACCGGGTGGACACTTTGATCTGGCATCCCAACTAAATCTACCCGTAGTGCAGTCACTGACAAGATGGTGATTCCCTTTAAAAGAATGAAACTTGCCCAGAACTCCATCCTGTATCAAGGTCCGAAATGGTACAATGCACTACCTGCTGTCCTCACTGATACTATCAAGATTAGTACCTTCAATGCTGGGCTCAAATCTCTCTTTGACTCTAAAATGAATTGTACCTGCCTGCACTAATGTGGTAATACCTAGTCCCCAGTTTTCCATTTACCTACCCCCCTCTACATCTTTCAGCTATGTACCACTTTTTTTCTTAACCCACTCTCTTACCCCTAATTTCCTGATGATGGCATCACTTGGTTGAAAGCTCCACCTCTCTCCCACCTCAGATAATGCCACCTGCCTGTGCTAATGTTATAGTATCTTGCCCCTAGTTTTACATTTACCTACCCCCTCTACATCTTTCTGCTATATACCACTTTTTTCTTAACCTGCTCCCCTACCCCAGTTACCTGATGATGGCCTCACTTGGTTGAAAGTTCCACCTCTCTCCCACCTCAGACAATGCCACCTTCGGCTGACCCCCCACCCCCTCTTATCTAACCAGTCTATCTGTTAATATTTACTAATTTGATGTGTATAAGTTCAAATTTTACTATTACTGCCTGTGTATATGCTTCAATGTTTTTTCTCTTTTTTTCTCTGTAAACCTTTTATTTTTGTAATGCTTGTCCAACACTGACATGGAACCTTTGAAAATGAGTCCTTTACTCAAAGGTATTAAGCCCAAACTGAAATAAATAAAATAAATAAGTATACTAAAGATACAGAAATGGGGCATGAGCCATTATTGTTTCTAATGGTATGCTTGACCAGACAACGACACTGCTGTGATTGAACTTTGCTGGAATGGAGGGGTAGCAGAAGGATATCTCTTTTCTATTCCCAGAGGGTAGTAGAGGTGAAGGCAGAAAATACAATTACATGTTGCGGAGGTTATAATAATGAACAGGAGTGGGTGAGTTTAACTCTTTTGGACTTTTTTTTTTAAATAAAAATTTGCTTTGCAAAACTGAACTGGAAGTTGGGAACTTTGTAAAGGTTTGTGATGTGTGATGTTAGCTGACTTTGCACCAACTTCACTGGTGAAGTTTTCATTTGCTGCATCTCTACACAGGAGCAGCTATTTGCAAATCTTTTGCAGGTCAGTGTAAATGCACCTGCAGTTGTGTTACAATATAATACACAACTGTTCTGCAATTCTCAGGTAACCATTTTTGCAAGGCACTGCAGTGGATCCTACAACACTTATACAAAACATTGAAAAATGCTAAAGCAACTAGTTGGTGAGACAGTTACATGACCTTGATGTCAATCAGTGGGGCAGGATTTTCAAAGCAGATCCACCATGGATCTGCCAGCCCTCTTTTCTAATCAGATTTGATGTCTAGACTGGTAGACCATCTAACAGCATCAATAAACTGCACATGGTAGCATCCAGAATGGCTGCATATGTGATAAAAAAAATACTTGTTTTTTTTTTCACGAGTTGTGGAAAACTTGTAAAGTGTAACAAATGCCAGGGACTCTATAAAAGTAGGGAATCTGCATTTGGGTGCATTCTGGTTGATGCATATGTGGACAGACTACACTCCCACATCTGTTTCAGGAGCTTTTGACCCCCCCCCCCATCGGTGTTTGACTACATCTGAAAATTCTGATAAAAACCTAGGGGACAACCACAGTTAATGGAGCACTTCTTTTATTGTTTCACATGTTAAATAGGCAATAAAAGACTGAAAAACGAAAAAAGAAGCATTCTATAAGAATGGTGGAAGAAGGCAATCTACATCTGATCAAAATGGTTTACTGTAGAAACACAATTTTTAATAAAATATGAACTGCTCTGGTTCTGTTAATAAAAGAAAGGTTGAAAAATACACTTTTGGCTTTCATTTCAATGTAAGGCTCTGGTTTGAACTTGCAAATGTAGAAGAGTGTGCTGTTGGTTAGCTGGAGTACTGGATCATAAAGCCCTGAAACGAGTCTCTGGATTCAACCTTCAAATGGATTTTGGCCACAGGTAAGGAACAGAAGAAACATTTTTCAAAATAAGACCCCATGGCCAGCAAATTCAAAGCTGTTGCTTTTTGTGGCACAAACCACCAGTAGTGAGTGTAGACTAGCACCAGGCCCTAATGAATGGTACACTGGAATGCTTACCAACCAACAGAGCAGTTGGAAAAGGCACACCAATATAGCAGGAAATAGTGCCACTCACAATAACAACTGCAAAAGCAGCTGCAAGGCACTCCACAAACCTCTCATTAGGATGGTAAAGGCAAACCCAATAACTACAGTAAGAGCATGAAAGACAGGCAGTGTCAACCCCCCCCCCAAAAAAAATAAGGCCCCAGAAAAGCACACAGAGCTATAAAAGACCACAGACACATGAATGTTAGAACAAGGGGCCCAATTCTCGAAAGGCTATGACTGACTTAACCGCACTTGCACCAAAAAGAATGGCTCAAGTAGCAAGTCACACCAGCAGTTGCGAAGTGTGGCATTCTACAAAGTGGCCTGTAACACGCCGCAGGCCACTTACACCAAAGTGGACATATGCTGGCACATATGCGCTAAACCCCCTGCGACATGGCGCTAGGGGGTTTACAGCAGCAGTTGTGCCAAATTCTGGTAGGGCAGCAACAAAGTCCCCAAGGGCAGGATTCTACAACAACCCCAGGAGGAGAACCAGCAATGTCCGTTACACCAGCATTTAGCTGGTGTAACTGTACATGCACCCTTCTGGGGTTGGGTAGACCCGCCAGCCAACCACACCCAAGCCAAGTGCCCCGTGCCCAGAACACCTCTCTAGGTGCCCCACTGGGCATCTCACACCCGCCCCGATCCCCATACTGTACATGCCCGAAGGACATCTAGCACCCACAGCCCCCAATCCTCCAAATGGTACAAGCCCTTGTGCTCTTACACCCCCATACCCCAAACCTCCACACAGCTAAAAGCCCTCGAAAGATCTATCCACCCCGAACTGTGCCCAGACCTCGAGACACAGTGCCACAAACTGTAGTTATATACGCACAACTATCCCTGGTAGTCTAGTGGCCCCACTCTCCCGACCCATCCCAGCCAGTGACTGGCACAGCCCACCTCTCACTTCCATGGCCAGCCACTGACTAAGCTCCCGTAGAGTGCTTACTGTATAGATCGCTCAATGAAATATTCATATTGAGCATGTCTGTACAGTAAGCACTCATACAGAGCTCAGTCAGCATCCAGCTATGGAGGAGACAAGTGGGCTGTGCCCGGTTACTGACTGAGAAGACAAATCGAAAAGTCGCGAGATGGACAGGCACTGCTTGGTGGGGGCCCCTAGACTACCAGGTATGTTATGCGGTACATAATTACAGTTTGTGGCTCTGTGTTTCGGGAGTCTGGACAGGGTTGGATGGTGGATAGAGCTGCCCTGTGGGGCTTTTAGTGGTGTGGGGTTAGAGCCTGCCGGGATATGTGGGCAGCCCTGCAGGCTTATACCATTTGGGGGATTGGGGGGCAGGGTGTGTGATCTGTGGGGCACTGCCAGTGCCGAGGATCATGGGCTGGGGGACACAGCTGCCCTGCAGAACAGTCCATGTGTGGGGTCTTGGGGGCTGGGGACACTGCTGCCTCTGCAGACTTTGGAGGCACTTGAGCTGCTGGCGAGATGCGACTTGCGACATGACCCTCGGTATGCCCTTAGGTTGGCATAGCCCTCTGCATGTCTAGAGTCGCATGACTTAGCGTGGGGACCCTGCCCCTTCTAGGGTCCATGTCACAACTGCGTTTGGCGCGAGGTCGCCTTTGGCGGCAACTTGCGCCATGCTCTAGAATTGGGCCCATGTTTTACGTGTGCTTAACAGTGGCAAGAACAGAAACAGAAACTAAATAGGAAACACAAGAAAGCAAAAAAAAACAGGCAAACTACCATTAAAACAAAAAAGTCAAACTAGCAAACCACTTTAAAAACAAAAGAAAACTGCTGTCCCAAGGCATAGATTCCTTAGAATAAAGTCAAGCAACAGTCCTCTTGTGACTGGCACCATCACCCCTGATCCCAGCACCCACCCCTTACTGTAGCTGCTCCTATGGCTGGGCAGGCACCATCAGTACTGCTAAAATGTCCTGCAGTAGGCCCACTGTCCTCTCAAGCTGAGCATGCATCCCTCGCATGTGGTACTGCATCCTCCTTGCAATGGGCAAGAGTGCCCCATCCCCAGATTAGACCCATGATCTTGGGCCATCACCTGGAACAACAAATGAACATAATCAGCATGTGTGCCACACATGCCATGAGGACAGGCATGTGGCAGGTGATTGACAAGGTACAATCAGGATGTGTGTAGTGAACATGGCCCTCTGTGGGGCAGAACACAATGCATGCACATAACAACACAGTTGTGATGTGCAGTGGCACATACGGATGTGGCAGGTGCCATCTCCTGGCAATGACTATGTATGTAACAAGGAAATGGCCACCCCACATGGCTGGTAGCATGGCTATGGTACTGTGGGTAGTGTTGTATGTGATGCCGCAGCCTGCTGCCCCATGTGAAGATCCCAAGGCAGCACTCTTGCATATCCAGAGATGGCAGGACACTGTGGCAATAGTGTCTATACATGTGCCAATAGTGTGCTGTGTGACACGTGTGACACAGGTGATGGTGGTGAAGCACCAAGTTTGTTGTAGGTAAATGACAAGTAGTACATAGACATGCACCTACCAGAGTGTGGCAATGGTAATGTACTGTGAACCTCAAGGTGCCAGTCACCAGCCACATACTGGGGTAACCGCTTGTGGGTACGGTGGAGTGGTGCCACACTAAGGTGCCCCACTTTACAGAAACATACCCAGAGTCCAAACTGTATAGCAGCAAGCACACTGTCAGACATGGCAATGGCACACAGGCAGTGCAGAAAGTACCACTGGGGCATACACAACACTAGGAACACACCAGATACTACTACAGGAGCAGCTATAACATTTGTAAGTAGCGTTTTATTATTATCAGTAACAGTAAAATAAAAAAATAAAATTGTTCAGTTTAACTATTTACAAAGGCAATACAAACGGAAATCAAAGTCGTTCATCTGAGGGTATCATGAATTCTAAGTTTCAGTCTCTCCCTCTAACATAGCAAAATAGAAACATAGAATTTGACAGCAGATAAGGACCGCTTGGCCCACCTAGTCTGCCCATTTCCCTACCTGATGGATAAGCTGCAGATTCTACTTAATCAACAGCTTACTTCCTCCTACCCCCACTAGATTTGCCTTATGTCTGTCCCATGCATTCTTGAATTCTCCCATTGTTCCTGACTCCGCAACCTCCTCAGGAAGGCTGTTCTATGCATACACAACCCTCTCTGTGAAAAAATACTTTCTAACATTACCTCTGAGCCATCCCCCCTCTATCTTCAAGTTGTGCCCCATTGTTCTTGCACATCTCTTTTTCTGAAAGATGCTACCCTCTTGGACTTTGTTAATTCCTTGAGATACTTGAAAGTTTCTATCATGTCCCCTCTCCTCCTTTCCTCAAGGGTATATCTACATATATATATATATATATATATATATATATATATATATATATATATATATACATATATATATATATATATATTAACTTCTTTAGTCTCAACTTGCATGTCTTCTGGTGCAGACCCTGCACCATTTTTATTCTCCCTCCTCTGAACAGCCTTCACTCTGTCTATGTCTTTGCCGAGATGGGGTCTCCAGAATTGCATGCAGTACATGGGATCTCACCAACTGTCTGTAAAGAGGAATAACAACTTCCTTTTTTTTTACTGTTGATGCCTCTCCCTATGCATCTCAATATCCCCCAGCCATCCTTACTGCCTTCTCACAGTGCTTGCCCACCTTTAGGTCATCTGATATAATTACTCCTAGGTCTCTTTTGATTTTTGTTGTTATTATCTCACCCCCCATTGTGTACTCTTCCCCTGGGTTTTTGTTTCCCAGATGCATCACCTTGCACTTCTTTGCATTGAATCTGAGCTGCCATATAGTTGACCATTCCTCCAACCTTGCCAAGTCCTTTTCATCCTTTCCACCCCACCTTGTGTAGCAACCCTGTTGCAGATCTTTGTGTCATCTGCAAAGAGACATACTTTTCCTTCCAGGTGCTCTACAATGTCACGTATAAAGAATTAAAGAGGACCGGTCACAGTATCGAACCCTGCAGTACCCCACTAGTTACCATCCTTTATTTACTGTGGACTCCGTTAACTATTACCCTTTGCGTCCTGTTGTCCAGCCAGTGTATTATCCAGGCTACCACCTTTTGGCCCACTCCAAGGCTGGCTAACTTGTAAATTAATATTTTGTGTGAGACTGTGTCAAATGCCTTGCTAAAATCTAGGTAGGCCATATCCACTGCCCCTCCCTGGTCTACTACTTTGGTCACCCAGTCAAATAAATCTACTAGGTTCATCTGACATGACCTTGCTGCTGTGAAACCATGCTGCCTTGGGTCCTGTGCCCCACTGGCCTCTAGGTACTCAACAGTTCTTTCCTTCAGAAGTGATTCCATCATTTTTTCTACCACTGAGGTCAAACTAACTGGTCTGTAGTTTCCTGCCTGTGCCCTGCTCCCACCTTTGTGAAGCGGAATCACATCTGCCCTCCTCCAGTCCTCAGGTAGCACCACATCCTCCCATAATTTGTTAAAGAGAGTAGTCAGTGGCATTACTAGTTCTACCCTTAGTTATTTTAGAATTCTGGGGTGAATCCCATCAGAACCCATTGCTTTGTCCACCCTCAGTTTCAAGAGTTCTTTCAAAACCCTTTCTTCTGTGAATGGACTGGTATTGACCCCCTTATTCAGAGTGCTTCTCTTGTTTGGTTTAGGTACCTCCCCCTCCACTTCCATTGTGAATACTGAGCAGAAATATTCGTTCAGTATTCCTGCTTTTTCACTGGCACCCTCTTCCCACATTCCCTCCCCTTTATTAAGTCTCTGTATCCCTTCCTTGGTCTTTCTTCTCTCCCTAATGTACCTATAAAAGGTTTTATCCCCCTTCTTAACAGAGTTGGCTATCTTTTCCTCAGTTTGTGCCTTTGCTATTCTGACTGCCTTCCCTGCCTCCTTCTGCTTTAACTGATAAAGTTCTCTGTCCTGCTCCTTCTGTGTTTCCTTATATTTCCTGAATGCTATCCTTTTCTCCTTAACCTTCCCTTCCACCTCTTCTAAGAACCATAGTGTTTTTTCCTTTGTTTTGTTTTGTTGATTTGCTTCACACAAAGGCTTGTTGCCTCTGTGATGGCTGTTTTGATTATTCCCCATTGTTCCTCCACCCCTCCTTCTTGTCTGTTTGCTAGTGTTTTTCTGAGGCACTCTCTCATTTTCCCAAAGTCAGCCCTCCTAAAGTCCAATACTCTGGTTTTTGTATGGCTTGACTGTATGGCTGTGTTTGTTGTGAACCACACTGTTTGGTGGTCACTTGTTCCCAGATGGCTACCCACTTCTAAATCTGAGATCCTTTCTCCTTCCCCATTTGAGAGTACCAGGTCTAAAATTGCTCCCTCCCGAGTGGGTTCCATCACTAGCTGTCTGAGGCACAGGGCATGAAGAATGACCCTGCTCTTGGATGTGGCTGCAGCAAAGGTAATCCAGTTAACATCTGGCATATTCGGGTCCCCCATCAACAGTATCTCCCTTTTCTGCCATTTTAAGGATGCCTTCTATCATTTCCTTGTCCATTTCCTCCCCTGAGATGAGGGTCTGTACACAACCCCCATGCGGATTGGGGTGCCATTTTCTGTCTCCAGGGTGACCCATAGTGACTCATCAACTTCCTGTTTACTCTTTAGTTCTGTTACTTTAATCCCTTCCCTTATGTAGAGAGCTAATCCTCCTCCTCTTTTACCCACCCTGTCCCTCCTATAGATTGTGTATCCTGGTATGTTGACATCCCAATCATGGTTCTCTGTGTACCATGTTTCAGTAACTGCCACAATGTCCAGGCATCCCTCTTCCATCAAGGCCACTAGTTCAGGGAGCTTGTTACACAGACTGCGGGCATTGGTACTCATCATCCTCCATTTTTTGATGGCCTTACCCCTTTTAGCTCCATCCCTGTCCTTACTGCCTTTTTCTGCATTTACCCCTGTCCTGCTCCTTACTGACTTCTCTACCTTGGTGTTTACCTCGCTAACTACTGTGTTTGTGGGGGAGACTGGATTTGCTGCTCCTTTCCAGTGCCTCCCCATTAGCTAGTTTAAATGCTTGCCAATGAAGCATTTAAACCTATCACCTAAGATCCTGGTTCCCCCCTGGACAGATGCAGACCATCGCATCAGTATAGGCCTGTGTCCCTCCAGGTGGCCTCCCAGTCTCTAACGAAGCCAAAACCCTGAGCTCCACACCAGTTTTTCAACCATTCATTGAACCCCATGATGCAGAATACCCTAGCATCATCCTTGCCATAGACAGGCAGCACCTCCGAGAAGGTTACTGTACATGCTACTTGTCTAAGACCCCTCCCCAACTCTATAAACTCCTCTTGCACTGCTCTGATCCCATTCACAGACAGATCATTTGTCCCTAGGTGGACGATGACATCCAGCTCCCTCCCTCGTTTAGCTGCTTCCGTGATCCTGAGGATTCACTTCCTGTCCCTCCAAGCCATGGCACCAGGCAGGCACCTTACCGCCCAATCCCCTTCCTCCCCCACTTCTACCCCTAATGATTGAGTCCCCCAACAGGAGTTGTTTCCTTTTCCTGTGGGGTCTCGAGCCACCCTCCTGTGGGTCTCCTTTGTGGAAGTTCCCAGCATCCTCCTTTGTCTCCACTGCAGGTGTCTCCATAGAGGAACCACTCTTTGCCAGAACAGCATATGAATTGTGGAGATGTACAACTGGAGGATGCACCTGTTCCACCACCCTCTCCCTCTCCTCCTGAGCTCACCTTGGTCCAGCCACTCCTCTTTCTTGGCAACCTCTGAGGTAGCGGTGGTGGCCCTGGTGGTCCCTGGATGGGGAAGAGGTTTCACAAATCCTAGCCAGGTCAGCCTGGAGACAGGCAACCTCCTCCCTCAGACCAGAGAGGTACCTGCAAATAGGGCAGCATCGCATCCTCCAGAATGTCTCCCGGAACACTGCTGCCCCACAGCCATTGCACTGCACCACTCCCAACTTGACTTATTTTGTGTCCCCTATCCTGTTGCTTTATATGCTTACTGTCTCCTCTCTCTATGTATTTTTATACCTACTTTCCTACTGCCTATGTGCCCTTACAATTCTCGCCTTTCCTGTTCTGGGACAGGAACTTCCTGTAGTCTTCAGTAGTCTCCTTCTTCCTTGCTTGGATTCAGACCTCCAGTAGCTGGGAGAGCTATTTTTTTTTAGGTTCCTTCAAGGCTGATGAAACTAATGTGTCTCTGTGATCATTCCTTCCTACTGCCAAACAGGAAGTTCCTGTTGTCAGTCAAATCCAGTGGCTATAAAAGTAAAACTGGCTTAGGGTGGGAGGGTGGAGGGTTGGGAAGGAGGGCAATTAGTAAAAAAGCTGTAGTTCTAGTCAACTGTTACTTGCTCTGAAAGCAAGATTCTCCTCTGTCAAAAACTAACAGCAGGAAGCTGTAATTGAAGACATCTGCTTCTGTACTCCTAAGCCACACCCCCAATTAGCTTCTCCCCTCTGCTCCTGACTCAGCAAATTTAGTTGATACAGTCCCCTTCCTCAAACAGAGAAACACAGAGTGACTTTCTTCTTTCTTTTTTTTACTTAAATGAGACCCCCGCCTCTAATAAAGTATCTGTTTGCTTTATCCAAACAGGCACTGACTCCTGTTGAGAAAGAAGTGATTTACTGTATCAGTAAGAAAGCTGTAGTTCTAGTCAGCTGTTACTTGCTCTGAAAGCAAGATTCTCCTCTGTCAAAAACTAACAGCAGGAAGCTGTAAATGGAGACGTCTGCTTTTGTACTCCTAAGCCACACCCCCAATTAGCTTTTCCCCTCTGCTCCTGACTCAGCAAATTAAGTTGATACAGCCCCCTTCCTCAAACAGAGAAACACACAGTGACTTTCTTGTTATTTTTCACTTAATTGAGACCCCCTGCTTCTAATAAAGTATCTGCTTAGTCCAAACAGGCACTGACTCCTGCTGAGATTTAAGTAATTTATCAGTAAGAAAGTTGTAGTTCTAGTCAGTTGTTACTTGCTCTGAAAGCAAGATTCTCCTCTGTCAAAAACTAACAGCAGGAAGCTGTAATTGGAGACACCTGCTTTTGTACTCCTAAGCCACACCCCCAATTAGCTTCTCCCCTCTGCTCCTGACTCAGCAAATTAAGTTGATACAGCCCTCTTCCTCAAACAGAGAAACACAAAGTGACTTTCTTGTTATTTTTTAATTAATTGAGACCCCCTGCTTCTAATAAAGTATCAGCTTAATCCAAACAGGCACTGACTCCTGCTGAGATTGAAGTGATTAATCAGTAAGAAAGCTGTATTTCTAGTCAGTTGTTACTTGCTCTGAAAGCAAGATTCTCCTCTGTCAAAAACTAACAGCAGGAAGCTGTAATTGGAGACACCTGCTTTTGTACTCCTAAGCCACACCCCCAATTAGCTTCTCCCCTCTGCTCCTGACTCAGCAAATTAAGTTGATTCAGCCCCTTCCTCAAACAGGGAAACACGCAGTGCCTTTCTTCTTTTATTTTTTTTTTTACTTAAATGAGACCCCCTGCTTCAAATAAAGTATCTGTTTGCTTAATCCAAACAGGCACTGACTCCTGCTGAGATAGAAGTGATTTATCAGTAAGAAAGCTGTAGTTCTAGTCAGCTGTTACTTGCTCTGAAAGTAAGATTCTCCTCTGTCAAAAACTAACAACAGCAATCTACTCAAGCTACTCTTTTATAATAATTCTTTGCCTGCCAATTAACTTCTGCAACTTCATCTCATAAGCAGCATTCTGTTTCTCACAGAATGTATCAGGAAGTTGAATCCTCCTTTCTTTTGCTTCAAATGGTGATACACCATTTAAGAGGGCAAGTAAAGGAACATGTCATTGGGGGCCTATATTTAGCACTAAGATCATACAGTACTGTGTCATTGGATTACATCAGAATTAAGTGGTCAATGGATATGAGCATTGAATTAGAGGCTGATCAATGGCAAACCTCAACTTTACTATATTTCAGAATCTCCTCTCATATTTATTGGTGGGAATATGTGTGGAAGGCCAGAATAAGGTTCTTTAGGACACCAGATATCACTGCAAAATTCAGAGGACATAGATGTGGAATGTGTTGGAGGGGGTGTGGACAGGATGAGATGGGGATAGTGCATATTATGTGGTCTTGCCCACATATAGGGATATTGGCAAAAGATTATAGCTGAGCTTAATGCCATATATGAGAGGCCAGAGATACTCACCCCGACCTTTATCTTGACAGCAGTGCCCTCTAATGGACTTAAGGTCCAGGGGATGCTCTTTAGAATGTTAACTCTGCTGGTCTCATTGGCCAAAAAGATTATTACATGTCTCTGGCTTTCCACTCAGATCCCGACCAAGCAGTCTTGGAGAAAACTGACGTATGAAATATACAATTTGGAGAGGATTTCAGCTAGAATGGGTAATAGGACCCATAGTTTTGACAACCGTTGGAAATGTTGGATGCTGTACCAACTGGGACATTATGCAGAGTTTGTTCCTTGAATATACAATATAATGCTCAAAACTATGTGGGGGCCCTGAAGATGGCAGGGGTTGAGGGGAAGGAATATGATGGGGCTTCCCCCTCAGGTTCATTTCTTCTGGGAGCTGGATCATAGTGGGGATATCATTATTATTCCTCTTACCATCATCACTGTCCTTATTATGGGTAGTATGCCTTTGTTTGTTAAAGACAGTCAAACCCAAGTAAAGACCCCTCACAACTCGGGGTTCTTGAATGCACATTACTATATTTGCCCACTATTTTATATGCTATCTCTGAATGTATTTCTATATTGTATTTGGTATTATCGTATGCTGCTAAAACTAATAAAATATAATTAAAAAAAAAGAATGTGCCAGGACATTGTTAATTTCCTCTCAGGTGCAGCAAAATAGAACATGGTGTCCCAGAGCTAATCTCCTGTTGACAGCTCTGCAAAAGAGTTCATGGAGGTCAAACTGCATCTCAGAATTAACTCTCTGAGTTCCATATAGCTTTTTGCAATCATTTCAACAGTAAAACTATATACATTTTCAAACCATGGGATCCCAGTTTCACACAAACAGTTTCACATATATTTTTATAAACACAAATTTGCAAGGGGGAAGAAAAGATGGAAACAGCAAGTGAAGCAGAGAGCTAGTAGGAGGGGGAGAATCGTGAGACAGTCAGAGTGATCAGTTCCTAGGTCTCACAAGAAAATTTTATTTCACAATCAGACACACAAGAGACAAAAAAGGACAGAATAGAACATATCCTTGCATTTAACTCTTTTTACATAACAAATGGTACAGGGCCTTATTCAACCCTGTCACATACATACCCCCTCTTTAAGAGGGATTCTGTTTAAGTAAAAACAGGTTTCCAAAACTTTCTTTTAATTCTCTTCCAACATTACTTTATAACCTTTACAGTTCTGTGCATATGCAGTATGTAAGCAATAAGGCATGATGTGATGTGTTTGGAACACATTTTACCACACAGCCAGGGGTGTAATAAGGCTCGAGGCCGAAGGCCGAGTGACTTTAGCTGCTGACCATGCGGTAAAATGTGTTCCAATCAGATCCTGGAGTAGCTTATTGAGCTTATAAAATGGGCTGCTTTTTTAAAAACCTTTCATAGTTGGGAAAAGCATGTTTATATGTAGAAACAATAGATTTGCTCATGTGAATTTATGATCAAATAGTCCTTCCACCCACCTCAAATTATGTCATTGATGATGTCATTGTATTGTTGCCTATCTTCTTCTTCTTCCTGTTTTTATTTCTCTGTTTTTCCCACATTCAAGATATGGAATGTTTGTCACTGAGAACATTATTTGCTCTTTAACAATCACTCAGAAGCATAGCATGGGTAGCATTGATCGAAGTAGTGATTTTTTACAGTTCTTTTGTGCTTTTAGTTAGCGATAGAGATTATCGTGGCAAGCCAAACCTGTGTACTTTACTGGAAACAAAATTCTACAAACAAACAAAGCAAACCAAACCAAAACACGGTAAAAAAAGTGCTGTGAACTGTGCAAGTTCGCATTGGTGCTTACACGCTTTACTGTTTGACCTGGGAATCCTGAGAGGGGCTAAAGAAATCATTGATACTCGTTTGCTTACTGCCAGCCTTTGTGTACCTCCTCCACGTTGATTCTGTCAGGGAACGCTGGTCCCATTTTGGAACAATGTCATCCCTTTGTTCGGCTGCACATCTTAGGGTTAGCAAGGTGCTCCTCACATCTTCAGGTGTCACTTTCATTTCCTTCTCCTCCTCTTCTCCCACAGTCTCCTCATCGTCCGAGTCATCAGTCAGATTCATCCCCTCGACTGCCTCACTGATGTCATCAACATTAGACGTCGGTGCTTTGTCACCTAGGTAACTGATCGCCTCCAGCTCCTACTCTGACAGTGGATGTTGCTCATTTGTATCCTCCAGAAAGTCTGATTCTTCAGCCACAGTGCCAATTTCAGCATGAACCACAAAGCCACCTTTTCGGAAGCATGATTGAATGGTCTCCATGGAGACTTTGTTCCATGCTTGCTGGATCATGCGAACAGCATCTAGCACATTAATTCTTTGAACAGAAACTGAAGCTGTAATTTCTTCATCTACATCCAGTAAGTCCAGTAATCTGCCTCTCATAAGGGTAACATAATGTCATTTAAAGCTGTAAATAACACCCTGATCTAGCGGCTACATTATGCTGGTTGTGTTAGGTGGAAGGAAAATTAACTTGATGTTACGTAGACCAGTTACAGGAGGGTGGGAGCTACAGTTATCAAGGAGAAGTGTGATCTTGCATGACAGTAGACTGCAGTCCCAACTTCTCAGCCAGGCTGTGAAAATATCACCGGCCATCCATACGGTCTTGTTGTTTTAGTAGATGGCCAGGAGATGCCTAACACCACGAAAGCAACGTGGCTGTGCACTCTTGCCTATCACCACAGGGATCTGTTTTGAAGAACCTGACATGTTGCAGGTCAAAAGCACTGTAATTCACTTCTTGGTTTTCTTTAAACTGAGTGGTGCTTCAGAACGAAACACTAGGGTGCCATAACCAACACGTCTGAAGTACAGCCCAGTCTCATCGGTGTTAAAAATGTTGTCTGAGCTGTATCCTGAAAGAAGCGGTGGCAAAACATCTCTAAGTCAGCCATCAGCTGCACAGCTGTCAGCATCTAACTTCTCCCCATGAATTTGATGGAAGCATATGTTGTTACGTTGCTTCCATTGACTGAGCCAGACATCTGTAGCCTTAAACCTCATTTTCCCAATGGCTGCTACAAGGCTATCTGCTTTCTGAAGCAGGAGAGGTCCACTAATCAATGCCTCCTTGCCAAGAGCATTGCTGAACCACCTTAGCAGAGCCTCCTCTACATCTGTATCTTTGCCCTCCCGTTTGCACTTCCGCTCCGGGTTCTGGTTGTTGTGCCAGTAGGCAAGCAATGTTTCCCAATTCTTCAACAAGTCAGAGATTGTAGATTTTGTTATCGAAAAGTGAGTGCTTAAATCTCTAACACTAAGCTTGGGAAGTATGTCAATGGTATTCAGAATCTCTACTTTCTTACAAAGTGGTAGACAGGTTCGCTTACCAGACAGCATTTTCACTGACAGCAATGCACAGTTCACAACAACAACAAAAATGGACACGACTATGATGGAAAGAGGGGTGTTTAAGTAGGGGCGCTAATTGTTTGATTGCCTGAGAGCCTGATAGCCTGATTGGAAAGTAACTGAAAATGGCAAAAAAATACCTCTCTGGCACCACCAAGTGGCTGTTACAAACCAAATCGCAGGTCCATTTTAACCATTGTTTTTTTTTACATTAAAGTAATACAAAAAGGCATTTGACAACATGAATTTGTCCATTACATCCGAATGTCCACTTAAACCGAATCCGTTGCAAGTGGAATGTACTAGTGATTGAGCCTGGACACCGGCAGGATGTGGGTGCCACCAGGGTGGGAACAGGGTTGTTCCTTAGTCCTACCCCTCTGGCAGAAGGAAGGTGCAGAATCTGGGCATCATCCTTGATGATGGATTGACACTTGAGGCTCCGGTGTTGTCCATTATCTGGAGTGGTTTCCACCACCTAAGGAATGTCGCTTGAGTCAAATTATTCCTCATGATCTGCCCTCACCAGTACATGCCTTTGTAATGGCCAGGCTCGACTACTGCAATCCTCTATACTTTAGGGTCAGTGGAAGGATTCTCCATCACCTGCAGCTGGTGCAGAAAGCAGTGGCCAGGTTGCTGACAGGCCTTCTGAGGTATTGTCATGTGACCCTGGTCCTGCATGGCCTGCACTGCCTGCTGGTGAGAGATGGAGAATTACTTTCAAGGTGAGCTTGCTCACCTATAAGGCCATATACAGATCAGGCCCTGGCTATCTGAGTGACTTCCTGACTTCTGTCTGCTCTGGGCACTCACTTCACTCCTCCACTGAGGGCCTCCTAGTGGTTCCATTGGCTTGGATGAAGACCTCTAGAGATCAGTCATTTGAGGTGGCTAGTCCGGCCCTATGAAACTCTCTTTCAAGATCCTTGAGGGAGGCACCATTGGTGGGGTCTCAAGGCGCATCTGTTTAGAGAAGCATACAAGAACCAAATATGAGACTGAGGAATTTGCTTACTGCTGAATTGTTATTTTACTGAGATTTTAATTGAAATATTATTGTCTGTGTTTACTGTCATTAACACATGTTTTATTGTCATTGCTAGTTATTACCTTTGCCTACTTGTAAAGCACTCAGAGCCTCCGGGATTGTGTGTTTAAGAAATACATTTTTACTTAGTTACTTTAATACCATTGGGTGTATCTCATCGAGTTCCATAGCCTTCTCTACTTTCAGTGGAAGAAAGAAGAGTCTACCTACTTTTGTCACAGACAACAAGTGAAGAGTCTTTTGGTTTTAAGACTACATTGGAGGGGTAAGTTGTGGGGACACTAGTTGAAGTAGTGCTTTAATTATTGTCTGTAAGGTCAATTGAAAGCAGCCACAGTACTCTATATTTAAGGGCCATATTAAAAAGCATTGTCTTGCCCTGTAATTTGGGAGCTGGATGAGATATTTCTGGCCTGTGGCCTCTTAGCTAGGTGATAATTGGAGGAGGGTCTGAGTCACATTTCTGTTTGGAGGTTGGTTTTGTCTTGCTACATTATATAAGGACTCACCCCTGCAGGTTGCTGCCTTAAAGAAGAATCTACCTGGGAGTCATGTGATGGCAAGCTGAAAAGTAGCAGCTCCCATGCTTGCTCTTCAAGGCATCGCATATTTGTAATAGTTATGAACACCATGGGGCTGATTCCAGAAGGTGGGTGCAGGGCTTGCACCAAGCCCTGCATCCACCGCAAAGATTGTTGCAGCTGTGCCAAAGCCCTTGGACGCAACTCATTTCGATTACAGAAGGGCTGGTGCAGTTGTGACAGTTCTCCCACTTTATGACAGCTTGTGCCAAAGGTCTGGTGCAAGCCCCATACAAAGAGTACCCCCACAGATGCAAAGCTAGACCAGGAAGGAGCTGGTCTATCTTTACTGCATTGGGGACTTGCGGCAGCCGGCTTCCAGAATAGCAGATTTGACACAAGTTGGCACTTGTGTCAAACAGCCTGCCATAAGTCTCCTGTGGCAATCACAGCTGCTTTCAGAATTGGCCCCTATGTTTGTTGTTTTGTTCAAATTTAAAAGTACAGAATAACTCTTGTACTAGGCTGCTGAATTGTACCTTTACCACTGAAAAATGGCATTAGATCTAATCACTGTGGAGGTTGTAAAACACACTGCTGCCTCTCCCAACCTGAGCCCACCTGCTGTAACACAATAAGGAGGATGACTCCCCACTTACCTCCCAGGAGTGTGAGTCTGAACCGCTGACCATGGAGCAATTCTTCAGAGAATTGTGCTCCACAAAGGATACACTACTAGATCTACTAGCCAACTTTAAATCAGTCAAACCTGCACTGGAAACCCTGACTCAGTGTGTGTCTCCTGCAGAGGTCCAGATACTGTAAGTTTATTGGAGGACAGATCCACACAGTTGGAGCTGGACATTGTGGGGATTAGGAGAAAACTATAGAAGCTGGAGGAGAGCATGAAAGATCATGAATGCTGCAGTCGCCAGAAAATGTGGTGGTTGTCAGCCTTCCTGAGTGGGTGCAGGGGTCGGATGCTATAAAATTCATGCAGAAGCTCCTGGAGAAGGTGGCTGGCCCCCTCACCCCATTGAGCCTATTACATCATCGAGAAAGCTCATCAGGCACTCCAACCCATGCTAAAGCCAGGGGACAAGCCACGTCCCATAACACCGTGGCTACTGAATTTTCTGAATAAGACCCATATACAATCAAAGGCTCATAAAGCAAAGGAAATCTTGTGGGAGGGGAGCCGAGTTTTCATTTTTAATGATTTTTTACTGACCATCTGCACCAAACAGATTGAGTACCAGGTGTGAAATTTAGGGTGCTATATTCAGCCCTACTCCAAGTAGCCACCACCAAATCCTTTCAGCAGCAGAAGCCAAACATGAGCTACCCATGCACTTTCCCTATATTTTCCCTGCACCACAATCCCCAGGTCGTTGACATAAATTTTGGGGGGTTTGGAGTAATCTCTGGCACATTGCATCCTATCATTTCAAATGGAAAGATTAATTTCTTTATTCTGACCTCCTCCTTTCCCTTATTTTCCACTGCTGCAGTGACTTTTGAAATATAGCTACCATTTTTACTTGAAGTTTCCACACTTTGTGACTGTGGCCTTACCATGCAGAGACTGCTTGGCTGACTGTACCCAACCCGAGGTTCCATATTAGAAGAGTATGTCTTTATGCACATGAATAAATAAATTCATAAAACAATAGCACATTATTAGGGAAGAAGTTTTTACACTACATAGGCTCCGATAATATTCAGTGGTTCTCCCAATATACCTTTTGGAGTCACTTTTCTAGCACTGGTAAAGAAGAATCAAATAAGGATTAAATATTAACATGTATTGTTCCAAATATTGTCATATAGAGAATGGGCAATATGACCAAAAATTTTAGTTAACTCATTCTAGAGCAGAAATACTGCCCCTCATAAGTGTAAACAGGTTATTGTAGGGTTCAAGTCTGGATATCTACACCCCCTACGATGTTTTGTTACCTGTAATCTCTATACCCTAAAAGGGACAAATAAAAATCCAGAAATGACTTTTCTAAAAAAAAAGGTTCAGTCATGTGGCCCATTTAATTTTAATTGGAACTATAACTTGTATGTTTCAACAAATTCTTTGCCTGAACAATTTGATTCCTAAACTTTACAGCTTTCAACAGGAATATGGCAAGTTTTTCCAAGATATCCATATTTTCCACATTAAATACTAGGTCCAGTACAAATCTTGCTTGTACATATAGGGCTAGATATTCAAAAGTGCACCCAGAGCATACACATTGGGATGCACAGGGCAATCCAGTTGTGCCACAGCACAATAATGCAATATTCAGTGGATGCACCATAGAAATGAGCCGGCGCAAACCACGCTGAATATAGCACAAATGCACCATTATGCAAACAAACATGCACCAGAGCAATCTGAACTGTGCAGGAGCAACAGTGCATGCTGAATATAGCAAGTGGAGCAAGATGCACCATGTGCGAGGGAACACAGGCAGGGCTGCACAAAGGCACAGGACCATGGAAGTGGATGCAGGGTAGAACCACAAGGAGAAAAAGGTGCAGAAGGCACAAAACAAGCACAGAGCCCAATGGCCATGGACAAGGTGCAGAGCCCTACACAGACCGGGGGAACCAATGTGACAGGGCATGGAACAGCCATGGAACACACGGCTGCAGGGACTGAGCACCCCAGGAGCATAGTCCCAACCACCAACATGAGATAGCCAAGCACCGTAGCCACCATGCAAAGACGCCATGCATGTACAGTGAGCCACAGCCACACTGACCCATAGGCACATGGCAGTATGCCACACACGCCACACAGCAACACATGGACACAGATCACAGCACCACCTAGCACAGCAGCATGGGGAAGGGCAACACAGCTGGGGGGGCACCATGCTGCACATGTGGATATGAGCACACAGCACTATGACATGCACAGAGGCATGCCACAGCCAAAAACCATGTAACAGTGTCACACAGGGATGTGAAATTCAAGTCACCGGGCACCTACCAGACCCACACTGCAGGGACACCACTGGCCAAGACATGCACCAGCCAGACCCCAGCAATTTACAACAACAGCACAGAGCAGCAACATGCATGCAAGGGAGACACAGATACACACAAGCAAATGGTAGTAAAAGGTTTAATCAAACAGAATGGAGAAAGCAAAACAACACAATGTGAAATAGCCTATGTGGCAGATACATGAAAGATAAACGGAAATGAAAGCTGTGCACAGTCCAGTGGTGTACAAACCAGTATGGGGATGGAAGTGTGCAAAGAGTGCAAGGGGTGATGAGAAAATAGTCCAAGTGGGATGGGGTGAATGGGAGGGAAACATGGAGTTATACAGTGAAATGTCCAAAGATCATCGCCACAGCCGGTGGATGGCTGCTCGCAGCCTGTGCACCTCTACCACCAGCACCCTTGTCGCTGCCAGATTCCTCCTGGACAGGCAGATGTGTATTGCCTGTTGGTTGCTGATATGCAAAGTCAGACACTGCAGATGAATCATGCCGCCTCTCAGCATGCCCACACCTCGACGACCTCTCCCCAGCTCTGGACGACCTATGCAAGGGAAACACAGAACAGCCACTAAGTGACAGGTCCCACAGCAAATGACCCCCACCCCCACCCAGAGCTGTGTGTGCAGGGGACTGAGGTGGCGGGCACACCCATGAACAATACCACCAACAGCACGTGCACAGCAGACACCCATAGCAGCCCATGACACAGTGCCATACACGGACTGCGCGGATCACCAGGGAGTACCTAGCATTATCACATGGGCACTGACACCCCACAGTGAAGGAACGATGTCCCCAGGGGCAATACACAAGCCAACTGAGCAGCAGCTGCATGTGTGCACTGTGGGTCACACACGACCACCCCCAGTGACAACAACAGGCTACCACCACACAGATGCCATGCACACTATGGGACCACCACATGCTGCCGACCAACACAGGCAACAGTGACAGTGAGCCATCACACGCCATAGCACTGCATTTATTTATTTATTTATTTATTTATTTTTTATTTTAGTCTTTGGTAACCGGGTAAGGCCCACTAGGAACAAGTACCTGCTTTCAGGGGCGACCTAGGAGCACTGGGCGGTTAAGTGACTTGCTCAGAGTCACACAGTATGCAAGTGGAGGTTGTGAGAATCAAACTCAAGACTGGTCTGCTGGATGTATCAAGCTCATTCACACCTCATTCCTCTAACCTCTAGACTATACTGCATGCCAGCATAGCCCTGCTATGTGTACTGCCAACCCACAACACCCATACCCAGAAACTGATGTTAAATGCAGACAGCACACACTCACCTGCCACCTCTCCCACTGGCCCAGCCTCAGCCTCATTGTCTGGTTGCCTGCCCTGCCTATGTGCCTGGGCCCTGGCCCACCTGCATGCCTCTGGCCCTAAGAAGACAACACATACAGAAAGGAAATGAGAGGCATGCCAACAAAAGACACCCATCCCCCCGCCACTGCAGGACAGACATGGTGCACTGTGATGCAGAGCGCCATGCTGTGACCTGAGTCCACAAGACAGGTCCACCATGTCTGGCAACTGGCACAGTGCAACAGAGGGTCACACAGAGCACAATGCACCCACACCACAGTACCCACACACCCAAACAGGGCTGGACAGCCCTGTGAGCAGGTGCACACACACCGTCTGCACACCCCACTGCACCACGTCCTTCCAGAGGCAGCATGCACCATGCATGGACACACTTACCTGATTGTGGGACCGAACCACGGTGGGCACGGTCCTGCAGTGTCTGCAGCTAACATACTAAAATACCAACAGAATAGGCCTAATGGTCTTTCATGTCTGCTCATTTTGTCAGCCCCCACCCTGGGAGCTGGCCTTGCTGCCCCCCTCGTCCTCTCTGGCTTCTCCCTTTCCAGTCCCGGATATTCCCACTGCACAGGACTTTGCATCCAGAACCCTTCCCCTGTATCTGTCCCACCCCCTCTTGAACCCCTCCACCATCTCTGCCTCCACCAGCCCCCTCAGCAGTGCATTCCATGGCTCCACCACCCTCTCAGTGAAGTAGCACCTCCTCCTTTCTCTCCTGAATCTTCCCCACTCCAGCTTCCACCCATGCCCTCTAGTTGCCACCCCCATTCCTTTGGAGCACCTTGACTGCTTCTCCCCTATTTAACCCCTTCATGTACTTGAAGACCTCTATCATGTCCCCCTGGTCCTTTCTCTCTTCCAATGTGTACATATTTAACTCTTCAAGCCTCTCCCCATAGGTCCTGTCCCCCAAGCCCCAGATGATTTTGGTTGCCCTCCTCTGGACCCTCCCCAGGAGTTCAGTGTCCTTCTTTAAGTATGGCCTCCAAAACTGCATGCAGTACTCGAGGTGGGGCCTCACCAAACAGTTATACAGGGGGAGTATCACTTCCCTCCTTCTGGAGGTGATCCCCCTAGCAATGCATCCCAGCATCCTGTTGGCCTTGGCCGCTGCCCTCCTACAAGTCTCAGAGTTGTTCATCTTGATATCCACCACCTCCCCCAGGTCCCTCTCAGCCACTGAGGCTTGTAGCATCCCCCCCCCCACAGGGTGTACTCTTGGCCCAGATTTCTGGATCCCAGATGCAGTACCTTGCATTTCCCTGCATTAAACCTCAGCTTCCACTTTCTAGACCACCTTTCCAGAGCCTCCAGGTCCCCCTGTAGGGCAACCCTCCCCTCCCCTCCTCCCCATCCACCACTGCCCCCAGTTTTGAGTCATCCACAAAGAGAATCATCTCACTCCTGATACCCTTCCTTATGTCAGAGACATAGGCATTAAACAGAGGCCCAAGGACTGCTCCCTGAGGGACCCCACTAATGACCCTCCTTGGGGATGAGACTATCCCGCCACTGATGACCCTCTGGTTCTGGACCTAGAGCAAATTGCCTATCCATCTGATCATCTGGTTCCCCACCCCATTTCTCCTAGCTTATTCAACAGGCCCCCATGAGGAACAGAGTCAAAAGCTTTGCTGAAGTCAAGATAGAGGACGTCCACTGGTCTACCCAGGTTCAAGGCTCTCGTCACCCAGTCATAGAACTCCACAAGGTTTGTCTGACACGATTTCCCTGGGATGAATCCATGCTGTCTATCGTCCAGGCACCCCAAATTTTCCAGGGCCCCCCCCAGCATCTCCTTGACAATGCCCTCCATCACCTTGCCCACCACCGATGTCAGACTGATGGGCCTGTAGTTCCCTGCCACCTCCCTTGATCCCCCCTTGTGGATAGGCACTATATGTGCCACCTTCCAGTCCTGGGGCACCCACCCTGTCCTGAGAAAGATGCCGAAAAGCTCTGCCAGGGGTTTTGCCAGGATATCCGCCAGTTCCTTCAGCACTCTAGGATGTAATTTATCTGGCCCCGGTGCTTTCTCAGTCTTAAGGGACCTGAGTGCTTCCCTCACTCTCTCTGCCATGATTTCCACCTCTGCTACCTCGTCCCCCTGCCTTGCCTTCCCCCCTCCTGCCAGTGATGGCCCATCCTCTCCACAGACCTGACGATCAGCAAGGGTCCCCCCCACCCAGTTTCACCATCTCCTCCCATGTATGATGCAGCCCCCCCATTTTCCTTGGTGAAAACTGAGGCGAAGTACTCATTTAATACCTCAGCCTGCTCCCCGGATCTTGTGCCCATCCCTCCCCTGTTTTAATCCTGCTAATCTGCCCCTTCACCATTTGTATCTAAAGAACCCCTTATTCCCTCTCCTAATTTCCCTGGCCAGGTTCTGCTCCTTCCTTGCCTTAGCCACCCTCACCACCCTAGTGGCCCTTCTGGCCATCAGCTCATACTCCCCTCTATCCCTTTCACTCCTTGAGCACTTGAAATGCCTATAAGCTGCCTTCTTTCCCCTCACCACCTCCTGAACCTCCCTGGTCCACCAGCAGGGTTTACGGGCCCTACCACATTTTCGTCTTACTCTTGCACAGGTGCTGGTAGCATCCTGCACCCCCCCTCCTGATGATTTCCCACCTACTATCAGCATCCATGTCTGGCCCAATCCCATCCAAATGCTTCTTAAGGATCCTTCCCATTTCCTTGAAATCCACCACCCTGAAGTCGGTTACCTCCGTCTTTGTGCAGCCTTCTACCCCTCCTAGGTCCATGCAGAACCAGACCGTGGCATGGTCGCTCCCCGCCAACGGGTCCCTTACCTCCAGGCCACCAATCTGGTCACTGTCTGCCAGGACCACATCCAGTATCTGCACCTCCCTGGTCAGTTGCCCCACCTGCTGAGTTAGGAACACATCCTGAAAGACATCCAACAAACTCTGTTCCCCTGGCCACCGAGGATGTCATAGTCTCCTAGTCCGTTCATGGCATGTTTAAGTCCCCCAACACCACCACCCTTTCCCTGCCCAGTTTGCAGTGTCTCCCAACATCTGCCACCAGACTCTCCTCCAGCTCCTCCACCAGCACAGGGGGTCTATACACCACTCCTATTTTTACTCTCTTGCCCCCATTTGTTATCAAGGTGACCCAAATCGCCTCCACTGTTCCCTCTGCCTCCTCCACTCCTCCTATGCCAATACAGTTTTTGACTATTATTGCTACCCCTCCTCCCCTTCCCTCCCCCCTGTCCTTCCTGAACATGGTGTAACCCTCCAGGTTCAGGTCCCAGTTTTGCTCTGCGGTGGCCCAGGTGTCAGTGACCACTGCCACATCCACCTCTCTTTCAGTTAGCATCACCTGGAACTCAAGCATTTTAATGCCCAAGCTCCTGGCATTTAGCAGGACTACCTTCCACCCTTTCCGTATACTTCCATTTCCCCTGCTAGCGTTCCCATGGGGATTCCGTCTTTCCCCGGTCAGCACCTTACCAGTCGGTCTTTTCCCACATTCTTCCAGCTCCCCAAGGGGTGGAGACCAAGTCCCTCCTTTATCGAACCCCCCTCGACAGCCTTCTCTCCCATTCCTCCCCCCTTCACAAGTTTAAACCCTACCTTTCACCAATGAACCCCTCTATTTTCAACTTAAGGATTTCCCTCCCCTCCAAATTGAGATGGAGCCTATCTCTATCATATAGCCCCTTATCCTCCCAGGTCCCCTCCCAGTCCCCCATCAACCTATACCCTCTGGCCCCACACCGCTCCCTGAGCCACTGGTTTATCTCCCTAATCTTCTTCTTGTGTTCCCCACTAGCCCTTGGCACCGGCAGGATTTCTGAGAAGGAAATTGTGCCTCCTATGTCATGACAGACCCTGGCAAGCTCCCTGAACCTTGTCTGTATCTCTAGCTCACTATTTCCCTCAGTGTCATTGGTACCCAGGTGGACCAGTATATCCGGGGAACCTCCACAATCCTTTGTCAGCTGATATACCTCATGCTTGGCCCTGTGCACCGTTAGTCCAGGGAAGCATTTTGTTCTAACCAGGCAGACTTCCCCCTGCCTATCCCATTTGATACCCCTGATCATGGAATCACCCACTAGGATCACTCTGACCACCCCTTTTCCACCATTTCCCCCTCTTCCATGTCCCTCATCCTTTCTACCGGCCCCTCCCCCCAGCTGGCTCCTTGCTCCTCCCCCTATCTGGGTGCTCCCTGCTGAGCCCTGCTTATTTACCCTGGCCACCCCCTTCCCTCTGATCCTATGCCTCTCCTCCTCCCGAGTATCCTTTTGTACCCCGCTCTCCCCCATTGCTGCTCGTGACTGGTCCTTCTCCCCCATCTGCTAAACTTGCCTGGCTCGTCTTCCCTTCCTTCCAGTCTCCGTTCAGCCCCTCCTTGCCTGTCATGCTCCCCTGGCATAAACCCTCAGCTGCCTTTTTTTTTTTTTATTTTTAACTCTTTATTAATTTTAGTACCAGATATACAACTTCATGTGACTTCATGAGGGCAGAAAGGTTCATAAAAAGAAAACAAATAAGCCAAAAAGGAAAAGAAAGAAAAAAGAAATACAAAACTGTCCTTCCGCCCCAGCCCCCTCCCCAAGGCTGCCAGTACTACAAATCACATATCTATGACACAGAGAATACATTTATATATTAGGAGATTTCCATATTGCCATAGCGACTTCTAAACTACCCAGCGGTAGAGAATGCGTTAGTTCTGTTTCCCTTCATAGCCGTATGTGTTTCTCCAGCTGCAGTGCCAAGGCATTCTACCATTCCATAATTGAAGGTGCTTTCTCATCGGTCCAATGCCTCACTATTACTAGCTTTGCAGTTGCCATTATCAATGCCATGTGTGCCTTTCTTTTGCGGGTGCCACCAGGAAAAAATTTACTAGGCAAACTTCAGGGGTGAAAAGGTTCTGTGAACGAGAATCGAATCTAAGGAGTTACAAATAGTTTGCCACAAGACTTTAATACGGGCATAACCACAGCATATGATAAAGGGACCCCTCCCTGTCTTACATTTACAGCACATTGGTGTGTGCACCGGCCTATTCTGTTATAACTTAGAGGAGTTAGATACAGATTATGCAATATATTGTAATTTACTGCCCTGAGCCTATCCTGTTTGACAGTTTTATATAAAGTAGTCCAGACACTATCCCATATCTTAGGATCGCCGGGATACCCAATTCTTTGATCCAATAAGGACAGAGACCTGACTGTAATCTGGTGTCCCAGTCTACAGGTCTTACATAAAATAAACTTTATTCCTCCGTGAGGCAACCTGCAATAACACAGTAGGATCTTTTCCCCTATATCCGCAATTATAAAATGTTTGTGAAACCTGGACAGGGCTTTATTAACTTGCAAGGATTTAAAAGACTCTTTACTAGAGATTGTCGGAGCCACCAGATTGAACCGAAATAAAATTTACCCTCTCTCCAGACATCTGCTACCTTATAGCATTTCAATCTATGCAAAAGGACTTGGCAACTGGTGCATTGCCGATTTTGAAATTGATTATTAATAATGGGCTGATTCAAGATTGACACCATTTAACTGCCAATAATGCTTGTGCCTGAAGGACGCTTTTATTGACCATCCATGGGATTATTTAAAGGCTTTGGGGGATATGGGACGAAGAAATATAAAGCAGCGAGTGTAACGAGCATCTTACCTGGAAGCCAGGTATTTCTCAATAGTCACCCATAAGGCAGTATATTCGATTGCTCCTCTTTTTCTTGCCAGTAACATAACTTGCCTAGATGTTGTGCTAGGTAGTATATGAAATAAGAGGGGGCGGCCAGGCCACCCCTAACTTTAGGTGTGGTTAACTTGTGGTAGGATCTACGTATCTTTTTTTTACTCCACAAAAAAAGATTCAACCTTCCTCTCAATTTAGAAAACCAAATTTTGGGGATGTAAAATCCTAACATGCCCAGCGGATACAATATTCTAGGCAACAGGTTCATTTTAATAACGCTCAATCGGCCCCATAATGAGATTGGGAGATCTTGCCATCTTTCAAGATCCTTAGTAATTGTTTTAATAAGGGCATCTATATTATTACGCCGGACAGCGGAAAGATCTCTAAAGATCTTGATACCTAGATATACTATTGATCTCGACTCCCACGCTAGACCAAGGGAAGCTAACACCGCCTTATTTACTCGATGGTTTAAGGGAAATATTTTGGTTTTCTCTTGATTCAACTTGTAAAATGACCCTTTAGAAAACTCCGCGATCTCCTCTAGCAGTGCCGGAATCGAGACCTCGGGATTTTCTAGATGTAATAAAATATCATCGGCATAAGCCGATAGAGCATATCTAGTTACCCCGACACGAATCCCGGAGATCATGACATTAGCTTTCAATCTAAGAAGCAGGGGTTCTAAATATAGTTTAAAAAGCAAGGGGGATAATGGGCACCCCTGTCTAGTTCCACGGGCCAACACGAATGACGAGGACAGCAGCCCATTGCACTTCACTTTAGCAGTAGGGCAGGAATATAGAACTTTTATCCATTTGACAAAGTCTTCCCGGAAACCAAAGGAGGCTAAAGTGGCAAAGAGAAAGTCCCAGAAGACTCTATCAAATGCCTTTTCAGCATCTAAAGAGACTAACACTGTCGGAATGTCAGAGTCTCTGGCCACTGTTATTAAATGCATTAGTTTACGCACAAGATCTTGAGACAACCTCCCAGCCATGAACCCCCACTTGTTCTTGCCCTATTAGTTTATCAATAATTTTAGAGAGTCTATTTGCTAATACTTTAGCCAGTATTTTCACATCAGTGTTTAATAATGAAATAGGCCAGTAACTACTAAGATCCAGGGGGTCCTTTCCTGGTTTTAAAATCAAGGATATCACCGCCTCTAAAAAGCTCGCCTCTGACATGCCCTGCTCAAACCAGAATCCAAACAATTCCATTAGCGTGGGTGCAAGGATGTCTTGATAGACTTTATAAAAATTGTTAGAAACCCGTCTGGGCGGAGATTTATCTAGAGGTAACTGCTGAATTACTTCTCGGTTTCTGCTACAGAGATCGAGTCGCTCAGCAAACCGCATCCTCTGCAGGAACCTTGGGCAGGGCAACAGAGCGAAGGTAGGCATATATATCTGAGATCGAGGAGGGGTAGTAGAGGCCACTGAATACAGATTTTGGTAAAAGGATTTGAACATTTCACCCATTTTGTCGACTCAAGTTACCCTACCCTCCTCCTCAGAGTGAATGCCAGCCATAATGTGATGCATCTAGCTAGCGGCGCGCCATAGGTCTACTTGCTTTTCTCCTACATCTAAATATTGGAGTTTAGTCCTATGTAAGGACAGTTCAGCTTTCTGTGCTAGTAAACCTGCATACTGGGCCCGTAGCTGGTGTAATTTGGTCCATTTCTCACTTGATGAGGATCGGGATAAGAGCTTTCCATATTTCTGATGTCGGTTAAGGTCCACCATTATACCCTTCTGGCGCTTGGCCCTAACAGCCACTATTTTAATGAACTCACCCCTCACTGAACACTTTAGGGAAGCCCAGACCATATCATATTTTTCAACTGACCCCAAATTGTGAACAAAAAACGAGTTAATGTGCTCTTTAATATGTTCGAAGGTAGCAGTATCTTTTAACATCTGGTTATTCAGCCGCCACAAAGAAGGGCGTCTCGATCTGGCACCTAAACTAAACTCCATATCCACGGGCATGGTGGAGATAACCCTTGCCGAAATGCCAGCGAGTAACCCGGGAATTGCATGTGAGGCTTATAATAAATAATCAATTCTAGAATATGTTTTATGTGCTGAGAAAAAGTATATTGCCTCTCAGTAGGGTTAAATATTCACCATATATCTGCAAGAGCTACGGTATCTATAAGTTCTCTCAAAGCCCTTTGAGCTGGAGATAAGCCCAAACGAGCTCGGTCGGATCAGTCTAATTCAGTCCGTAGGACCAAGTTCCAGTCGCCACCTAATAATATAGATCCAGGGGGGTTCCCAGTGATGACATTTAACAACCTCGTAAAAAAGGAGGGAGAGTCGATATTTGCACCATAAATCGATCCAAAGGTAACTGGACAGGATTCCAGCAAGCCATGGATCACAATATACCTTCCCTCAGGGTCCCATATCTCGTTGACCAATTTAAACGGAACACTCTTAGCTAACAAGATCACCACCCTACCTTTACTTGTAGAAACCCCAGCTCCATAGGCCTGACCAACCCATATCTTCCTGAATAAGTGCACATCGTCCCTTCTGAGATGAGTTTCCTGCAAAAAGACTATTTGTGCACGTAGAAGCTGCAGGTGCTTCAAGACTACCTGTCTTTTAACCCTGTCTTTGGCCCTTTAATGTTCCAACTCACAGCATGGTATCTATTACTCATGCCATACAAAGATAATGGGTCTAGGAATGGTAGAAGGCACACACATAGGGGATCCTCTCACGTTTATCATATCCACAGCTGTGGAAAGAATATCAAACATGGAATAATCATCATCCAGGTGATAAATAGTAGATCTCGCAGCCTCCCTCCTCCCCCCATCTCCCGTCCCCCAAAAGACCCTCTCCCTTAATCTGTACCTATTCCAACACTTCAAAACCCATCCAACCAGCAGACCAACAATACTCCCAGTTCTAACAACTGCACCACTATTCCAACTCGCCATGTGATGTTAAAGCTAGCCTAAGCAGTGCTACGGTCTCCCATCCCCGGTAACGACTTTCAGAACTCGTACTTAACTTTAACCCCGTAACATAATTACCCTCACGCCCCTGAATAGTAATAATAATAATAATAATAAGAGGGCAAAGCTATGAAAATACCCAACACCTTACTACCAACAAGTAGCAACTTTAAAATAACTCTCCTTTCCATGAAGCAGGACATGATTGCTAATATATAATTTCAATACTAGCATCTATTACATGGTTAAACGATGGATTACCCGAAGAGCTATTATCAAACTGATTCTCAGGAGCTCTTGTAATTGTTTGTTCTTGCCCGCTGAGAAAAAAAAAAAAAAAAACCCAGACCCCACATTTAGCAGGTGAAGCTTAACAGACTGAACAACATAGAGTATATAGCAGATCTCTGCGAGGTCAATCCATAGATGACTCTGGCTGCTTTTATCTACATCTCTTTGAGGGGGTTCCTCATCGTGGCTCAAATCGTCATTGATCCAGAAAGAGACTACCACAAATAAGTCTCCAAGTAGTAACCAGGTGACATTTCTGATCCTGTTGTGGGGTCATTGTGAATCATTGAAGAAGGTCTTCCCGGTGTTGACAGAGATATATCGAGGCCCTACCATAGCGTATTTGCATTACAAGCAACTAGAGAATGTAACAGCCATCATGTCCTGGAGGACGTCCAAACGGAGCCCCTAAACTTCTGGGATGACCCCACCAAATATGTCCCTTTGCAGGCAAAGACTTCGTTTGCTGCATAAAAAAAAAAAAACCCTTCAGCAAGTCAGGCAAGTTTTTAAGTCTTTAGCCAAACATCAACAAACAATGAAGGCAGGTAAAACGTCCTAAACATCCAGCTCCAATAAACAGGTTCCTTCTCTTCTGGGAAGCAGTCCCACATCTATGCCACAGGATAACAGACTGGTAGCAATTATTTGAATAGCTCTTGCAGCAATTTAGGCAGTACCCTCAGTTGCCTTTATTGTATCCTCCTTGTACTTCCCGGTCCCTCTCCTTGCCTTTTCCTCCCAACTGGTCCTTCTCCTTGCGCTTTCCTCTCTCTACCCCCTCCTCCTCCTGCTCTGATCCACCGCTTCCCCCATTTTCCCACTTTCAAAGTTCCCCGTTCTTCCTGCTATCCAGCCCCTGCCTCCTGCCCTCCACTCCCTTTCCATCTCCAACTGCCCCTGTTATTTCTACATCACCCCCCTCATCCTCAAGCAGAAGAAGATAATTGAAGCGGTTACTGAGCTTAAGGTCTGATCCACCTCCCCCCCTTGCTTCCTTCTGTCCTGCCCCAGCCATCTGCCTACTTCCCTGAGAATGTCCTCCCTTTGGCCCCCCTCTGTGAGGGTCCCCAGATACCTGCCTGTTTCCTTGGTAGTGTCCTCCTTTTGGGCCCCCTCTGTCAGGGTCCCTATGTGACCACAGAGTACTCTTCTGCACTCCTTACCCTATGCCCCCGCCACTAGTGCTTAGTGCAACCCTGTGGAAGAGCCCCTGCCCTATTCCCCAACCATACCTCCCCCCTCCCTCCAGCTGTCTCCTAATCCCCTCAACCTCCTCCCTAAGCTGCACCAACTGGTGGCACACTGGGCAACCACTGAACTTCCAAGCCCAGTCCAGTATCATGGCCGCCCCACACCCTGTGCACCCCACCACCCTCCCAAAGATGCCGGCCATAATGACATGTGGTCCCATCCCCCTCCAATTAGGTTTCCTTTGGTGAACTACCATGTTCCCCACTAGTCCAAGATACACCCCTACCCACTAATCAGACCACCCACTAATCCTAGATACAGTCCCACTGTAAAGAGATACCCCCATTACTAGGTGCAGTACTACACAGTAAACTTATAGGGGAAGTGTACAACTCCCTAAGCTCCTCTATCTCAGCCCTTAAACCCAGCCCCCAGTGGCTAGAACTACATGAGCTTCACCTGAAGCCTTTTTCTCCAATAGCAGGGCAGGTGATCCCCTATAAATCAGTCTAGCTCTGGGGAGGGAGGGTGGGGAGGGTGGGACTAGAGCCTACACCCGACTCTCACGAGAGTGTATCAGCCCTGTGACTGTCCCCACTGCACTTCCAAGCACTACCAGCTAAGAAAATCTTTCAAGTCTACTTCCTCACGGCATCCAGCTAGACGCTTCTTTCCCCATTCACCTCTAACTGAAGACTGATTGAGTTGAGAGTCCCACCTTACTTTCAAACAGCACTAATCTCCTGTAATATGATGCCTGCACTTATAGGCCAGATAGCAACTTTTAAACACACACACACACCAAATAGTCTGCTAGAAACAAACAGAAAACCAGCTAAGAAAATCTTTCAAGTCCACTTACTCTCACAGCCTCCTGCTTTTAAACACCCACAAACACCAAATTATCTGCTGGAAACACACAGAAAACCAGTTAAGACAAACCATTCAAGTCTACTTCCTCACAGCATCCAGCTAGAAGCTTCTTTCCCCATTCACCTCTAACTGAAGACTGCAAGGATCATGGTGCTGCAGGTTCCCATAGCAGTGATGGCACTGTTCCCCTGCCCTGGGCACACCAGTGCACCTCTCCAGACCCTCAGCCACATGAGCCCACAGCTGGAACCATGCCTCCTGCAAGTCCCCTGCCCCAAACAGTTGGTCCTCCAATGGGGCCACCACTGCCACCAGGTTAGCCATTTCCACCTCACTCCAGTTCCTGGCCAGACATCGGAGTGCCCCAGCATGTGCCATGATCACCACGCAGTACACCGGCCTGACCGAGCAATGTGGCGTCTAGCAGTTACCCACATAGCACTGCTGCACCTGTTGTGTGACAGGAACACACAGCATACCATTGCGCAGCATGGATATGTGCGATAGACAATCACCATTGGGGCTGATCACACAGTACCACACAGGTGCAAAATCGGAAGTGCGGGAGGATGACTGGGGTCACGTCCACGACCCACGTACGCACAAGAGTGCATATACGCCATCTTGTGAAGGTCATGCATTGCCACACATACTGCACACCAATGGCACATTGACCACACATGTGCGGAACATGCTAATGCCACTGCAGACCCAGATGCACTATAGGTATGTGATGCGCAACACTGTCGCTTGTGTGGCACGCACTTATGGATGCTTTCGCAATAGGACACGCATGCGCAGCACAATAGGATGTGCAATACACAGACACATACAGAGAACAGTGGTTTGTGTGCATGGCAATTTCAGTTCTGCATAGCGCACATGATCTATAAATGCACCCGTGATGTGCTCCGGTGCATTCATGTTGTGCATGACACAGTCCTTCGCGCACAGAGCAAATCTGCAATATTCATCCAGAATATGCAAATAGCCTCATGAACCAATGCCAGGCAGAAGTGCTCACATTAGCATCTCATTACTGGTCACTCACAAGCTCATTTGCATGACTTGAGCCATAAAAGTGACACCATACAGCACTGGTCACTGAAAGGTATTGCAGCCTTTAAGGTAGGTCCGTTCACATTTTGATGACTGACAATGTTATTGTACTGCTACAAGGCAATGTTGCACTGCAACAGGGAATGCTACCATGCACCTCATTGGTGCATCATTATTGTTCACAGGATGCATAATGTCGGAATCGGATGGTGCTGAGGAGCAGGTGCCTGCCAGGAAGCGCAGGCCGAACTTCAGCAAGGATGAAAAGCAGGCCCTGTTTGAGGCCTACCTGGTGAGGGAAGATCTCCTGAGTGGGGCCACAGGTACCATACAGAAACAGGCCAATTGGTGGGATGAGGTGGCGACATATGTCAATGCTCATGGCTGCCACAGCTGCAGTGCACAGGAGTGCAAGAAGAAGATGGGCACTGACAGGAGGTGTATAAAGGAGAAGATAGCTGCCATCAGGGCATCACGCAACAGAACAGGTGGCAGACCATCCACAGCACCCATCTTGCCAGTGGAGGAGGAGCTGATCATGGCCACCATTAGCCAGGACAGCCATTGAGGGTGTCCCAGGGGGTGGCTTCCAGACAGGAGGCAGCCTGTCACAGCACTGTGAGTACACCAGTGGGGGGGCAGAGTGTGCATGCCATCAGTGTACCAGGTACACAGGAGTGCATGGCATCTCTACCCATTGTGTCATGGTGTGATGTATGGCCTGCACAGTCCCACTGTGCACCAACATGGTCCCCTGTGTGCTGTGTGACAGCAGCATGAGACATGCAATGGTTGGGATGTGCATGGTCCAGGGGGTGCACATCACCCGGCATGCCTATTGGTTGTGTGAGCACTGCAGGATGTGCTGGCACTTGCACAGGCACAGTGGTCACTGTCATCGGCATGTCACACTGCACAGGGCATTCATATGTGTGTTGTAGAGGGGGGATTCTGGTCATGGGGGGCATGCCTGTCAGACATGTGCGTGTGCATCACACTGCTGTGTGTATGCACAGATGTGGACACATGTCCTGAGCAACACATGTGTCAAGCCAGGCATGACATGTGGTGCTGCAACAACACACACAGGTGAGGTCTGGCACTTTTGTGACACACATGCTGATATTGGACAGTACACCAGACTACATGCAATGCATCCATGACATGGTTTACACTACCCATTCTGTCTTCCAGCTCCATCACAACTCAGAGGTGCTGTGTGAGATGGGACCGACACCATGGCACACAACAAAGCTGTGCAATCCACATTGACTGTCATCGTGACCACAGACAGGGGGCACCATACCAGTCTGGGATTGGTGGACATCCTTGGACTGGGGGATGAGGATCCACTGGCTGACCTCCTTCTTTCAGACAACCTACTGGTGCTTGTGCCAGCAATACAGGATGATGATGCCTATGACAGTGATGATGACCTCACCCTGATCCTGGGTTGCACCCATATCAACACTCCTCCCAGAGGTTAGGTATTGAAACAGGCAGCCCAAGTGGCCCAGTGAGCATGCAGGCCCCGCACCCCCTTGCCCGCTCAGTGGCTTGTGGCACTGCTGCAGGTGCTGGCCAGGGATGGCATGCAGGTGTGGTCACTGGTGCCATTGGACAGGTCCAGCAGGCTGCTGTTGTGTTGCAAGAGCCAGTGGGAGACACTGTGCAGCAATCTCCAGGGGCCACCGGTGGCACCCGCAATCAGTCCCACCACATGCATGGTCCGTTGTGCAGCATTCTGAGTTGAAGGATGTTGCACGGCATGCCACCATCCTTCCAGTCTGTTGGTGTCAGTACCATAATATGGCCAGTGCAGACAGGCTGGATGAGCACACCAGGCTGTTGTGGGATTCCATGGGCAACCAGGCAATGCTCAGGGCAGAGATATGTGCACTACCGGTTGAGGTGCATCAACTGGCTGAGAGAGGGGACATTGGACGTGCACAGCTGATTGATGAGATCCGGCAACTGCGGGAGGCCATGACTGCATCACTGGACCTCATTGCAGAGACAATCGCTATGGGCTTTGCAGCACTTGTGTCCAATGGTCAAAGCAGGGTGTGCAGGACTCCCCATAGCACTACGTCTACATCACAGACTCAGCGTCTGGTGACACCATCGAGGCTGACACCACCCACTGCCATGCCCATCCCTGCCACACCCAGCAATAGTCTGTTTGCCAGTTTGTACACACCCGTGAGAACCCAGTCATGTTCTCAGGCCTCTACCCCTGTGAATGTGTTGGTGACACCACCTGCAGCTGTTGCGCAGCTTGTGGCTACCACACAGTCAGGGCATGGCCGCCCACATGGCCATAGCGGTCATGGTTCCGCATGGTAGTCCTGACGGGTGCACTGCCAATCCAGTCTCCTGCTGCTGTTGCTGGCTGTGTGCATGTCTGGTCATGGCCTCGTTCATTTGCTGTGGCACACATGTGGCCTGGGTCACATCCAGCATGTGTGAGGGCAGTTCTGCTGGACCATGTGGCATGGGCATGAGGAGTGCATCACTGTGTTGGCATTGCCTGTGTGCTGGCACTTACCCTCTGATGCATGCCACAACCTGCTGTACTGCTGTGTGTGTCAGCCTGGCTGCACTGTTGTGTGTGTCCCACCAGGTGCTCTGTGCTGTGCTGTGCACCCTATGGTGGTACTGCTGCATGTGCCTGCCTGTGATTGTCCACATGGGTGTACCGCACACAGCACATGGGTGGTCGCGTCTGTATGTGTTGCTCCATAGGGGTGTGGGGGTGCATGTGCATGCCTGCGTGTCCACCTGTGTGGGCCGTGTGCGATTGTGTGTCCCTGCATACATCTCTGTGTGTCCCTGTGTGTGTGTGTGTGTGGTGTGCATGCCTTGCTGCCCTGTATCATACTCACCTGCAGTTCCCATAGTGCTCCTCAATGATGGTGTCATTGAGCCTCCTGGCATGTGCAGCCAGCCTGGGTCCCTCCTCTCCATGGCTGGCTGCACACCCCCATCCAGCTGGTCCTCCTCCTCCTCATCATCTGTACTGTTGCCCTCATCCACCTGGACAGGTATCCCACAGTCAATGGCCATGTTTTACGGCATACAACAGGCCAGGAATATGCCACAGGCTTTCTCAGGGCTGTACTACAGGGCACCACTGGATTTGTCTAGGCAACAGGACCGCATCTTGAGCATGCAAAAGACATGGTCTATGATGTTTCATGTGGTGTTGTCTGCCTCATCGTACCTCTCCTCAGCACCATTGCTGGTTCGCCGTATGGGGGTGAGCAGCCAGAGTCAGAGGGAATACGCACTGTTACCTATGGGGAAGACACATATGTTGGTTACTGCCTGTCATTGCCTGTTTCCAATCCCCCCCTTCCAGTTCACACTGCCGCCGACTGCCACCCCATGTGCCCTAGCCAAATTCTCCCATGCATGGCTGCTGTGCCACCATTCCCGGCTCGCCATGTGAGTTCTACATGCCTGGGCACCTATGTCCTTGCTCACCTGCACTGTTGCCATCCTCTATTCCAGTCTCCTCACCAGCACTGTCCTCATTCCCCACCTCCTCATCCTGCTGCTGTGTGGTTTACTACACTGCTGCTGGTTTCACCTCTTCCCAGGCCCTACTCACCAACTAGGTGCCCCGTGGGGATCACCCTGCTCTCAAAACGCTGGCACAGGATGGAGTGGTGCCATATAAATGCATCATGTGTACTCCCAGGGTGTGTGGCGCACACATTGATGATGTGCCCAGTGGCATTACACACCACCTGGCAGTTGATGGAGTGGTATCCTTTCTGTTCATGTATACTGCACCTTCTGGCCAAGGTGGTGTGCGTATGGCCACATGGGTACAGTCAATGGCCCCTATCATGTCTGGCATGCATGCCACCCTGTGGAATTCCTGCATGTTTGCTGTATGCTCTGCCTGTGTGCTTGGGAATGTTATGTACTCTGAAGCATGTGGCAGCAGAATGTTGAGGACCTGGGTGAGGAGGCGGGATGTGGCTGACTGTGATACGCCAGCAGTGGCAACCCCTGGATTCTGGAAGGTGCCTGTGGTGTGCAGGCACATTATTGCTGTCACCTTGGTCTCCACCATCATGGCATGGCTCCTTCAGGTGGGTGCCTGCAGCTCATCATGGCACAACTCACAGAGCTGCCTCAGAAGTGCCCTGTTGAGATGGTACTGGCCCACTATCTCAGTGTCACCATAGTTCTCGAATGTGAGCTGGGCACAGTGCTGTCTGTGTTGGGCACACCACTGACAGGCCCTTCCTTGGCCATGTTGTTCTTCCTCCCTCATCCTCACCTCCCCTCATTACCTGCTCCATCAGGAATGGTGCTGCATACATTGTACTGGTCCTCCTGTTTTGTGCCTGTGCTATGTGTGTAGTTAAGCCTCTTTCTTTTATGCTCAACTTTGTATGACGCAATCTATGTGTTGCTACATGGTTGCACCATGTGTTTCAGCTGAATATGCCATTGCACCACATATCCATGGTCATGACCCCATACTTACGCAGCATACATTACTGTTGCGCATCAGTGCATCTGGAATTGCGCTGCACAATACTTCTGTTTGAATATGGCTCTGGGGCACATTTCTGTGATTGCTCTGGCTCATTTTGGTTACGCAATGCACAACTCCTATGAAAATCTAGCCCATAATGTTCCTGTTATCTTACTTAGGAATTTATTTCTGATTTGAAAATACCAAGGGCAGTGCAGCACTACATGCAGTAAGTCCTCAACTTCCTGTAAATCACAATCACAGTTTATGGAGGGATCATCTTCCTTTCCATATCTGTGATTTACAATATTGCTAAGAAAGGTTTACCTACAATAGAGTGAAAATAATTTCAGTGAAGACGATTTGGGTGTGGGAAAATGACTGATAGCAAGGTGCATGACAGGGAATCACATCGTGCACCTCGCTGGTCAGAGCATATGCTGGCCCCATTGTGGGGAAGGGCTTTGCCCACTCGATCCCACTTCAAATAAATATAACCAACTCTGAGCTTGCACACATTTGGGAGGAGGACCACAGTTAGTGCCATATGTTCCCATTCGCCCACATCACAGCCGCGCCGAAGTCCCGTCCGGCCAGATCGCGTCCCCTCTAAGTTCCCCGCCCAGATTCACTTCACCCTCATCCCTGCAGGCACTTCTCAGGATACCATTGGGAAATGTCTCAAATCTGAAAATAGAAAGAATGTCCCTATATTCTGGATCAGATATTATTTTTAGATAGAATTTCAGTGAGTACTGCTTAGTGTTTTTTACTAGCCACCTAGAGACTTTTAATTTTGAAATTTGGATCAGATCTTCTTCTTTAGCCTTTTATTGAAATATTTTGATAATGAATTTTGGTAAGATTGATTAATCAGTACTTTTTGTTCTGTTAAAAGTTTTAAAGTACTGTAGGTAATGTTATATTGGTCTAGCAGTTTATAGATATTATTTAACAAAGTCTCTGGCAGATCTTTCTGAATAAGTATTTTTTTCTCTTTAATACAGTCTGATAGTATTGTATTTGAGGACTGTGATAACATTTTTATCCAAAAGTTAATGAGTCTTGCATGTATGATGCTATTTATACCTAACTGTCCTAACTGTGACCTAACCAAAGAGTTAAGTGTTCCCATAGGTATCTTTAACATTTGATTATATATGGAATTTAGTGTAGAATCCAATGGATTCACATTGGTGTTTCCCTATACTTCCACAGCATATAATCCTTGATTTACAAGTTTAGTGTTATGGCTTTCAACATCTGCACCACTGATAGACTGCCGAACACTGTATTAAATCTTTATTAGTGCTCCTGCATTGTACTACTGGCATGTTTAGTGTGTTCATTCCATTTCATGTTATAACTAAATATTACACCTAAATATGGAAATTCCTGAACATATTCTAGAGGTTTATTTGCTAAATACAAGTTTTGATATCGTTTTTTTTACTGCCAGAAATCATCACTTTTGTTTTACTAGTGTTAGGTATAAGATTTAGTTTAAGAAACAAAGTGTCAAATGTTTTTAGGCTTCTTTGTAAATCTAGTCTACAGGTGGAAACAACTGGTCGATCACTGGCATATGCATACTGAGCTCTGAAGTGGCACATACTGTATTATAGTATGCTCTTGGTGAATGATAGGTGCTGCTATTTACTGAGTGCATACTATATACAGTACGTGCCACTTCAGAGCTCAGTTGGTGGCTGGCTGTGGAGGTGAGTGGTGGGTTGAGCCAGTCGCCAGCTGGATGGGTACTGTGGGGTCCACTAGACCACCAGGTACTTGGGAGTCGCATTGTACGGGGAATCATGATATTTTTTAATTAATAAGGGCAGCAACGGGGATAAGGGAGGGAGAGCATATCATTCATTATGGCTGCATCGGGGAGGAGGGGCATTTTATAATTGAAATAATGTGAAGGCTTCAGGATTGAGGGGGTACTGTTTATTAATTACATAGCATGGCTGCACTGCGGATCAGGGAGGGGGGCATTTTATAATGTATATAATGGGGAAGCTTTGCAGATCAGGAGTGGAACATAATTATTACTTAAATAACACAATGGCATCTGGTTGGAGAGGCATATTCTAACATATATACTACGGGCAGCATCAGGGTTTGGGGGGGGGACACTAGAACACCAGAGCCGGGGTTTTATTTCATGTACTTGGTGATTGGGTATGGGGGGACACTTGCATTTGCTGCTGGGGGCCTGTGAAAGAGCCTTCCTGTGTGCCAGGTGTTTGCCATATGGGGAGGGTTGCGCATGTGTGGGGACTCAGGTGCCAGGACACCTACTGTACCAGAATCTGGTGCAGGGTCCCTGGTGCACTGGGATTCAGTGCAAGCTGCTGTTTGCCACAGCTTGCACCGATCCTAGCCTGTTTTGAGAATCGAGCCCACTGAGATTTTGTTTATTTTTATTAAGACAGGTAAAGATACTATAATCCATTGCCCTTAGTTGATTTAGATCCAGAATCTCATCTTTTGTACTCAGAGTCCAATTTTCACTTATAGAGTTTACTAGTCAATTGTCCATATCAGCCAGTATCTGAAATCTATTGCTAATCTATACATTATATATAGGATAGTGCATGGGGAACAGTTGTCAACAGGGCTATCTTTCACCAAGTTGGCACTATGACGACGGATTACCTTGAGAGGGCAGCTCAAGAGGTACTCCGTCGTCTTAGTGCCAATGAGGTGAAAGATTAGTCCTGTTGTCAACTGTTCCCCATGCACTTTTCTTTATAGTGTATGGTGGAATGTCATTTTTGTGGAAAAAAAAAAGACAATCACTGCGTCATATTTCTGCTTCAGAAAATGTTTACTTGGTTACTAGAAGGAAAAACAGAACTTTACATTTTTTACGTTTTCACACTTAACATTTTTACTGCTTTAGCACTTTAGATTTTAAACATTTTAACTATGAACATTTAACCTTTTCAAACACTCACATACACACATTTACTCGTCGTTGTCTCTCAGGAAGCTATGTAGCTGCCGCATGTCATTTCTTTTTTTTGCCATTTTTTTATTTTCCTGCTCAAGGATGAATCTATCCCACTCCGAAAGCAGTTTTGATAGTATTGCCACCGACATTGCTGCTTACGCTATGTGTCCTGTCTATGGAGTGAGCCCTAACTGTCAAATGGTCCTCGAGGGCATAGTTTGTGACGTGCACAGTGCAGTAGAACAAAAAATCGTTCTGCTGCTCTGCGAACGTCACTAGTGTGTGACTACAAGGTTTCAACAATGATGGATTTCAGTGGAGAACGACGTTCCACCATACACTATAGTCTGATTCAAGTTGACTCCTTTGCTTATTCTTATTTCTCTGTACATGACACTCCATTTTTATGTTTGCTTGCATGCATGTGCAAGAAACATGGTGCCATCATCCGAGTTTTTGTAGGTGTGGAACCCTGTCTTCCAATTCAGTCAGTGTGTTTGCAGACATGTCCACAGTTCACCAATGAATGCTGCAGCTGTCTATGACAGCAGTTGAAAATGCAGTGCCGTACAGTTGAAAAGGAGAGCTCTGCTACAGTGAGCAACGATAAGATAGTGTTGATTAGCATGTTGCCGGCAATTCTGCTTGTATACGTCTCTGCTTTCTCTTCCTTTCTTTTCTTTCTTTTTCCTCATTGGTGCCCAATCCCCTGTTGGCTAAATGAAACCCCCCCCCAAAAGAAACAGACTTCCAGTTGCCATGCTGGGAGCCCACCCCAGTATGGCACACATCTGTATGGCTGACGGAAGTGCCCAACTTCCGGCTCCACAGCCCCCCCCAAAAAAATCTTTCTGCTGCTACGCTGGGAGCCCACCCCAGCATGGCACAAGTCCCACATCATCGTCCTCAGCTCCACTGCCCCCCAAAAATCTTCCAGCTGCCATGCTGGGAGCCCACCCCCGCATGGCACAAGTCCCTCGTCATCCTCCTAAAAAGGAAAGAAACACCAGAAAAGAAAAAAAGGTCCCCCATTGATTGTCTTGCCCCTCAACCCACACCCACCCTCTGCACATCCACCTCCCCACACCCACACCTCATCCCATACTTACCTCCGGAGGCTGGCATGATGATCTTCGGTGGACTGGGAACATGTCTGCACTCTTCAAAGCCGACCGCGAACTGAAGAAATGCTAGTAAGCTGTATAATGGAATAAATAGGGTTTTTTCAGCTTTGATGCATATCTCAGGCATTTTTGGAATTTTAGCACCAAATTCTCAACAAGGGATTTTTCGGACCCCTCCTCATGAATTCTGGCACTGTCGTGGTGTTAATCGGCCCCAAAAAGTGATTTCATGATCACTGTGTGGAACCACATTTTGGGACCGATTTATGAAGTGACAGTGTCACAGTTCATGAGGTAGGCCTCCAAAAACCCTATGTTGAAAATTTGGTGAAAATTCTAAAATGACTGATTGATGAGCGGCGCTATGCGTTCTCTACGCACGCCTGTAAGTTCACAAATTTTAATATTTTCACTCCAGATTTTCTCAACATTGCCATTTTACCACAACTCCTTATGAGCAGTAGAGCTGTCATTTTTCACATCTCGCCCAAAAATGTATTTCTATGCATGTAGCGCACAAATGGCGAGTTGGTGTGCTAAATCAATGTTCAGGACAGATTAAGAAAATCACAGTGACACTGTTCATGAGCAGAGGTCTTAAATGGCTATGTGAAAATTTGATGACAAAAGTCCATAAAATGACTGTGTTACGAGCGAGCATTGCGCAGTTTCCACGAACCCTCATAAGATCATGAATTTGTAATATTTTCAGTCCAGATTTTCACCACTGGCATTTGTACACACTTCCTTATGAACAGTACAGCTGTCATTTTTCACACCATGGCTGAAATGTGTTTTCACACTTCCAGTGCAGAAATGCGTGGTCGCTGTGGGAAATCACTGTTCGGGACAGATTAAGAAAATCACAGTGACACTGTTCATGAGCGGAGGTCCCAAAATGCCTGTGTTGACAATCTGCTGTAAAAAATTCCCAAACTAATTACATTACGGGTGGGCGTTGCACAGTTTCAATGCACGCGCGTGACTTCACCAGTTTTTTTAATATTTTCACTGCAGATTTTCAACATTGCCGTTTTTTACATCTCCCCATGAACAGTACAGCTGTCATTTTTCACATCCTGTTCAAAATGTGTTTTCGCGCCCGTGGCATAGTCACTGTACAAAAGCAGCTTTCAGCTAACAAACTGATATTGCCACTGTTCATGAGGTGGGGGTCACAAAAAAAACATGCTGAAAATTTGGAGTGAAAATACCAACGAATGCCTGAGGTGTTAGGGTTTCCGACCATAATGCCCCACCCTGTAGAGAATGAGAAGCATCAAGGGTGTGACTTGGGATTATCACCTGTAATACTCATAGCATTCCACCCCCACCCACACCCTGCAGCCAGTGAGAGGCATCGAGGTGTGCCTTGGACTCTTCAATCCCAAAGTTCGACCCATTCTCCTATACTGCACCCATCTCACCATATTTCCTGATGGAATGGGGTGAACATAAGGGCCAAAGACCCCAAGGCACACCGTGACACTTGTCGGTGTCTGCAGGGTAGGGTGTGGTAACATGGCGTGGCCGTTATACCTGATGACCCAAAGGCACACCCCAATGCCTGTCAGTATCTGCAGGGTGGTGGTGGGGTTGGCTTCAGTTCAATACTTCACTGCCATTCCTATTATGCAGCTCTGTAACTCCTACACTACCAATGCCAATGCCAGCAAGCAAACATTCGGCACTGACAAATGCTTGTCTACTTATGTAGTTGATCAGAGTTAACAACCAAGATTCCCAAGTTGTAAAGTTTGTGCCCTGCCGATAATATTTTATCGGCTAACATTTTGTTTTGTAGGGTTAGATCAATTTGATCACCCTGTGTCAACGTTTTTAAAAATTCTTGGACACCAACTATATCTTCCATATAAAATTTGAATCCCAAAATAATTTCAATAAGGTGGCAAATCATATGTTTTAGCTTTGTTTTGTTTTCATAACCTATATGAGCAGTACCAACAACGGAGAGCACTATATTTGGTGCAGAGAATGTTTTTTTTCCTTCAATTCCATAATACAATCTTCCTAAATTTGGGTATTTTACCAATTCTGCAATCGATTTTGTCTCATAACTTCCAAATTTCCACTCTCTGATTTAGCTTTCAATTGAACCGGGTAGTTCATTCTTAAGATATATTTTTAAAAATGTTATCACATTGCACCATATATAGTGGGCCACTGTTGCATATTTGACTATAACGGCATCAGTACAATATCCCAAAGTTCATTTGCCAGACACCCTGTAATCTGACACTAGAATCCCGAAATGCAAAATCCCGATAGTGAGATTTTGCCCCCCCCCCCCGGAGTTTGGAAAACAAGCAAAATCCCGCAGTCGGGATTTCACATTTCGGGATTCTGGCATCGAGTTACAGAGTGTCGGGCCAACGAGTGTCAGGATATCGTAGTATATCCAACCATAATTAAATGATTGCAATTTGTTGTAAGATCATCACATTTCATCACATCAAGAATATCATCAATTGCAATTTCCAACCCTAATAAATTCACACATATCATATGAACAAGGATTTAAAGCATACTCGCTTCATTGAACTCCTCTTAATGTTATTATTGCTTCCACTTCTACTAGATTGTCTAACTTCAAGTGTTCAATGATTGCCTGATTTTGTGTGGGGGGGGGGGACACTATCTCACTGCCTGGGCCAATATCCATCCTCATGTTTTCCAATCTGGTCATTTTTAATAATCCTAGGTAGGTTATCGTTGTCTTGTTTCTTCTGTGGGGGATCCCCCACTAAATTATTATGCAAAATATATATTTTTGTTTTTCTTTTGCTTTTTATTCTTTTTCCCTTCTTTTGGTGTTGTTTCTTCATGTATTTCTATGGTTGTGAAACTCAACTCCTGTAATTCATTTTCATTAATGATTTGATTTGTTTCATCAAGAATTATGCAAATTGAGGATTCTTTTTGTAATTTGTGATTTCTTCTTTGAAATTCTAAATCTTCCTCCAAGAATGCTCCATGAATTGCAACAGCTTCTCTTAAGGATGCAATTTAATTTTTTAATATTACTAGCTGTTCTAGTATGGCTACACTTACCACATGTAGGTCTCTTAAAACCACTACCAGATTTTTGTCTAAGAAGGGGGAGTAAGTAATCTGTCTCTCCATTTTATTTCCATAAATTTCATTTTGTCAGCAAGTTCTTTTAATCACATGATGGTTTAACGTAGCTCCTGCATTATTTCTGGGATCTCAGATTTAATTTGCAGAGAAAATCTACCAGAAGAGCCTCAATTCTCGACACTTGCTTTTATCCTGTGTTGGGTTTGGGAGGTTTTGATAACTGTCCTGCAAAGATCCTTGTTGACTTTCAGTAGAAGTCTTTTCCTTTACCTATTCCCCCATTCCTTTTTAGAGCTTTCCAAACTTGATTTTATAGTGTTATTTTCTCACTGTTTTTAAAAATCAATCAATCAAAATCTTTATTTATCCAGGTGAACATCGTTGAGCAAAGCTCATTTACAAGATGGACCTGGTTAAGGCTGGTCAAAATAGAGTTACATACAACAGTGACAATATATCTTTAAGGCAACAAATAAATACAGAACTCATTAACAGGATGGGCCTGGTTAATACCAGAACACAATATATTTATATACAACAGTGACAGTACATCATATGACACAAATAATACAAGGTAGGTGCTCAATGCAGCAGCAGAATAAAACAGAAGGGAATAGTGAGGGTGGGGAGCTGGGAGGGCATGGTGGGTACGGGACAGCATAAGGGAGGGAGGTAGAGGACCTCAACCAGAAAACTGGTAGCTAGCGTGCAGTTGCAACCTTATTGAAAAATGTATCAGCAGATATCTTTCTAGAGAGCTATTTTTATTACGGTCATGATTAAAATCTTTCAAGATTTTATAAGGTTCAAGGTGTCAGGTATTTTAAGAGACTTTTTTTATTTTTTGTAATTTTGTATTATTTATAGGAGTGGAGCTTAGAATGCTAACTTTTTGATCCATCTCTGTATTCTTTTTTTTCCATTTCCATTTTAAATGGCAAATAATTAGAGACTGGCCTTGTTCAATGCCTTTGGAGTTATTTGCTTTGTTTTTTCCCATTGACTTTTTACCCCCCCAGAATTTCTTTTATAGGATTTTCTTTTATAACTTTGATTTGACTCCGTTTTATGCTTTTTGCCACATTGGTAATTTTTCAATTCCTTCTCAGCTTCTTTGCTTGAATTTGCATCTTCATTATGCATTTCATACTTCTTGCCCTCATTTTAGTCAGTAATAGTTTTGTACTAGTTAAAAGAAATAAACATACATTTCATAAAACAATACATTTGATAAAATGGGAGCTAGGATAGGTTATACAAGAATATAAATATAAATATATATATATATATATATATATATATATATATATATATATATATATATATATGTATATATAATATTACAGGCACAGGAGTGCCTGTATATTAGGGTTGAGTAGGCACTTTAATGTTAAACCTCAATTTTTGCATCTTAATAACTTTGCCCCTATTCAACCGATGTACATGGAATTTGGAAAGACCAACCTTTATGTCATGATCTCTTGACCCTGAAAATGTCATGTAGATCAGTTCAGTGGGTGCAAAGGTACAGAGGTGCAAAAAAAATAAACGTCTCCTGTTTTAAGACTTTTATTTTGTTCTCCATTAACTAAAAAAAATAAGGATTTAAAACCTGAAACTTTCAGTTGTGATAGAATGTGGCCCAAGGTATGTGCTTTTGTGCATTTTGCCTCTCACAATTGAGTAGTTTTAAAATTATTTAAGAATAAAGCTCCATATGTGAGCATACGGAGTTAAAAAATCAATATTCTTTGGATATTATTTGGATCTCTGGAGTATTGGCAAATAAGTGGTGGGATCTTACTTGGGGTTGTCAACCCTAATGCCCACCCCCTCCCCTGATCTGATGATCAAATATTATGTCTTCTTGCAAGGCCCATAGGGCCCAGCATGAAGAAAGCTCAGACAGAGTTGAGTACCTAGAGGCCAGTGGGGTACAGGACCCAAGGCAGCATGAGTTCACAGTGAGAAGGTCATGTCAGATTAATCTAATAGATTTCTTTGACTGGGTGACCAAAGTAGTAGACCAGGGAAGGACTGTGGACATGGTCTACCTAGACTTTAGCAAGGCATTTGACACAGTCCCACACAAAAGATTAATAGTCAAATTAACCAGCCTGGGAGTGGGTCCCAGGGTGGTAGCCTAGGTAAAACATTGGCTGGACAACAGGACACAGAAGGTAATTGTAAATGGAGTCCACTCTGAAGAAAGAGGGGTTACTAGTGGGTACCGTAGGGTTCAGTATTGGGTCCAGTCCTTTTAATGTCTTCATAAGTGACATTGCAGAGGGACTGGAAGGAAAAGTATGCCTCTTTGCAAATGACACAAAGATCTGCAACAGGGTTGATACACAAGGAGGCATGGAAAGGATGAAAAGGGACTTGGCAAGGTTGAAGGAATGGTCAGAAGTATGGCAGCTAGGATTCAGGGCAAGAAGTTCAAAATAATGCACCTGGGAACAAGAACCCAGGGAAGAATACACAATGGGGGAGAGGTAGTAACAACAATAAAAAGGAAAGGGACCTGGGGATAATCATATCAGATGACCTTAAGGTTAGCAAGCAATGTGAGAAGGCAGTAGGGAGGGCTGGGAGTATACTGGGATGCATAGGGAGAGGCATCAGCAGCAGAAAACAGGAAGTTGTTATCTCTCTGTACAGACAGTTGGTGAGACCCCATCTGGAGTACTGCATCCAGTTCTGGAGACCCCATCTCCACAAGGACATAGACAGGATAGAGGCAGTCCAGAGGAGGGCAACTAAAATGGTGCAGGGTCTGCAAGAGAAGCCGTATGAGGAGAGACTAAAGGAGCTTAATATGTATACCCTTGAGGAAAGAAGGGAGAGGGGGGACATGATAGAAACTTTTAAGTACCTCAGTGGAATCAACAAAGTCCAAGAGGGTAGCATCTTTCAGAAAAAGAGACGTGCAAGAACAAGGCCACAATTTAAAGATAGAGGGGGCGGTTCAGGGGCAATGAGGAAGTATTATTTCACAGAGATGGTAGTGGATGCATGGAACAGCCTTCCTGAGGAGGTTGTGGGTCTAAAACTGTGCGAGAATTCAAGAATGCATGGGATAGACATAAGGCAATTCTTGTGGGGGGTAGGAAGAAATAGGCTGTTGGTTAACTAGGATCTGCGGGCTATCCTGTAGGTAGGGAAATGGGCAGACTAGATGGGCCAAGCGGTCCTTAACTGCCGTCAAAGTCTGTGTTTCTATGTCTATGTTTCTATGGATAGCTGAATTTCTATGACAACTGTGGGTTGCACTATACAACACAGCTGTCGTTTAATAACAAAGGACAGTGGTGTTGTACAGCAACCCCTGCTGTGTCGTGACTCATATGTTAGGGATGGGACTTCTGTCATTATAGCCTCGCTGTGCTGACTGCGCTCTACCTCAATAATAAACTTTTATCTACACACCGTGGGGCCCCAATCCCCGGTGGCAGTGTATTTATTTATTTTTTTTGTATAATCAGACACTGGGATGCCCACCACCGGCGTCGGATAGTCCTTCCTGTTATCATCTGGTATACCCCCATGCTGCCTTATGATTGGATCTGCACACCAGGGTCCCTTTTGGCAGCTTATTTACTGTATATATATTTGTTTTCATATAATATGACACTGGGATGCCCACCCCGGTGGTGGATGCCCCCCTCTGCAGCCCGTTGTGTTATAAATAGATGCTGACATTGGGGGGCTCAGTCCCTGTGTTGGCATTTACAAGCTCCCCCAGCAGTGTGGGACACTGGGGAGCCCACCACAAAGGGACCTGCACAAATGAGGATACAATTCCACTATCAAAAAAAGAAGTGAAATCCAATGCAAAAAACTATGTTAATACAAACATTAGGGTTGTAGAATGCAAAGCACACAAAGAAGGGAAATGAAAAACATTAGGGATTTGGATCTCTGGAGTATTGGCAGATAAGTGGTGGGGTCTTACTTGGGGTTGTCAACCCTAATGCCTACCCCCTTCCCTGATCCGATGATCAAATATTATGTCTTCTTGCAAGACCCATAGGGCCCAGCATGAAGAAAGCTCAGACAGATTACGTTGGCCATACTGTATCGTTATGAGACACTAGGTTGGAGCTGTATCTTGTGTTTAGGACAGGAGGCTATGGGCTGGGGGGAGGGAGTGAACATTAGGGTTGACAACCCCAAGTAAGACCCCACCACTGATTCACAAATTCTCTGGAGACCCAAATCCCTAATGTTTTTCATTTCCCTTGTTTGTGTGCTTTGCCTTCTACAACCCTAATGTCTGCATTAACGTAATTTTTGCAATGAGTATATACTGTATATAGATAAATATATATATTCTTTGCAAAAAACTGTGTTAATGCAACAGTTAGGGTTCAGATTAAACTGACAAAAGTAGGCAAATGTGATGTTATGGTTGCAAATCCTAACACCCCTGCCCCACCCCTCAGGCAAATGAGAGGTGGAGTCTTCCATGGGGTTGTCAATCAGCCCATTGCAATGACAACAAACTAAGATATGATGGAGACAGGTGTGTATGTTTCATGACTGTATAGAATGGGGTGAGTGTTAGGGTTGACAACCCCAAGGAAGACTCCACCCCTCATTTGCCTGGGGGTGGGCAGGGGTGTTAGGGTTTGAAACTCTAACATCACATTTACCTACCTTTGTCAATTTAATCTGAACCCTAACTGTTGCATAAACGCAGTTTTTTGCTAAGAATTTACTTACTTTTTGAGATAGTAAAATCGTATCCTTATTTGCCTGTGGGAGCACAGGGCCCTGTGTTCCCAGCACTCCATACTTTTTGAGATAATGTAATCATATCCTTACTTGCCTGTGGGAGCGATTCCTGTCAGATTGACAAGACAGGATGGCATTAAAAGAAATAAAAAATAAATTTATTTGGTTTAAACTGGACTACACTTTTAAAGTGGTTGTACTTTTTTATCAAATACAACTATAACTGCAAATAAGCAACATTATTTTTAACAAAGAAATATTCCAGAAAGAAATGAAAATAGTAGAAAAAAAGGATCACCTCCTTTTGCTAAAAACAATAAAGCATTTTACAAATATATCAGGTCGAATGAACAAAACAGTAGGAAGGCTAACGATATACTAAACCATTCAGTAATAGTGGGGACAGTAGCACTTAATGGGAGAAAGCCTCAGTGACCCCATATGAAGGAAAAGAAACAGGCAGGGGTAGGGAACTACAGATCAGTCAGTCTTACATCTGTGATAGGTAAAATGTTAGAAAGAACAATTAAGGACAGAATAAATGTCTTTCTGAAACCGATAATATGACAGTTGAAATACAATGTAGGTTCACTGAGGGTAGATCTTGTCTAACAAATCTCATGAACTATTTGAACCAGTTAGTAAAGCATGTGAGGAAAAACAGACCAGACTGGTGGCTGAATTATACCTAGAGCTGAGCAAAGCATCTGATACCACCTCTCATCAAATATTCATAAACAAAATTAAGAAAATAGGCATATCAGATTATATTGTGAAGTGGATATGTAACTGGTTAACTTAAAGGCATTATAAAGTAGGCAAGGAAAATCTTGCATTCTGATTGGTGGATACCTGTGCATTAGATTGGTCTAATCTGTAATGCATGAGTAAAAACAAGTTTCGCTTATGGGTCAGTTTACGAACCCCGGCAGGAGGTAAGGTCAAGCTGGGTGTAGTATATAGGCCCCCCGAGATGGGTGAAGTTCTGGAGGATGGTTTGCTGGACAACATCATTGCCCAGTATGGACCAAAAGGGGAGGGAGTGGTGTTGATGGGGGACCTTAATATGCCAGGTACAAACTGGGGAACCATGTCCTCTAAGGTGGCCAAGGAGCAGAGGCTGCTGGATGGCTTCCAGGATGTGTTCTTAACACAGCGTGTGATGGAGCCCACAAGGGAGGGGCATGTCCTGGACATGGTTCTGGCAGATGGGGATCTGGTAAGGGACCTGGTTGTAGAGGATCCCCTGACTGGGAGCAACCACAATACTGTCTGGTTTCAAATAAGCATGGGGGGGAGGAGAGATCTATGACACTGGCAGTGGACTTCAGGGAGGAAGACTTTGTGGGCATGGGAAATATTCTCAAGGATCACTTGAAAGGGATTACAACAATGACAAATGTGGAAAAGATATGGGAGGTCATAAAACGGGATACTTCTTGAGGCAGTCAGGACCTGCGCTAAGGTGAAGCGTAAGGGAGCAAGGTCACATAAACCATGCTGGTGGTCCAGTGAGGTTCAGTTAGCGGTCAGAGAAAAGAAGGCTGCCTACAAAAAATATAAAACAATGAGAGGGGATAGGGAAAAGGAAATGTACCATCTTGCTTCTAGAAAAGTCACCTGGATGGTGCGGGTGGCAAAGTCCAGTAAAGAGCAGCGGCTGGCACAGAGAATACAGGGAGGAGAAAAGGGGTTCTTCCAGTACAATGGGGAGTGGAGAAAAACTAAGGGCCATCTCAGCAGGTTGAGATCAGAAGGAGGGTGGGTGGAAGAGGCGAGGGACAAGGCAGAGGTATTAAATGAGTACTTCACCTCTGTGTTCACTAGGGAGGGGGATGGGATATCTATCAATCAATCAATCATTCAAATCTTTATTTATCCAGGCGATCACCATTGAGCAAGCTCATTTACAAGGTGGACCTGCTGTGGTCAAGGACAAATATACTGTACATACATACAATAAGGTGCAGTATACAAAATGAGAAACAGGATACAAAAAAAACAATCTTACAGGAACATGTTAGGTGCAATATATACATTCCAATTGTTCACAGAGAACCTACATGTGTTACATAACATTATTGCAGTATTTACAACCTTCATATACATGGAAGTTGAGGTATCATGTTTATTATTGCCATCATGGAAGGGTACAATTATTTTCATTTCAGCCCTCAGTAACTGTTTATGAGCTTGGGTGAGGGTTCTAGGTTACAGAGGGACCCACAGTGAAGACTGTATCTCTTGCTTCAGAGGCGGCAGGAGAGTAGAAAAAGAGGTGCCAAGGTTCCGAGGGCCAGTATGGCAGCTGATTAGTGACTAGTTAAATGGGAAAAGATAGAGCTAGGTTCCTGGCTGAGTGTGGTGGAACCAGAAAGGGAACCATCCGCAGGACTGCTAGTGACTGTGGAAACACAGTTTTTGGCGAATGCTTTGTCATAAATAGCCCTAAAAAGGGCAATACTGACAGGAGAACTAAGTCTCAACAAAGCTGGACAACAATATCTACAAAGCAAGGCACGATGGGGATAGAAGCGGTAGTGAGTGGGATCTGGGGAGCAGCAGAAATGGAGCAAGAGGGAAGGAGAGGTACCCCAGGAGTGTCACATCAGGATAAGGATAAAAAGGCCAGTAAGGTGGAGGGGACAGATGATGCTATCTCCACCAAAAGGGTGTGGTTAGCCCTTAAGGGCCTAAAGAAAGATAAATCTCCTGGGCTGGATGGCATTCTTCCCTATGGGAATTGGCGGACATACTGGCTGCACCTCTGGTGGAGCTCTTCAACAGGTCGCTTGAGACAGGGAAGGTACCTAGGGATTGGCGAGAGGCACATGTGGTGCCAATCCATAAAGGGGGGTCGAGGGAAGTACCAGTTAACTATAGACCCATCAGTTTGACCTCGGTGGTGGGAAAATTAATGGAGAGTATACTAAAGGAACAATTGGGGGTGTACTTGGAGGAGGTGGGAGGTCTGGATAGTCAGCAACATGGGTTTGTGCCAGATAGATCGTGTCAAACCAATCTTGTGGAGTTCAACTAATGGGTAACATCAGAACTGGACAGGGGAAAGCCTGTGGATGTATTATTCTTGGACTTCAGCAAGGCCTTCAACTCTGTCCACCACAATGGTCTGGTGGAGAAACTAATGGGGTTGGGAGTAGGCCTTTTGATGGTCAGATGGATTGAAAACTGGCTAGCTGGATGCACTTAGAGAGTAGTGGTCGGTGGTGAGCTCTCAAACCCTAGAGAGGTCGGTAATGGGGTACCGCAGGGCTCGGTCCTGGGTCCAGTCCTGTTTAATGCATACATTTCGGACATCAGGGAAGGTATAGGGTGTGAAATGAGTCTCTTTGCTGACGACTCCAAGATGGGAGCAGTAGTTGAGGGGGAAGAGGGGAGGTCGGCCCTGCAATGGGACCTGGACACCATTGAAAGGTGGGCTCGCACATGGAAATTAAATTTCAATATCACCAAGTGCAAGGTGTTACATCTTCGACGGGGAAACCCTAAACACAGGTACACCCTGGGAAAGGGAAGCACTGGAGGCCTCAACAGGGGAAAAAGACCTAAGGATCATGGTGGATGCATGTATGAATAACTCCGAGCAGTGCAGGAGAGCGGCTAGCAAAGCAAACAGGATGTTGGGATGCATCGTAAGGGTGATCACCTCTAGAAGCGGGGAAGTGATTCTGCCGCTGTACAATGGATTGGTTAGATCACACCTTGAGTACTGTGTACAGTACTGGAGACCACACTTGAAGAGGGACATACAGCTCCTAGAGAGGGTACAGAGGAGGGCAACTAAGATGATACGAGGACTAGGGGATTTGACGTATGAGGACAGACTTGAGGAGCTCTGCCTGTTTTCATTGGAGGAGAGGAGAGATGTGGGGACATGATTGAGGTCTTCAAGTGCCTCAAGGAAATAAATAGGGTAAACACAGAGGGGATCTTTAGACTGAAGCAGGGAGGTATCATCAGAGGGCATGGTTTGAAGTTGGAAGGTGGAAAGGTGAGGGGGGAAAGAGGAGGAGGTTTTTTACTGAGAGGGTGGTGGATCCTTGGAACGTGCTACCTGGCGAGCTGGTTCAGAGATCCACAGTGGAGGGCTTCAAGAGAGGGTGGGACAGACACAGAAAGTGGATGTATCAGATGACGCCTGCCCAGGGGGTGGGGATGGATGATAGGGTTTCTGGAACACAAGGGGGAAGGGCCTCGGTACCCAACTAGGGATCTGAGGTTCGAGCAGACTCGATAGACCGTAAGGCCTAATCTGCTGGCAATTAGTATGTTAGTATGTTATTCCGGGCATATGACAACAATGAAACCATTGAGCCAAAGTTTAGAATTAAAAAAAAAAATCATAGCCTCCAATTTTTTCTTAATGAGACCACAGCATAGCACCCTATCATTCAGTTAAAAGTCAAAAAAACACAGAAACAGGAACTAAGCAAGCTAAAATTGTGCATGTTGATTTTTTTTTTAAATTAGCTTTTCATTTCTGTCTGCTACAACCTCCGGTTCTCTCCACCCCCCCGATGCCCGTCTACTGTCTCATGTTGTCAAGTTGAACAACTCATCTTATAATGCATAACTGGCTTATACAGTAATACATAACTGTGGCAGTAGTAATCTGAGTTTATACCAAAATAGATGTTTAAAGTATAATTCATTTTCTTTTGCGCAAGTGAAACTGTTTTACAGCTAGTGCTTGAGCTCCCAATTTACCCTCCCTACATAGTCTTGGAATGCTGACCTCCACTTAACAGAATCAAATGGCTCACCCATTCTTGTCTGATGTTCTGGCCTGTGGTGAGACTGCCTTAAAGAGATGTGAATCAAGTGGGTTAGCAGCTTCAACACCATTATTTGTTTTGATGCGGGCTTGTCCATTTGACTGTGTCACCATAACTATCATCACATGCAACCTTAGTAGTGTACTTTGCCATCACAGTTCTAAGCTCCTCCACTGTGCTCTGTCCTCTATCCATTTAAAAGGTAAAATAATAAAAAGAATAAAAAATTATTTGAAACTGTCAGTATAAAACTACCGACTCTACCTCTGAAACACTCACAGGTGTGTGTGTGTTTGTGAGTGTGTGTGTGTGTGTGTGTATGTGTGGGTGTGTGTGTGCAGGGGTGGGGTTAATAAAAACTACAGATCTTTTTTTTTTATATATATCTTTTTACCTCCTACAGTTGTGTCCTAGTCTCCACTCCTTCAGGAGACACAAGTAGCAGTCTCCCCGCTTTCGCGACCTGCCTGATTCTATCCCCGGGTCCCCATTGAGCCATGACTATACCCCCCAGATAGGTACAGAGTGGGGCAGCTGTGACCCGAGAATCTTGCACGTATTGGACTCGGGGATGTCGGGCAAGTACACTAGCCATGAGGGTCTCTGCAGCGGTCTCCATCATCTAGGAGACTAGGCACACCACTTTTTCCCTATTCGTGGAGAGCAGCGTGCACCAGACGTCATGGCATCACCACCTACGTTGCTACTCCCAGTCCACCCGGAAGCTGTTATGCTTGCTGTACCTCTGACTGCCGCCCGAGGTCAGACAAGCACTGAGCAGAACCTCCCTCCCAGGAGAAGAGAGCTGTCCATTGGATGCTCAATCCTCTCTCCCCCCTGCCAACCCCTGATGGCCCAGGCTTGTTCCCGAACCCAGGTCGCCGGCACAGCACGAGGTGTGGCATCCAGTGCCTCAATCCTCAGTGCCACCGGGCCGGCCTTAAAAACTACAGATCTTTATTAAACTATGGAGGAACCAACAGGACAAAAGAGCAAAGTAGCCAAAAAAAACCCCTCAGGTCCATGCAGGTGGAATGACTATTTTATTAAAAACTAAGCTAAATAAAAGCTCATTTTTAAGCACAATAGTACACACCAGTGGTTTGCATTAGACACTTCTAACACACAGCCAGGGGGTGAAGGTACTTGGCCTGTGGCCTCATGCCCTATTATACCTTTGTCTATGCACTAGAGGTGTCTAATGCAAATCCTGTTGTGTCTCATTGCTTACTCAATAGGTCTGGATAAATAGGGTAGTGTCAAAGTGGAGAGAAGGGGGTCCAGCCCAGTGACACTGAGGGCTGAGGTGCTGGCAAGCAATTTACCTCCTGTTATGCTGGCAGCCTGACCTCAGGAATGAGCTTGGGTTGCCAGTAAGTAGGGAAGGAGCTGGGAGTGGAAGGAGCAGCTATCTGGCAGCTTGCCTCTGGGGAGTCTGGCCAGCTCGGCCCATGGCTGCCCCAAGGTGGAGGCCTGGGTGCTGTGCTGGTGCATGAGCAGCCCAATGTTCATCACAGGGTGGGTGGGAAGGAGCCATGCTTCTGAGGTGCATGCATGCTTTCATGTTCATGCACAATCCACACCACTCGGCTACTGGGAACTAGAAAATGGAAAAGGGATTCAAGGGCTGTATGATGCCTTGCATGCCTCCCTAGGCCTGCACCACCACCACATGAGCTCCTTAGCCAAAGCTGGATGTGTACTCTGGGAGGGGGGGAGGATGGCCTTCTGCTGCCGGTGCCACAATGGGAGGTGGGCAATCCATGGGTGATGAGGCCAAGGTAAGTTCAGTGGTACTAACTGATGGACAGGGAGAGGTGGTTTGGGGCAGATCAACTGCTTGAGGGGTAAAAAGCTATATGGAAAAAAGTGGGGAGAGGTGAGCAGTGGGGTTTCACATGGCTCTGTGTTTGTGGCTATTGCTATACAACTTATAATTTCTGGAGATTGGCAATAACTGCAATAATTGGATGGCTAAATGTGATGAAGATACAAAAATTTGTTTTATAGTTGAAACAGCAGAACAGCAAGTAGGCCTTCAATAACACTTAGACATCTTAGCCAACACTGCAGAAACAACAAGCATGAACTTTAAAGTGATTTAGGAAGGTTCCCCAAATGCCTTTTCATATAGTATGCCAATGACAGCTATGCTTCAGATGTTGAAGCTGTGATTTGTTTAGTAGAAATAATCTGTCATAGTCATTTGTTTTTTATGTTTTATCAGCACTTTGTTACTGACTGCCTTCTAGTTTCTCTGTGTGGCCACATCCCCAGAATGATGTCATACAAGGGACCTGCCAATGTTTTACACACAGCAACAAGGAATTCTGGGTAATAGTTTCTAACTGAGAAGTGCAGTCTCTTATGTTGGTAGTGGTGACCGCAGTTTAGCACCTAGTATGTAGATCTCCATTACAATGCATTGAGGTTACAATAAGAAGCTGTGTTCCAATTTCTTTACTGTGAGGTGCAGTTTCCTATTTCAGTAGTGGCTTCAACAATGTAAGCTCTTGTATGTTTATTTCCAAAACAAGGCATTGTGTATACAGTATCTAGCTACACGACTTCTTTACTGAGAGATGTAGTCTCCTATTTCTGTAGTGAGCAAAGAAATGTAATAGCCTGTATACTAATTTACATACTGAGACATTGTGGGTACAGTAAATAGTTGATTTTTCTGTCTCCCTAATCAAAGTGCAGTCTCCTATGTTGGTAGTGTTTACAGCAGTACAATCTGTAGAAAAGCTTCTGGAAAAATGTTTTTGTAATGCAGGTAGGCCACAAAGCTAATTTGTCATTCTGTGTAGATGTTGTTTCACTTTTACTGCCTGCTCAGGAAGTGACAGCTCCTGTCAGAATGTAAGAGTGTGATGATACTTTTCTATGTTTGTGTTATAGAGCTTGAATGGCTGTATGTAGTTCAGGAGTGTAATAATGGGTCAATGATTACACAGCGCTGAACTGCTTTCAGCCAATCAAATCGCTAGACTTTTTCTACGTGTTATAATGCTAGATACAGCTACTTGCAAACTATGTAAAGAGTCAGCTAAAAACTGACAGTGACCCTTTAAAAACTTTGTTTTCCTTGTATGATGTCACAGTTGGGGGTTGCAGCACTGAGAAAAAAGGGGCAGGATTATGCAAATGAAGCAGAGCATGGAAATAAAGGGATTTTTTTTTCATGGAAAACAGCACTATTTGGCAGTTTGAGTGATAGGAGACTGATTCACAACTCCTACAGGTTACTACTCCCATTTGCTACGGCAAACTTGATAAATCACTTTAATGAGGTAAATTCTCAGAGTAATGCATTTGGGGAGAAATAACCCAGAGGCCACATATTATCTGACTAGAACTATAATTATATCCTTAATTAGCGAAAAGGATCTGGGTGCAGTCATTGAAAAGCAAATTTATGTTCATAATCAGTGGGCTTAGATAACAAAAATTGCAATCAGATTTTGGGGTGCATCTGGAATAACCTCTGTAATAAATCAAGAGAAGTGATTATACCTCTATATCATTCTTTGGTTAGGCCTCATTTGGAATGTGCCATACAAATTTGTGTACTGCACCACAGATTCAATGAATAGATTGGAGAGGATCCCAAGCAAAGCCTCAAGAATAATTACAGAATTCAAAGACCTAAGTTGCAAGCATGGATTAACAGAGTTAGACATGTTCCCCTTGGGAAGGAGGCAATCGATAAGGGACATGATTTTAAAATACAAGGCTTTTAATAATGATTCACAGTTTAAAACCCAGAACCTACAACTACACTCTGGTCCAAAACTAACAAGGGGATATACACTTCATTTACAAAGCAGAAAAAGGAAAGAAAGCATTTTTTTAACACAAAAGGTGATTGACGCCTGGAATAAACAGCCTGACACCATGGTGAAAAACCCAAGCCAGATGCTTTCAAAAAAGAATTTGACAAATACATGGATATAAGTATCACATGTGAATTTAACTGCTGAGTTGCAGGGGACAGTCTCAATGGGCATACAAGCTTCATTCGGTCTTAGGTTCTCATGCACAACCACTAGAACTATTTTTTTTTCACCTCCTGTCAAATTAACATGACAGAAAGGCACGACAAGGAAACAGGGCCTACGGATTTAAATGGTGTACGTCCTATAAGCATTAGTTGATGAAAGCAGATGTTCATAATCTTTACCTTGATTGTTTCAGCCCAGATCACGATTTTGAATGTTGTTTCCCTCTTGAATCCAGCATTCAGGTACGGCCTGTACACAGCTCCAGCCTCGCTGGCTGCTGCTCTGGCTGCCAAATATTTCGAAAACCAGCACCTTTACCTGGAAAGTTCTCATTGGCTGCTCCTGAGCAGGAGCATTCTGACTGTTTGACCAACGGACTGGCTTTTTGCTCTCCCGGTACTGGACTCAGCTCTTAGATAGTAAGCCAGTGAATTAATTTGGGCTGCCTCTGTTCAAACACTCTGGAACTAGTAAAGAAATAAATTAGTTTTTCTCTCCCTCTTGCAGCTGAAACCCTGCACTTACAGGGTTCCTGTATCCCTGCAAGTGATCCTCGGTTTCAGTACGCCAAGCTGTGCTTTACAGCGTCCCCTCTACTGATTTTTCATTGTGCTTCTACCTGCAGTCTTTTTTTTGTATTGTATTTTAACCTGTCACCTCAGTTGCTGTGTCTATGTTAATGTACAGAATTTAGAGTCACGATTCAGAGTTTAAGATTTCTTAGCTGAAAGTCTACATAGTGTACTGAATTCTTGTATTTTAATCCAGTGCAGCCACCATTTTAATTTCTCTTTGTTGCCCCCACTGTTTTACAAATCTCAATTACAGAGCTGGTGCCTATCTGTCTGCTTCTTGACCCATTATTTGTCCTCTTTAGTAAATTGCAGCTCTTTTGTCTCTGTGCTCAGCTTAGTTTCATTCCCACCCTTTTGGAGGGCTATAAATCCCTGTTCTGTCCCTTTTCCAACAGGTGTCCTTGTAGCCCACTGGGCTACCTACTGCACCCTCGGTTCGCCTCCTGCATACCTGGACACCACTCTGTGCCTCTCTCAGCACCAAGCAGCCTGTTGCCACCAGCCCCCTGGAATCAAGCATGAGGTACAGCCTATACACAGCTCCAGCCTCGCTGGCTGCTGCTCCAGCTGCCAAGTTTTTCCCCCACCCCCCCCCAAGGCTACCCTTAAATACACTTAAGCTCCTCCCTCCTCTACCCCATCCTGCCCGATTGGCTCCCAGTACTAGTGCTCTGAGCTTAAAACTTTCTGTCTCCCCAACCCTTTGTTGATCTTTATTGATCCTGCCCTCCTCTTAAAGGCATCCTCACTATAAGACACTTTCTCCTTAAAGCCCTGCTCTGTTTCCCTTGCTGTGGTTTTACAGCTCTAGATAGTACTGTCTCATTAGCTATTGTAATAAATCCAAGAGATGGCTTCCTCTGCCCACCTTCTCCTCATTGGCTACATCCTCCTTCTGACAGTGGAGCCAATTTTGGACCCCAGGAAAGACTCATTCTGCCCGAATACTCCTATAGGACTGGAAATAAGCCCAATGGTGTCTGCCACCCAGTTAACACCCTCAAACGGCAGTAATCCTTACACATTTCCAACCCTTCACACCTCCCACTGCCCAACATTCTCTAAGCAGACCCCCTTACCCTCTCTGCTAGGGTAGTATTATGTGCTCTGATCAACTTCTGCTGCCCACCAAACTCCTTTGCCGCTGCCCTTGATAGTGTCCAAGGTAAACAACCAAACAAAGCCTTCCTAAGCAATGGGCAGGATCATACACTTCACTTACCCTTCTCCAAAATAATGTGGAATGCAATCCAACTTCCGGTCCCAACTACAAGGTGCTCTGAGACCACCTCTGGCAATCCCACTATGCCACCCCTCTGCCATTCCACAAGAGCAGGGGATGCAGTTAAACATATATCCGTTATCCTGCCAGCTCAGCTGAATATGCTGATAGTCACCACAAAAATGAAGAATAAAATAGCCAGCCCCCACAGCAAGTCCTATCTAATGAAACATTTAAAGCTACAAACTCTTAGAATTGCCTGGCTACTCCTTCTACTCTCAGGGAATGTTCACCCAAACCCTGGACCTAGTACTAGTGCCTCAATACCACCAACAGACTGCAAGGCTGGTGCAATAACTATTACATCTCTTAACATATGCAGCTTGCTAGCAAAATTTGATGCTCTCCAGGTATGGATGGCCTAACACAAACCAGATGTCATCTCAGTCATGGAGACCTGGCTCACTCCTAGAACCCCTGACTCTGCTATCCAGCTTGAGGGCTACACAACTTTCAGGGTGGACAGGCGAGGGAAATGAGGAGGAGGATGTGTTCTTTATGCTAATGACTCAATTCAGTGTAGGGCACTCCCCATCCCACCCCAGGGTGGAAGATCACAAATTCTCTCCGTCTAGGTTCAATTTGGATCCCAGGGAAAGTGTTTAACTATAATCTGGTGTACATACTCCCTAAAGACCAAGAGGCTGGTTTCAAACTAGCACTTGATTATTTATCTAGTAATTGCCATCAATCTGAAATCATAATGTTAGGGGACTTTAATATAAATTGTTTATCCCCAGATGCTGCACCTTACCAGGATGCAATAGCAGCCATAGACATGGTCCAACTTATTCAATCCCCCACTCGTGTAAACTATCTCACCAGTTCAAGTACTCTCATAGACTGGGTACTAACCAAATGGCCACAAAGAATAACTAGAACCACTGTGCTGGCTGACTCTATCAGTGAGCACTCTCCAGTCTTATGCTCCTGGACAAACAAGACCCTGACCCCCCTCCCAACAAAAACAATAACCTCCAGAATTATAAAAGCTGGACATCTTGCCTCACTAAAATCCTACCTCCACCAGCTAGACTGGGAGGGGTCTACGCTGCTGCTGACGTGAATGCTGCTCTTGAGTGCTTTATCGACAAGTTTAACATGGCCTGCACCATCTTTGCCCCTCTAAAAATGAGGAAAATCAAAGGAACCAGCAAATCATGGATCACACCACAGCTCCTTGCACTCATGGGGGTCAGGGATAACCTGTGGCATAGGACTAAGAGCACTGGGACCCTCTCTGACACACAGAAATACAAAGCAGTATGTAATAAGTGCACTCAAGCCATCTGGCTTACAAAAAGATCTCACTTTAAAAGTGAACTGGACAACTCTTGGCGTGACAGCTGCAGATTCTGGGACAATATAAAAACCCTAACAGGCAGAGCAAGTAAATCACCATCATCTCAAATAAACTTTGAGGGTGTGATTACCCAGAATCCCAAAACTATTGCAGATGGCTTCAACAAGGCCTTCACAGACCTTAGTGGGGTCCTTCCTCCAGACTATCTCTGATGGTGCCTAGCTCCGTCATTAGTTGTACTGACATCTCTCCAACACATACAGCACCTCCATTCTACCGGAAGGTAATCTCTACAACTGAGGCAAAAAAATACTTGGAAAAAATTCTCAGGAACACTAGATCCAGTGGGGACTCGCTTGACCTAAAGATTGTGGCTCTCACCCTGGATGTGTTACTCTCCCCTCTAACCCGGATCCTAAATCTCTTACTTACCACTGCCATTTTCCCTCAATGCTAGAAAGCTGAGGTGGTCACCCCATTTTTTAAAAGCAGGGACAGAACCTGCCTGGCCAACTACAGGCCAGTCTCAGTTCTGCCCCCCTCTCCAAGGCACTAGAGATGATAGTATACGATCAGTTAGGTATGTACCTTGATAAGTACAACCTTCAATACCAGGAACAGCATGGCTTTCGGAAGGCACGTAGTACTTCAACAGCATTGGTTGAGTTTACTGGTCATATTCATGAAGCACTTGACCGAGGGCTAGTGGTGGGGGCCATTTTCATAGACCTCACCAAGGCCTTCGACACGGTCAACCATAACTTGCTTCTCACACAACTCTCTAACGTTGGTATATCCTCTGTCGCTCCAGGCTGGTTCTAGAGTTACCTCTCTAGCAGGACCCAGAAGGTCAAGACTCCTGATTTTCTATCCGACCATTGGCATGTCAACACAGGTGTGCCCCAAGGTTCCATTTTGGGCCCCCTGCTGTTCAGCCTGTTTCTAAATGAACTCCTCAAAGTCTACTAGAATAAGATCCTTCTATATGCAGACGGTGCTGTTCTCTACACATGTCACTGTACTCCGGAAAAGTTGGAAAAAGGCATGCAAGATGACTTTACTGCTGAGGAAAAATAGTTCCTTTAGTCTAAGCTCTTGCTCAACTGCACTAAGACTAAAACAATGTTGTTTGCCTCCCATCAAAACCGTCATAAGTCACATCACCTCAATATCTACAATAACAAGTTTGATACACTCGAAATGGTCACCACCTTTGAGTACCTTGGTGCCTACCTTGACAGCTTTCTCTCCTACAGCCAGCAGATAGACCATGTTGCCAAGGCAGCTAGTGCCAGACTAGGTCAGCTCTACTGGCATAGGCAGTGCCTCACTGAAAGTGCCACCAAGCTTACAGTTAACAGCTCTGTGCTCTCTATCATAGATTATGGATGGGTAGTCTACAGAGCCGGTACCGATACAGCACTTAGGTGAATCAAGATTATATTAAACAAAGCCTGCAGACTAGTCCTGGGTGTGGACCGTTTAACTCACGCTTGTGAACTACACTCATGCACTGGTTGGTTAAACTTGAATAGCAGAATTCAGTACCAAGTCTGTCTATTAACTAAAAAATCTACCCTAGGTCTTGCTCCTCCTGGAGTGATGCAACTGCTAAGAAACTCCACTTCCTCCAGACTAACTAGGGGGTTGAGTAAAGCTGCCTTCATTATCCCATTCCACCATACCTCACTAGGGCAACGGTCCATCGAATACAGGACCTCCTGCTGGCTAAATTCCCTTAACTCTGAGCTGATTGAGGAAATGAAACTGCGCCCATTTAAGGCCAAGCTGCTGCAGTAAATGGCCACTCTTAGTAACTGTGACTGCATCATCTGTGCCTAATCCTACTGTTATTGATAGCTTATCTGTCCTGCATAGCACCCATCTCCCCCCCACTTCCTCCCCTACCTGGTGTGACCCCACTGAGCACTTATCCCATGTCCCCTCTTTATCCCCCCCACCTTCCTGCTTTCTCTTCACAAATATTAATCCCCAAGTTTTCACCCCTTCCCTGGTTTCCCTCACCTCACTCCCCACTTTAAAACCCTTTCCCTTATCCTCTCTCCCCCACATTACCCAGCCCTGCCCTATCACCTTCTTATGTATCTCTGTAGATTCCTTTCCAATCCCACCCTCTGACTACTCAACCCCTTATTCTGTCACCCTTGTCTCTGCCCCCACCCTCCCCTGCTCTCATCTATTCTGTCCTCCCCTCCTTTGGTCACCACCCTTCTGACCTCCATAATCTATCTGCACGCGCTAAAGCTCAGTTACCACTTTAAATCGCTTGTCCACCTTAGGTATGCTCTTAGTCCTGTTGCAATAAAGTTGACCTCTCCTACTTGATATATTTTAACTGTACTTGCTTGAATCTGTATCTGTATTTACTATAATGCACTTGCCTGCTGTATATACCTCTATCTGTTTTGTAATGTCTACGTACTTTGTCTATTGCCTTATGACGTGGAACCTTTGTAAATAAGCTTTTAACCGAGATTCCAATAAATAAATAAATAAAACAAAGAAAAAAAGGGCAGCTAAACACTAGTCTTTGTATCAGCTTCCAAATCACAGCCATGCTGTCCTGTAAAACGGCCTGTGTATAAATATTGGAGAAATACAGAGAAAAGTAACATTAAAGGCAGAAAGAATGCTGCAGATAACTTTTCCCCACAGCAGTCTCTGGCACCTAAGGAGACTTAAAGAAGCTGTAAATCAATCCTATATACACATACAGCAGCCATGAAGCCAACGACAGTGCGTACAAAAATGTAAAGAGTACTGGATTGGCAACCATGCACAAAGGGCCTGCATTGCCACTGAGAGGTTCAGATTATATCACTGACCTCGAGATTAAAATCAAGATGTCTGATGTAATCCAACCCCTATGGCGGCAACATCGGCTTGTTTTGCCAATGCTTGCCATCCAATTTATTTTATAGTGTATAGTTTCTGTTTTGGTAATAAGAGGCAAGGAGAGAAATTTGATTAATGTCGGTTGAAAGTGAGTGAAAGTGGTGGCGGCGACAGTGACACCACTGAAAGTGGAGATGGCAACAGTCGGTAACAGCAACAGCAAGGCACATCAGCAGACAAACTTTGTAATTAAATCAGTTCAGAGTTCACTTATTTTGTAGCCCTATTCATTTTTGGTGATCTGTTGGAGAACAAAAGGGAAACTCATTTTGATTTTGTGACCCACCCCCTTCATCTCACCATTGCCTAACTTTTCATTTATTTGAGTTTGAACTGCACCGTAGTTGGAGTTGGTAGAAGAGTAAAATGTCCTGAAAATTATTTGTCTTCTTTGAGCAATATCTGGAGTTCAACATCTGCTTTTGAGGAAAAAGCTGCAGCCATTTCTGAAGTTCAACTGTCTGATATGTGCATGTCCACTTTGTGAAAAAAAAAAGACAGGTTGCATGAGGGTTTACAATCAGCTAGAAATGTTGTGGTACTGTAAAAGGGTACAGTGACATTCCATTAACTTTGAACTGTGGAATAACAGCATTTCAACTGAGTTGGATTAGTGCTAACTTTATACTTAATAGAAAAAAGTGCCAGTGAAGGTGGAAAATATTCTTCAGATGGCTCCTCTTTGCAGCAGTCTCTGGCACCCAAGAAAAATTGGGAATGCTGCATAGAAACATAGAAAGTGACAGCAGATAATGACTGCTTGGCCTACCCAGTCTGCCTAGTTTCCCTACTTACAGCAATACCACAGACCCTACTTGAGATCCGGCTTTACCCTCCCTTTTCCTACCACTAAGGTTCCCCTATGCCTATCCCATGCATTTTTGAATTCCATTATAATTTTTGTTCCCAAACCTCCTCTAGGAGGCTTTTCCATGCATTCACCACCCTTTCTGTGAAGAAATACTTCCTCACGTTAACCATGAGTCTACCCCCCTCCAGCCTCATATCATAACCACTTGTCCTTGAACATCTTTTTTTCCTCCCAAAAAAAATGCTTCCCACTGCAAAGCATTCCTCTGTAAAAGGGCACTCAGTTCTGTGAAAGAGACAGAAAAGATTGCTAAGCAATCTTTCACTAAAGAGAACTGGGTTCTTAGTCAGTAACACTGATTGCTCTGATGGCAGCTATAAACAGGGAAAAAGGCTTTCTATGCATCAGCCAAATAATACAGTTGGCAAAAGGAAGCAACAGTAAATGCCTCTTAAGGTCTCTCTGCCTAAATAGCAAAAAGAGGAGCCAGGGCCACAGAAAAACATGCCCTGCTTGAAGAACCTTAACCAAATGTAGCACTTTTTCAAAACAATGCAGATTTTTGAAAAACCTGCCTTCCATATGCCTCCCTGTCTCCCTCAGACAAAGTATTTGAAGAGAAAGAGGAGAAGAAACTGATTTCCCTTGAGGATATTATTGAAAAGGACTTCATTTCTCCACCCAGGAACCCACTGTATGTTTTGAGACAAATGGCCGATATGCTGAATTTACTTGCCACTAAGTGAAATGTGCTCATACACGAAGCAGAATCAATGAATATTCTGGGTCTGACCTAAAAGAAAATAGTTTTCATACCCATCCAGAAGGCTTTTAAAATGCAAGTAAAAGGGTTCTTACTATGCCATCAACCTTTATGGTTATAAACAAATGGTTTGATAAAAGATGTGTACCCAGGGAGGCTTTAATAAAATATGTAGTACCAGGAAGGATCTGAGTTTGCTTATACTCACCATAACCCTAAGAAGACTATTCAGGCAGCTGCTTGGAGAAATCAAAGAATCTCTCTGCCACTAAACCACCAAGAATGAGTGAATGGAGGGGAAATGGACTCAAATGCTTATAGTATTTTTTTTGGCATTGCACCTAAGCATACTGAAGACTGTGCAGAAAAGCCCCAGCACTTCGATCCCCACTGGTTCTTCATCAGGAGACATTCAATTTCTCTGTAGCATCTTCTTGTGAAGGCTAATGGTTAAAAAGGCATACACTATTTTCATGATGTTTTTGAAGCAGGCAGCCTACCTGAGCTATTCTGCACATTATAAGCAGGCCCTGTGTATTTCATTCCAGACACTATGTGAGAGCTTGCTTTTCGAAAAGAAGCTTCAACTAGCACATACAGCGAAGACTGGTTTGGAAGCTGCCAAATATCAATTTCATATGACTTGTGATGCAAAGGACAATGTCTAGGGCTTTAGCAAGTTCAGTGTTTCTGGGAGATTTGTCTAGCTGACAAAAATTCCATCAACTAGGAAAATTCTTGCACAAAGTTTTCTGATTCCATTAATTGACTATGGTCTTTTATTTTATTCCTCTGCCAGGGAGGGCTTATTAACGAAAGTTAAGACTTTATTAAGCTCGGTAGCTAGATGTTTGACTCAGCTACCAGTGAAGACCCATCACTTTACTCTTTTGATGGCTGCTGGTCTTCTGCCCTTAGAATATCATTTTAAATTACAAGTTGGGCTGTTAGCAAAAAAAGTGGCCATGAATAAGGTCACTGAAGTTTACAGTTCTCTTTTTCCCAAGGCATACTGGCTTAGTAGCAACAAGACTGACTGAGAAAAATTCTACTCAGTACCCAGAATGAAAACTTCACTAGGTCAGAGGTCCTTATTGTACACCCTTCCTTGTCTTTTCAATTCATTGATAGCAATCTTTGAATGCTTAAATAATTCAGTGATGGCCTTCAAGAGAGGTTTGAAGGATTACATTCTACTTGAAAGTATGTACAAGTGTTTTAAATGAACATGCTGTGTTTTTTGCTATTTTGTATGTTTGTATTTTTGTGTGACTTTTTACTTTTGTAATTACTAGTGTAGTTTTTATATGGTTTGTATTGAATTTATGTGTACACTGGTAGCCCATGAAAATGGGCCTTGATTCATGGACTTTCCAGTATAAATAAAGCAAACAAACAAACAAACAGAAACTGGTTTGTCATATAATATGCAAAATAAGGAAGCCAGTTTCCCCTTCAAAGGTTCCTCCTTATTTGTTGACATAACAGATATATACATAAAAAAAGTTCATGACAACAGAGGAAGAAGGGAACCAGATATAAATCTATATCCAGCTCCCCAGCCCAGGCAATGCCCAACCAGTGAGAAATTTTTCCATGCTGTAATAGACCCTTTGGCAATGATAGGGCACCTTTCCTATTAGATCAAAGAGTGGAGAATTACCAGACAAGTGGGTTTTGGTGGTAATTAGACATGGTGTATTCCTTCAGTCTGTATAATATTTTTAGGCTTTGTCTGGAGTTCAGAAGGACAGTGGACAATACATGCCATGCCTCCTCCGAGTGGTATATAACTGTGCATGTCCAAGTGTCCAACAGATTTTTCTTGCCACTGGGCTCCAACTGCTCTTTCCTCCCTCCCTTCCCCCTTACTTTCCTGGCCTATGGCAGCTCTCTGGTGTCACTCTACAGTGCAATGCACAGCGTTCTTACTGCTGCTGTCTGCTCCCCTCATTCACTGGGATCTGGATAGTAATGTTCCAGCTTTGCTGCTCCTTTCTGGGTTTGGCTCCTGTGCCTCAATCCCAGTTCCTACTGTGCTCCTCTGGTCCCTGTGACAGTAACCAGGGGTCCATCACATTATGTCATCATTCTTTATGTACTAGAATTGGAGCCATACTGTAGTTCTTTGACAGTGATGCAGGCAGTTCCATAGGCTTCGCTGGGTGCTGCAGGTTACTGCCCCTGGGACCATGTGCCCTCCTTCTCCTACTGCTGTTCAGCTAAGATAATTCAAGCTTCTCAGTCCTAGTACCCCCTTTATTTCATTTTCAGACTGCTGTCTTCTACAGCAGACCTGCTGCTTGCATGGCTATGACTTTAAACCTTTGTTTGATTTATTCTATCAGTCTTTTTAGTCACAGTACCTACTTCACTGGTTTTATTTTTGTTTTATACTATTTAAAAGTTTCATAAAATACAGGATGAGTTCCATGAGAAGCAAGTCTCATGTATAGAATGTCCCAAGTCATAAATGCATCAACTAACAACAAACATTTTAAACAATTGACACAACGTATGCAATATAAGCAGACTGTTCCTGTAGCAGCAACTTTTTTAAGCCATGTTTACAAATGCCTAAACTAGGTGAATTTCTGAGCTTGGAGGAAAAATATTTCAAGAAAAAGGGGCTCTGTTTGAAAACATTCTTTGCCTTAGAGTGTGTGAAACATAGGTAAGAAGAAACCATTCTTCTGCACATCTCTAACACTGTATCTATGGCAGGAACAATTCATTTTTCTGATAGGTAAGTAGGGGTCTGGTTGTTTACTGTGTTGTAAATGAGGGAAAACCAGTGAAATGTATGCCTTGAAGATGGAGATAACCAGTTCAATTGATGCAGAAGAGTGCAATGATGTTCGCCCCATTTTGATTTTAGAACAAAACAGAGTAACTGAAAGTAAACAGTGTTTAGGGGAAGAAGATACAATGTCAGGGATGTGCCGATAAATAGTGTCACTGTGGTCCAAAACAGGGAGAATGACTTAGCCACAAACATGCTGATGGTCTAGGCTTTACAAGCAGAGCCTTGCACTCTTTAAACATCCCAGTCATTGACAGACTTTGAAAACAGTTTTATCAATGTGTGATCTAAAGGTCAAAGAGGAATCAAAAGTAACACCAAGATATTTAAGTTCATTAACCAGCTCCAAAGGGTTATTGTTTATGCTGATTGTAAAGGATGAGATTGCTGAAAGCAATGAGTAGTGAGGGTCAAACAACATTGGCTGAGTATTCTTGTTGCTTAGAAGCAGTGGGTTACCAGAGAGTCATCCCTTATAGAAACAATTATGTGAAATTTTTGCATGCTGCAATCATAAAAACTACCTCTGTGGCATGCATGCTGCAAACATGTTTTTTATGTTAAATTAGAACCAACTGCATGCATGTGGCATGCATGCTGCAAGCATTTTTTTTATGTTAAATTGGAACAGATTGCATGCATGTGGAATGCATGCAACAAGCCAGTTGTCACTTATAACTGCCTGAATTTAAGTTAAATAACTAGCTCGGATCACATTGTACTCAAGTGGAGGTTGATGAGATTCAAACCCAGGTCTTCAGGATCTCCAGATTTGCAGCTCAGTGCCCTTAACCACTACACTAAACTGTCTGCATACATACAGCTCACTTGTACCTCAGTACAAATCTACACACATCTGCACACATATGGCATGTTTATAGCCACTGCCATATTTTTCAGTTTTCATGTCTCCCTATCTCAGCTGCAAAGCTGAAGTATAGAACACATACTATCAGAAACACAAGTGGTTCTTCCCACCCTTCATAGACACATTGATACACAGAACTACTTAATCACTTCTGTCTGACCTGTACTCCTACTATTTTCTCTCCACAGTTTTGAATGCTTCCACACAAACAGACTTTAAAGGGCAAACACAAAAGTAGCAATAAATTGGTACTCACATGGACAGCTGCCCCCCACATAGACACACACACTTTAACCAAATGCGGCCACACCATTACAGACAACCCACCAACTATAGATATAAGTCGAGAGTCTCTTAATCATACTGGGGAGCCAGAGACAGGAGTATTTAAGAAAGGACATCCATGGGACAGAGTGTGGGGCGCTTCTTTGAAATGAATGGGGTTATTTTTTTATTACTATTTTACATTATGATGGTGAGTTGGGGATTAATAAAGGCCACTGCTCAACTAACAGGGACCTTGTTAGTCAAGCGGTGACCTCCATTAATCTACAACTCACCATTATAATGTATAAAATAGGAATAAAAAAATACCCCCATCCATTTCAATGGGGTGCACCCGTGCACTCTTCCCTGCCCTGTGTCATAACATGCATGAGCACAGGGGTGTGGAGATCAGCTTCACTGGGGGGGCATATGCCTGACTATAGTGGGGCTCCAATAGTTTGGGCATACCATACTTCTCCACTATCCCTGATTGCAAGGGACATCCCTCATTTTACCCCTGGAAACTGCTCTGTCCCTCATCCATCCCATCTAGAAAACATGCTGCTCACCCAGAGGATCTCCTGTAAATTTAGACTTTATGGCAGGAGTGCCATTTCAGATTTCCGCGGAGGGGGGCAACAGCCAGTGGAGATCAGGTGACAGTTAGCCCCTAGAAGGCAAGCTCTGGAATGTCTGGAATGTCTCTAAAAGGTAAAACTTATTTGTTGTGATTGAAATGTGACATGCAAAACAGGAACAATTTAAATGTATAAGATTCATCAATCTACCGAGGGACAAAATCTGAGACTGTAACTGTAACTGCCCATCAAGAACCTCTGCATATTCGCACAGGCAATATGTGTGCATATGTTTGAGCAGGTAGCAAGAGCCTGCCTGCTTAAATGTGCCAGCTGATTTCAGCTTGAATGTTCAGCTCTGCAGACTGGGAGAGCCCACCCAGCCCATTCCACTACAAACAACAGCCACCTTATATTATCTGGTCAAGGCATACCACACACTTACTTGCAGTCTTCATTTTAGCTATAAATATAAAAAAATTAACACATTTTAATTAGTTGACCTTGAGGCTTCAACCATCGCACTGACTCTCGAGTCTCTCTCATCTCGCTCACTCAGCTGTCTCTTTTCACTTCACTCAGTTGGTCAGTTTTTCCTCATCACTCAGAATTTTTTGATTTAGGCAATTAGCACATTTTATCTTTCTCTCACACAGACTCCAAGCACATGCCCTGGAGCAGTGCATCAGATTTGGGCTTAAACCCACCCAGTAACTAATTATTTTTGTTTTCCTGGCTGAAGTTCTGAACCCCACCCCAAAAAAACAATATCTCTCTCTCCTGCTCCATTCCATGCAATACCAATCCCATATGGGTCGTGAAGCTGCTCAAAGGTGCAAAAATGTGAATTATTTACTGTTACTTACCCAGCCATCCAACTGAAATCTGCAGCCTGGTCCAGTTTGCCCCCACTCCAGTTTTCAGCCCACTCCTCCTCTGTCCTTCTGGCAGAAGCGGGATGCTCGAAATGACCATCCTGGGTCCTGACTGCAGTTCATGACTGAGTCACCTCACCAACTGAATGCACACAACCTGTGTTGCTTGCTTCTTGCTTGGCTGCTGTCATGGCTGCTGCTGCACTGTGCTGATCAAGGCCTGTGAAGGCCACCCAGACCACCATCACCACTGCTGCTAGGCATAGCTTGCTGTAGTGGGAACCAGTGCTATTTTTATTGTGAGGTGAGCCTAGTAGTGTAGGTAAGTAGCCTAGTCATACAGCTAGCTTCTAGCTCACCCCCTGACTCTTCAACCACTGAGGGAGACTGAGAATCACTAAGAGTAGACCAAGTGAAATATGCTGCCTCAATGCTGCTATCGAGAGCTCAGTGCTCACCAACTCCTCCAAGCTGTAGTGTGTAACATGTTTACTCTGTGATGTGAAAGACAGTGTCAGCCTCCTGCTTGCTTGGAGCTCCTCCACATCACAAGCAATGGCACCGCTGCTCCCTCCTCCTCCCTAGCCAGCCTGGACACACTCTTCCACGCCTTCTGCCACTTCATTCTGGACTGTCCACACATGACTCACTACTGTGTCTTATACAGCACCCTAGCCCTGCCTTCACTACAGGCACATAGACAGATTCACTGTGCTAGGACCGCAGCCAAATTCTGGACCCAGTCCCTTCCCCCTTATCTCACTGCTGCCCTCTCAGCACAACCTTCACCTGCCTGCTCCCTCAGAAGCACGGACTCCAGGCTCCTCCATGTCCCTTTCATGAGCGCAACCAAAGGTCAAGCCACTTTCAAGTACTGCTTTCCCAAGCTCTGGAATGCACTGCCAGCTAACATTAGACATTCCACCAACTCCCACTGCCTCAACCCACTCATCAGTGCCCACTTCTCCAGCAGCTGTACTTGCTTCAGCTAGTATCCCCTACTGTCCAGAGCCCACTAATGTGGGATATATGCACCTCGCAAGCTTAGTCTAAGTGCTGGATACCTGTGCCATTATTGTTACCAGGCAGTTTTTGTAACTTCGTGCTCTCTCCTGTATTTATATATTACTAGTGTCTCTCTGTGTATTATGTCTGACCTGATTTCGCTTGATTGTATTGTAATTATACCTGTCAGGATAAGTCCCCCAGGACGCATCTGGAATCGAGCCTCCCTGCTCAGTATGCTTTCCTGGTTAAACTCTTAAATAAATAAATAAATAATAGGTGGAGGGAGTAGACAACACAATACAGACACAGTCAGGTCAGAAGTACACCCACTGCCGCAGTGTGAGTGCACACAGACTAGTGGAGCATGTAGCGTGCAAAATATTAAATCCAAACTGAATGTCATTATTTCCACACCATAAGAACAATCTAGGCACAAATGTGGGGGGGGGGGGCAACTGCCCCACTCTACCCTACCTAAATGGTGCCCTGCTTTATGGTAGAAATTCATTCTCAGGTGCTAATATTTGTACAAGTAAATATAATGATTTCCGCTGTGTTCTGAGGTACCTCCATGTTTCAGGATGTGTCCCTCATTATGAGGGTTAGTATCCCCTATTGTCCCTCATTTTGAGTGTCCACATCCCTCATTTCAGTGACAAAATGTGAGGTATGGTGCATGCTTCCAGGGCCCTACTCAACACGAGGAGTGCTTAGTATGGCCATAGTCATGCTCCATACAGAATGACAACGTGAAAGTAAGTGAGCCATAAGAGTCATGGAGAAGCACATGTGGAGCACTAAATATGCATAAGAGACTTGCATAGCCCAAAACAAAAAGGTCACCCTTCACACCACAGAGGCCCCTCTTCACACATCTGGAATGGGGGGGGTTGGCTGACTACTGAAAACAAAGATTAATGGGATTGTAGTTTAGGCATTTAATGCTGTAAGAAAACATACTTTACACATTAATGGCAATTTAATGACAAAACATCAAAAGCCATTAAAGAATTTGAAAAAGGATTTAATGGTGAGAATTAATGAGTTTGCATAATTTTAATGAAAAATCAATGGAAATAGTATTTTAATGGGTCTAATTGCTAGCAGTAGTAGGAGAAATAGGAACAGATGTGTTTGTCAGATGAGATTTGCACAAGCTTAGCTGCTGGACATATGTCAAGTGTGCAATATGTGAACCTGATGTGATTTTTAAATGATGTTCGCACCAGCACAGCTGCTGCATGCATGTCAAGCGTGCAACATTTGAACCTGATGTGCTTTTTAGATCTGGTTCACTTAGATTCACCTTATGTATGCTAACCGCATGCAAACATTGCACAATTAAACATGTGGCATGCATTGTGCATGTACACCACACTCTCTTGTATTTCTGTAAGGGATTTCACCAGTTTGTTAAAGTCACCCTGCAGAATCCAAGCAAGAGAAGAAGGAGATTTCTGTTCATAGAAAATCACAGTGTCATCAGCAGAATGTCTAAATGAAGAAAAGTCCACAACAGAAGGTAGTGGATCTACAAACAGGTTAAATAATATGGGAACAATGATAGACCCTACTGGAACCCCAATGAAAATAGGAAGAGGAGAGGCAAAACAACCATTCCAAGAAACAGACTGTATTCTCCCAAGTAAGTAAGATGGAAATCAGTTGATAATATCTGAAGAAAAACCATAAGAGGAAAGACAAGTTAGAGGTAAAAAATGATTGATCATGCCAAAAGCTTTTGACAGATCAAAGAAGACAGAACCCACAAGTCAACCTTTATCAAGAGCCCTAGAAACTGAGTCATGAAAGTCAATAATTGCTGTTTGGGTGGAGAAACTGGGCCTGAAACCCAACTGAAAATTAGAAAGAACCTAATCTTTAACGAAGTCTGAAATCTGAAAAAGAACAATTTTTTCCATAATTTCAGAAACTCTGTGGAGCAATGAAATGGATCGGTACAGCGGTAGTTCTCTACCAAAGTTTTGTCCCCACCTTTATGGAGAGGGATAACAAGGAATGTTTCCAAGCTGAGAAAAAGGTCTGAGTGGTGAGAAATAAACTAAATATAAAAGTTAGCAGGGGTGGGGGTAGGATATCAGCACTGGATTTAAGTAAAACATTATTTAAATTGTCTATTCCCTTAGCAATGTCCTCTCTCAAAGAGCATAGCAGTTGTCTTTATAGACCTAAAATAAAATGTAGGTCTTGAGAGAGGAAACACTGCAAGGGGATCATTAAATATGCCATCAGAAGATAAACCAGACTTATTTAGCAACTTTGTAGGAGCATCAGAGAAGAATAAATTGAACCTAGCACAAGCACCTTCACTAGAGTAAGCTGTGAAACTATCACAAGACACATTTGTAATGGAAGACCCTGAAGGCATCTTTCAAACAAAACTACCATGTGCCAAAATTTCTTGGTATTATTTCATTAGTTAAATTTGCTTTAAAAATTATTTAGATTTCCTGACTATTGAGACACTGTAATTTCAAAATTTTGGAAACATTTGCCAAGACACAGGGGTACCCAGCTTTTTTGCCTTTTGATATAGTTTGTCAAGTCTTTAATTAAGTAAGAATAAAAGGAGTTACCCAGGATACGTGCTTGCATTCAACTCTTTTTTCAAAAAAGGATGCAGGTTGATCACTGAGTGAGTTAGCTGTTTAAAGAAAAAATCACAAGCTGCATCCACATTAGAGAAGAAAAGCCAGTCCCACCAGTTAGTCTGTGATAAGCCAAGAAGCTTCCAAATTGAAATTCCGAAAACAATGAAATATAATGGTTTTAAAGATAAATTCTGGGAGGGGAAAGGTTAACTTTGCAAAAGGTAGTAGTACGGTTACTAAATAAGTTCCCCAGGCAACCAAAAACATTAATTGGGAGCTCAGGGAAAACAAAAATAAGATCTAATATAGTGGAGACTTCACAATTTAAATTAAATTGTGTAGGATCACAGATTAACTGATTCAGGCCTAGGTGACTGCAGCACAATGGTTTGTTGTACACTCCTTTTGGAATTGGTTGGCATGTGTCCGCCATTATTTTGTTTCATTCTGTTCAGTCTCAGTCACTTTGAGGCAGCATATCATGCCTTTGTTCAGTCATTCAGTCTTGCCTTTGTTCAATCCACCCTGGTTGTACTCCTACAGCCATTAGGCTACCCTATTGGCCTTCTACTACATTCCCATTCTGTACACGTCAGCCTTGACCATTCTGTGGCTTCAAATGCTCCTCTGCCCCAGAAGCCGATGGTCTTGCTTTGCTCCCTCCAAGTCTGCATCTTCAGGGTGGGTCTCTTGACTCAGGTGTGGTCTTTCTCTTTCTGCCCTTTGGAAAAAAATGTCCTACTCCTGAAGAAACTTTAGCCATGCATATTAACTCAGTGGCACCTGCTTATGTAGCATTTGAAACTTCAATTGCCGGAGGGTGGGTCCTCACAGTCTGCAAGGGCTCCTATAGCTCTGCAGACCATGTTGGCAGCACCTTTGCAAGCTATTTTTTTCCATGGTAACCTAAGGCTCACCTGGTCTCCTCTGATTCCTCTTCCTCTGCCACTCAAGGCTGAAGGTTCACACAACTACTCAAATGCAGAAAGCTGGCCCAGTGAGGTGAAGGGGCTAAGGCACTGAGTACCTTACCTTCTACGGGAATGAGCATTGGTTGCTGGGAGTTGGCCAGGGGAGGGCTGAGGGATAAATCTGCTACCTGGCAGCTCTTCTCTCCCAGATCATGATGGCTGGCCATCTTGGCTCTTGGGTACCACCTGGTGGAGGCCTCAAGATAGTCTATGGGAATGCAAGAGGGAAACGAATGTCACCAGGTGGAAGGAGTGTGTCATGGTCATTGGATGAATGTGCACCTCCACATGCATGCGTTCACCCATGTATGCTGCGTCTGGGGCTGGGATGGGAGAAAATGGAATGCTCAGTGGGCATTAATGACACCTGCCCACTGTGCCCCACCTGCCACATCACCAGGGTAGCAAGATTGGTATCACTGGCTTCAGGCATTGGGAGGGGAGGATGGCCCTGTCCCTCCTGACTCCACCACAGGGAGAAACCCAATGGAGGTATCAGTCACCTAAGGTAAGCATGGGGAGATGATGGAAAGTTGAGGGCGATGGAGCAGGAGCTGACAGGGTGCTAAGCCTGCCATGGCCTGAAGCACAAACAGATTATAGAAAAAAAACTACTCAAACACTCTTCTCCTCAAGGGCTCAGATTCCTATTTAGGTCTCCCATTGGGTTGGAGGCCAGGGGAGTGCCTTTCAGAATAGTAGAGTGGTTCCAGTGTGGCCTGGTATGGAAAACAGAAACAACAGGGAGGAGAATGTTCCAAATATCCTTAAGCAATGCAGCTAATTTGGAGAAATAACTCACTCACCATCTTAATCTCACTTTCATGATATCTTTATTTAAATATCCATACAGTGTTGGTACTACCCAACTGCAACTAGGCCAGCAGTTTGAGGATTTATAATCCTCTTCTTCAGGACAAAGCAGTTGCTGTACCATATGGCTTCCTTGTATGGTCTGCAGTTTGTTTGGATTCTAATAAGTATTTAATCATTTATTATTATTTGTTTATTATTAATGTTTAGGAATTACAACCCTTTGAGTCAGGGACTCGTTTGCAAATAGATATCAGTTACAGGAAGGTAGAAGAAAGTACAAGCATGACATACAAGAGTTAAGATACAGTGTTTACACTCATTTCTTACAGGGTTATAACAATAGGGTTATACAAGAGACAAAGACAAAGCACATTTTCATAACCCTATTGGGTCATTGGTCATCCCGGTGGGCAGAACAGAGTGCAATCCAGGGGATATTGTCAGGCATGAGAGGAGATGTGCAGGGCCTACATGTGGTAGGTTTGAGAACCATGTCAAACGGGTTCATCTGGTTTAAGGGGGAGTATGAAGGCAGTCACGACTAGGAGAAGTGAGTAACAGTTGTCATAGTTCTGACTTAAAGAGTCCCAGCCTAGGGGTATCCAGTAAAGTGGTAGGAATGGCATTCATCCAAGATGGGGCTCTATAGCTAAAAGATCTTTGCCCAGTAGTGGTTCTAAAAAGAGGGATGTGGAAAGCAGCATTACTGGAGTGTCTAGTGAGTTCTCATTCTATGAGCTAGAGTTAGTAAGGCTGACACTAGTGCAGGGACAAGTCCAAGGGATATTTTTTTGGCAAGGAGGCAGGTGTGGTAGTGGAGATGCCCCTCGAGGTTTAACCAGGTGGTTCTCCGGTGGAGATCACAGGTATGTGTATATCTGTCACACCCTGCTACTAGGTGGCAGGCTTTGTTTAGGGCCATTCTGATTTTAGTTAGGGCAGTACTGGAGGCTGACCCATAAATGACTAGACCGTAGTCAACCAGTGGGAGAACAGAGCTGGATACAGCCAGCCTTAGTGCACTTTGAGGGAGACAGGAGCGGAGCTGAAAAAGAAGTCCAATTCTGATATTAACAACTCTGCAGGTGGCAGAGATGTGCTCATGAAAAGAAAGAGTCAAGTCAAGGGTGATCCCTAAATATTTAAAGCAGGGGACAGTTTCAAGGGGGGGTAGAGTTAGTGCTGAGACTGTGGAGGGTAGGACCTGTTTTTGTTCTGCTGGTGCGCAAAGAGCATCACCTTGGTTTTTTTTATAGTTAAGAACCAGTTTATGATTGGTGAACCAAGATTCAATTTCAGTGAAATGCTTCTGTAGATTATATTGCAGTGTGGAGGGGTCCTGGTGCCTGTAGAAAATGACATTATTGTCTGCATAGAGGAGCAGTACTCTAGAGCATGCCCGATGGAGAGAGTTAAGAAATAGGCTAAATAGTAAAGGCACAAGGATTGAGCCCCGGGGTACCCCAAACTTGACTGGGAGGGAGGAAGACAGTGTGAGGTTAAGTTTTTCCTGTTGGGATCGTCCAGAGAGGTAGTTGAAGAACCAGGAATTGGCTTCCTGGGATATACCAATGGAGAGCATGGAGTTAACCAGCAGGGCGTGATGAACAGTATCAAAGGCCTTTGTCAAGTCAACACAGACAGATCCAACTAAGAGCCCTTGATCAAGTGCATCATGGATGAAGGAGGTATATTCCAGTAGGGCAGTTGTGGTGCTATGGGCCTTCCTGAAACCGTATTGTTGGGGACATAATAGGCTGTGTGTATCAAGTATCTTTGTCTAGTGGTAATGTTTCAATGTTGGCATTTCTAAGAAAACTCATCCTTGGTGCAATCACACTCAAAGCTGGGGTCCTATGCAGCACTGCATTCTGCTTGCAAACTATCAAGTTCATCCAGACTATCCAAAAGTGCTTTTAATTTTATAAGGGAGGGAAAACATTTCTGATACTGTACTTAGGCGCACTGTTAGATTCAAGCTGCAAATAGATGGATTAGTGAGACACTACAGAGGTTAAACATAGGCTTGTTCATAGGAACACTGAGTAAGCGGCAGTAATGCCATCCAGATTTACATTCAAGCTTCCCTTCAGAAAAACTATTGCTGGACAGAGGGCTTTTAACCTTTTACCCTCTCACCTCACAGATGTAGGTAACATTCCTTTTTTCAGCTCCAGGCTTTGTCAGCGGGTAGCAGACAACCTGCACTGCAATTATTTCTAGTCATCTTAACTTTGCATTACCCCTTTGTTTCTTGTATATTTATATACTCTTATTTATTTTTGTGTTGACTTGTGCACACAAACAAGCAACATCTTGTGGTAATAGCACATTTCAGAGGTGTTTCAGTGTTGGCCAATGTAGGGGATGTTTAGTGGGTGCGTTCCTCAGCTGCCAATCAGTGAGCATGCTGCCAATGACATAGGTTTCAGAGACAGGCGAAGAGTTGAAATTAATCTGTCGCTGCAATCAGAGACAGACTCATCATTGCAGCAGCAGATGACAAGCTTCCATTACGTGCCTTTCCTGGTAAAACATTTCAATAAATGTGGTGGCTCCTGCCATCTGCCACACAATCCCCAGAAAGCAGACATCAGGGTGCCCAGTCCCCGTGTCGGCATGTTCTTCCCCACATTATGTGGCACACCGCAACATGGCAGCTTCTGCTGCCTGCCACACACTCCCAAAAAGCCAACATTGGGGTGCCCTATCCCCATGTTAGCATTCCCCCTCTTAGTGTATCTTTTCTGGTTAAACAGTTTACCCTTTCCTTTCCGACACCGGGATGCCCACTCTGGTGTAGGATGCGCACCCCCCCCAACCTGTCTATATGCCTTGCTGACACTGGGGTGCCCGATCCCTGAGTCAGCATCCCTCCCCCCAGAATTGTGGCACACTGGGAGCCCACCCCAGTGTGCCTATTCTTTTTTTTTTGTGTGTAACCTGTAAATGAAGAAAATGTTCCTCGCTGTCTTTTTTTTCCCTGCAAACAAGAAAACAGTCCACCGTTGTCTCCCTCATCCCTCCCCATCCCCACCCTCCCCACGCACTCACCTCTCTGCACCCCCCACCCATACTTACCCTTCAGAGGTTGGGAGCCGCAATCTTCTCTGAACGAGACACATCTGCACTCTTCAAAGCTGAACTCCAAACTGAAGAAATGACGGTAAGCTTTATAATGGGAGGCAACAGGGGGTTTCAACTTAGGTTGACATCTCAGCCATTAATTTGAATTTTGACCCACAATTTTTAGCATGGGGTTTTTCGGACCCCACCTCATGAACATTTCATTGCCATTCAGTTTCTCTGTCCCAAAAGGTGATTTTGCTGCCGCTGCACGGAATCACCTTTTGGGACCGATTAATAAAATGACAGTGCCACTGTTTATGGTCCCAAAGAGCTCATGTTGCAAATTTGGTGAAAAAAATTCCAAAAAATGACTGTGTTATGAGCGTGCTTTGCGCAGTTTCTACACACGCTTGTAACTTCGCCAATTTTTAATATTCTCTCTTCAGCTTTTCAACATTGCCATTTTTTCACACCTCCTTATGAACAGTATAGCTGTCATTTTTCACATCCTTCCTGAAAAATGTTTTCACACCTGTGGTGCAGAATGGCGTGGTCACTAAGAGAAATCAAATTTCAAGACAGATTAACAAAATCATAGTGCCACTGTTCATGAGGAGAGGTTCAAAAATGCCCATGTTGAACATTGGGTGAAAAAATTCCACAAAAAGATTGCATTACAGGTGTGTGTTGTGTAGTTTCTACACACATTCATAACTTTGCCAATTTTTCATATTTTTCACTCCAGATTTTCAACATTGCCATTTTTTCACACCACCTCATGAACAGTACAGTTGTCATTTTTCACATCCTGCCAGAAATGTGTTTTCACACCTGTGCTGCCAAATGGTGCAGTTGCTGTGCAAAACCACCTTTTGGGATTGAGTAATGAAATGATAGTGCCACTGTTCATGAGGTGGGGTCACAAAAAGCCCATTTTGAAACTTTGGAGCAAAAATACCAACAAATGGCTGGGGTGTTAGGGTTTCCAACCATAACGCCCTACTCTGTAGAGACTCACAGGTGTCGTGGTGTGACTTGAGATTGTTATCCGTAATGGTCATGCCATTCCACCCCCACCCTGCAGCCAGTGACAGGCATCGAGGTGTGCCTTGGGGTCTTTGGCCCCAACGTTCACCCCATTCTCCTATACCACAACCATCCCAGTGTATTTCCTTATGGAATGGGGTGAGTATAAGACCTAAAGACCCCAAGGCACACCGCAACACCTGCCAGTGTCTGCAGGGTAGGGTGAGGTGAAATGGCATGAGCGTTATGGCTGATGACCCAAAGGCACACCTTCAATGCCTGCCAGTCTCTGCAGGGTGGGGGTTGGGTTGGCGTCACTGCAATACTTCACTGCCATTCCTGTTATGCATCTCTCTAACTCCTGCACTACCAGTGCCAATGCCAGCAAGCCAACATTCGGCGTTGGCAAATGCTTGTTGAAGTATGCCCTCTCTGTACCCTATTCTTTTGTGTATAACTGGTCGCTTGTGAAAAAGGGCTATGTAACTCATCTTGCTTTCCAGCTTAAAAAATTAAAATGAAATGAAATGTGATTCAAACCTAAGGCTGAAGGTTCTCACCTGTGTGTTTTTAACCTCTAGGCCAAAACTTTGAATATATATAGATTTTACTCTCACTGTCCAAAAGCACTTTACAAGCAAAAAGAGGGAGGAGAGAGTGCATAGTTAACATTTAGGTGCTCAGACAGATACAAACAGCAAAGATAAACAGTAGATTAATGAGTCATTACAGAGAGTTTAAACATTGTTTTGCTGAGTTATACCAGGAGTAAGTTGCAGTAGCGTGAGTCCAACCTGGTGCTTCAGGTTCTCAACTGTGTGCACTTACTAAGCCAGAACCTTATTTTTAAATAGCGACTTTCATGCAAACTACTATCAGAAAGTGTTTTATAGCCCAGGAGAGGGAGGTTCCAGCAGCAAAGAGATAGATTAGTGAGATATTACAGAGAGGTTACACATAGACAAGTTCATACTCACACTGTAAGTGGCAGTAGTGTAAGTTAAACCTGAGATTTTAGTTTCTCATCTGTGTGCTTGGAGCAGTAGGCAGAATATTTGGAATTATATGGTGCCTTGCATGTAAACTATCCCCAAGTGGTTATAACCAAGGCCCCTGGAATTCTGTGGTTCTGCGGTTCTGCGGTTGTGGAATTTGCTGCAGAATTTGCATCATGCCATAGAATATATATAGTGCCGCAGAATTAATTGTTTTTGGTGAATTTTCATATAAATATACTGTTTTTCCATAGTGTCAGGCTTTCTTTCCCATCTCGTTTATCCTGAAGCCACTCCTCTATGCTCAGTATATGATGTCATCGATGACATCACATCATATTTAGCCAATGACGGGACTGCATTCTGCCAGAGAAATGAATAAATCTTGCCAGAGAAATCTGAAAATGCTGCCGCAGAAGTCAAGGAGCCCTACCACAGAAATCAGAAACTTCTGCCGCAGAACACCAGGGGCCCTGGTTATAACCCAGGACAGGGAGGGGAGAGAGTGTTGCTACATGGGTGCTGGAACATGGGGGGAAGTGGGGTGCTGAAGTTTGAAAGGGCACATGGTAAAAAAGCTAGTTTGTGTAAGCAAAGGGGCCCTTTGAATGCTGATGGGGAAAAGTGGGAGTGCTTGCTACAGCCACTTGCGCCCATAGGTTCCAGCACCTATGTGTTGATGCCATTTAGATGCACAGGAGATGCAAATAGCAACAATATATTAGTGAGGTATCACAGAGAGAGAGGCTAATACAGACTTGCTTAGAGTCGCACATTAAATAAGTGGTAGTACAGTAATAGTGGGATTCAATCCTGGGGCTCCAGGTTCACTTTTTTGCCCTCTAACTAGTAAGTCAAACTGCATTTTAATCATGGCATGGAAGCACAAAGTAGAGGATATGTTGCAAGACATATTTGTCAGAACTTAATCATTTTTATGACCCAGACACTGAGAGTGACTGTTGCCTGGGCAGTGTCCTGTCTGTTGAAACAAGTTTAAACAATTGTGTGGAGGATGGTGCATCACAGTAATGCCACATGGGTAATCATAAAGTCCTATATGCTAGTGGCTGCATACATTTGCCTAATAGAGAGCCCCTGCCAAAACAAGATTCTGCGCCTAAAAAGAGGAAGCAGAAAGAGATGCTTGCCTAAGCCAAGAAAGCAGAAGTGTAGACATCTTCCCAAGCCTGTGACTGTCACTAGGCCTAAGACGATGCCTCGGAAACAGGCAACATTTCAGTCTAAGAGTGAAATTTATGCAACAATGCAGTCTGAGGGACATGCAAACAGCATAAGCTTAAGCACAAACACCTGCCTGATTTTGAGACTGATTCAACAAGAAAGCACTTGTTTGCCTGCATCTGCACCTAAGATGGAGGAAGCGATACAGACTGAGGCTAGTCACAAAAAGCACAAGCATCTGCCCAAGCAGGAGACCCTGACTGATATAAGACCTGGCCTGAGTCTAAGGTTCTGCTCAAAAAAGAAGCCCATTTTGAGCCTGCAGCAAGAGGGCACTCACAAAAAAGCAAACATATGCACATGCATCTGTCCAAGCCTCAGACCTTGCACAAGCTTCAGATCCTGCCTAAGCAGCAGATCCCATGAGAGCCTGCATCTTCAAGTTTGATGGTGTCCGAAAATGCAGACTAAGAGCAGTTGGAAAATATGCACAAAAAGCGCAGGCATCTGCCACAGCCCACACTGGAGCCTAAGCCATAAAAACACAAGATTAAATGCAGGAGTACTGTATGTTTGTGCCTGGCAAAGTACCTGAGCATGAAACTCTACCTGAGCCTGATGCCCTGCCTGAGCATAACACTCTGACCATGCCTGACAATAGCCTGCACAAGCATGACTCCCAGTCTGAGCCTAATGCCCTTCCTCGCACTTACACCCTATCCAAGAATGATGCCCTATATGAGCATGACACCCCACCTGAGCCCAGTGCCCAGCTCATACCTGATGCCCTACCTTGGTGTGCTGAGCTGTCTGATCCAGGCACCTTACCATGGTGTAAGTCCTAATATGAGTGCAGTGCCTAATTCCTGAATGAGTGGGATCATTTGGCAAAGCCTGACTCTAAGATGGAGGACACCGTTTATTGAATCACGCACCACAGTGCTTACACTCCCTTTTACCAGTCCCTGAATATGGGAGGGGGGATCATTTGTTCTCCCATGAACTGATAATGCAGGTGTCTATCCTGGCCTGAATGAATGGAGTCACTTGGCAAAGCCTGATCCTAAGATGGAGGACACGGTGGTCACCGAATCAGACACCGCAGTGCTTACACTCCATTTTATCAGTTCCTAACTATGAAAAAAAGCAATCTGTTCTCCCATTTACTAGTAATGCAGATGCCCGTCATGATCTGAGTGGGTGGAATTGCTAGGCAAAGCCTGACTCTAAGGCCCTGGACACACTACAGAACTGTTTTTTAAAACCGTTTTTAAAACCAGTTTAGCTAAACCATTTCAGTGCAGCCACACTACTCAGTAACCATTTTTGAAAACGGTTCAGTGTAGCCACACTGTTAGTGTTAAACCTGTTCTTCTTGTAACTATTTTGTGTTAAGTCTAACACACAGAACTGTGCTTGCCTGGACACACTGCATCTAGAACTGTTTTAGTTAAACCATTACAGCTTAAAACACTTTTACTTCTGGACAGACCTGTAAGTAAAACCATGCTAGCTCCAAAACGTTTTTAAAAATGGTTTTAAGACTAGGTAACTAGTAGGGTTTAAAAACACGTTTGTTAAAATATTTTAAGGGGCTTGTAGTCTGTCTGCAAACAGTGCTAGGGGGATTTAAACTGTTTTAAGGCACTTAAACTGTTTTAAGTTCCCCAGTGTGTCCAGGGCCTTAGGTGGAGAACACTGGTCACTGAATGAGGCACCACAATGCTTACACTCCATTTTATCAGTCCCTGACTATGACAAAGTGAATTTTTTCTCTGATTTACTGGTAATGCCAGAGACAGGCAGTTGCACTCATTTTAGTCAAATGATGAAACAAATTAAAATAAAAAGACAAAGTGGCTTGGCGACTAACATGTAGAGCCAACACTGCTGTTAGGTCAAAATTATTTAATATCCAGGTCTACCCACCTGGGTACAATCAGCAAATATCTGAGCCTCTCAAAACCTAAACACTGTCTCAATGTGTGTTGCAGCTGGAATTCAGTTTATACAGGAATTAAGTCAAACTAGAACAATGAAGATATGATCCTGGGAACAGAGGATAAACATTTGCATTTGTGTTCTGTTTTCTGCCTTTGTTTCTAGCCATAAGAATTGATTTTTCTGCTGCAACTGACGTTCCTTCTGAAACAAAACAATGTACAAAAGCAAGCTAAAGGTTTACACCGATTCTGCATCTTAAGATGAATTGACTACTCCAACAATCCTGGGCAGACAGCGAAACTCTGTAATTAAATTGAGATGTTCAAAAGAACAAAGAATCGTTACAGAAAGGCATTGTAAAAGCAATACGTTGACAGTGTAATTGACACTGCAGAGTCTCCTCTGTTCTAGAAAAAACAATCACATTCTAGACCATGTTTTTTTTTCTCCTTAAAAATAGCACTTAAAGATTATTACAGTATGCCCAGCCCAGGGAGCTTTCTTTACAAATACCCATTAACCATCATTTAAATGTTGTCAATCAAGCTATGCACTTGCATCTGGCACCTACGCAATGTGAAATTTATTTTTCGAAACTTTTGGTCACACATGGAAAGTTTTGCAGATGGTGCCTCACTGTTTTTTTTTTCATTCTTATTCTTCCCTGTGCTCCATTTTAAACTGATCTAATCACTGGCGTGTTAAACAAGTGAGGATCTTTTATGCATTCTGTGTTAGGACAAGCGAATCACCGCTGTAGATCACCAGAATAAACAACTCAGGCTGATTCAATTACAATGCTGGGTCCAGCTTTTATCTACCAGTGACATCATTTCAATCAAAATGTAAAATAATACAATTCAATAGATGCAAGAGAAGAGATAGGACACAGACTGCTGCACTTAGTCATTTAATAAAAAAATACAGCAGAAATGCTCCCAGTGACAGCCTTCCAGGACTTCTATTTCCAAAACTCTATTACATTGTATAATAGTATTCAAAAGAACTGAATACAGGAAATTGTCTTTTTACTTTTTTATTAGTAAAAGCTGTTATGTAGGATACAGCCTACTGCCTTTTTTTTGGTTGGTTTAATTAACAAAAGCGTGAAATCTGTCTTTTGGCAGACATCTAGGGCTTCTGCTGTAGGAGCATCTATTACTCCATATGATGGTATTGAGCAGGGGCTGAGATTTTACAACAACTATCATTAGTGGAGGGTGGTTATAACTGCTATGCAGAACAGACTTGATCAAAATGGGATACAGGCTACTACACTTCAGCTCATTTAATTAACACGAAAAGAGGGAGAGAGAGAGGAGGGAAGGTTGCATTTCAACAAACATGCAGAATTTTATTCAGACAGGCATCATTTGTTTGAAAAGCAATATTCAGAGTGTGGGACTGTTTGAAAGGCTACAAAAATCAGAGCCTTCTAGGAGGGTATCCGAATGTGCCAGAACCCTTGAGATGGGCCTGGGATGTATGATAAGTAGAGCCCTAGTGATTCAATAATAAATATATCATGTTTGTTTCATTAGATCCTTGTACACCACTTGCAAAAACTGTTCTAGCCACCTCTGTAAATGCAATGTAAGGTTTTCCCTTTGCAGACAAAAACAAACAAACCTCTGAATGCAGTCATTTAGATGTAACAAAAAAAATTGGGGTGCTCCAAAAAGACAGTAGAGAGCATTGTCCTTTGTTAGTAACAAGAAAGAGGCAATGTTATTCCTTTATTCATTTTTAACATGGAGACTTGATGACTTTGCTAACTTAAAAAGAACACTTTGTTCCTCATCTCTCTTTCACCCTCAATTAGACCTCGGACTCAAATGTATATAGTTATTCATTTTTTATTTTTGTTGACCCGGTAGACTTATTGGAGAAACAATACCATTTCAGGAGAGACCTGGAAGTATACACTGTACAAAATCTGATAAGAGCAAAACTCTTGAATGTTTGTAAAACGGGTCCATGACCATTCCTTAAAATCCATCAAATGTTTATTCTGGTGATCAGTTGATGCATGATGACTTATGCAGCATAAACAGGAAGAAGCAATGAAATTAAGGCACAGGCCAATTTGCTTGGTCTCATTTAAATATGGTGTGGTTTTGGAGGCTCCAAACACTTTACAGAGGACATTCTTTTACCTCAACACATGACTGTATAGTGCAACAGCAGTGACAGTACGTTCTGTCTAAGAATAAAAGATGTAGTACCAGGATGAAATTAGAAATGATTTTGCATTACTGACTTACCTGTGATTAACAATCAACATGTGATGCCTGCAATGTCAAAACAGCAGGAAGGAGCTGAGTTCAGATCTATTTCATTAACAACACTTTCTAATACAAAACATATGAACATACAAACATAAGAATCTGCCAGCAGAAACAGGCCTCATGGTCTATCAAGTCTGCTTGAATCTGCAGCTAGCTCCCTACATTGCGATTGCCCCACCCTCCCTTCCCCTCGCATTTATTCCTCCTCTCACCCTGTCCCATCCCCTTTTAAAACTGTCCACTGCCCTACATGATGCCAACTCCTCAGGCAGAGTGCTCCACTTAGCCTCCACCCTCTCTGTGAAAAAATGACTCCTCATCTCTCTCCTATATCTTCCCCCTACCAAATTGAGACCATAACCTCTCTTGTCCCTCCTCCTCCTTAACTTGAATACCCCTTCTGTACCTGTCTTGTTTATCCCCATAATGTTTTAAAAGGTCTCAGTCATATCCCCCAATCCCTTCTCTCCTCCAGTGAGCACATGTTCAGCTCCCTCAGCCTGTCCTTGTAGGGTCTGCCGTCCAATCCCTGGATCATTTTTGTTGCCCTGTGCTGTACCCCCTCCAATAATCTGACATCCTTCTTCAGAAATGGGTGCCAGAACTGCATGCAGTACTCCAGGTGTGGTCTGACCAGTGACCTGTACAGAGGCAGGATCATCTCCCTCCTTCTGGAGGAGATTCATCTCACAATACACTCCAGTATCCTGTTGGCTTTAGTTGCTACCTTCCTCCACTAGCTGAGTTGTTCATATTGCCCATTATAACCACCCCCTAAATCCTTTTCTTCCTCAGTGGTACCCAACTAAATCCCTCCCAACTGGTAGCTCCTCCCAGGGTTCCTTGCTCCGAAGTGCAGTACCTTGAACTTCTTAGTATTAAACCCCAACTGCCATGTTTCTGACCACTACTTCAGTTTAGTTAGGTTATCCTGTAGCCCTTACCACCCTACTGACATCCACCTCTGTCCCCCCCTTGGTATCATTAGTGAACAGACTGATCTTACTCCTGATGCCATGTGAGATATCTGATATGAAAATCCCATAAAACACTGGGCCCAGTACCAAGCCCTGTGGAACCCTGCTTGTCATAGCCCTTAGGGATGAGTGTTCCACTCACCACCACCACCCTTTGCTGCCTCCCCCTCAGCCAGTTCACAATCCAGTTTACCATCTTTGTTCCGCTCCCACATACTCCAACTTTCCCCCCAATCGCCCATGAGGCATCGAATCAAAGGCCTTGCTGAAGTCCAAATACAGGACATCCACTGCACAGCCCTTGCTCAGCTCCCTTGTTACACAGTCGTAATACTCAAGTAGATTGGTCCAGCAGGATCTCCCTGAGATGAATCCATGTTGCTGACTGTCCTGGAGTCCATTGTCTTCCAAAAAGGTCACCAGCCTCTCTTTCTGGATTGTCTCCATTAGTTTTCCTACAATGGATATGAGGTTTACTGGTCTGTAATTGCCTGGTTCACCCTTTGGGTCACTTTTGTGGTGAGGCACCATGTGAGCCATCCTCCAGTCCTGTGGTATGTATCCTGTGTTCAGGGAGGTATCGAACAGTAAAATAGTAAAAGCTGGCACTGGAGAATCCCACAGTATTGGCCAGACACAGATGTTCTGCTAGTCTTGTGAGATGGAAAGTTGTACTCATCTTTCAATGACAGCAGATGAGAGTTTCTGCAGGTAGATCAGTGAGGCTGATCATGACACTGTTTTCTGCTTGAGGGGTGGAAATTTCATGTAGTTGAAAGGAATGAGCCACTCCTATCACAGATCAGCTCGATCTTTTCATCTGCATGATGCGACCCAGCATCCAGGTGAGTGGTGTCATGATCAGCCATCACCTCATTCCCCACCCCATGTCCGCCAAAACTTTCACTACATTATTTACGTTGTTGTTCAGTGCTCGTTAAGTGCTTCCAGAGCACCTCTCCCCCTCTCTCCCTCACAGTCCCTATGCTCTTGGTCTGTTCTGGGAAGTGCTGCTACATTTGGAGGTGAGTTTCTATGCTGGCAGTCAGTCTCAGCTTTATTGCCAGCCCAAGAGAAAGTGCAACACCATATCTCTTCTCAGAGGCAGATTTTGCATATGGCTGTAAGTGTGCATCCCCATTTCTGTATATTCACCACCTCTCCCAAGTCCGTTGGTCAGAGTACCCAACCCCACCTCCATTTCACATTACTGAGCCCCCAGAAAGTCTGTCTCAGTATTTCCATCCCCCAAACTCTTAAAAGAAACAAAAAAATATATAATTTTTCCATCTCTGTGCACCCTACCACCCACCTCCCCCCACCCAGTAATAACCACCTCTGTCCCTCATGATAACTACTCTTGCCCCTTGCTGTCAAATCCTCAGTGTCCCTTGAAGTGCTGCTTCTCTGATGGCCAATCATTTTGGAACAAATAGGGCCCATTCATTTCAATGGGCCCATCTATATCAATGTTTCTTTTCTTCAGTTAACTTTTTTGGTTTTTAATATTTTTACCTACATTTTTCTGTCAAGGTCTTTTTAGACCCACCCTGATGAACCCGAGGGTTGTCAGCTTTCAAATCTCTTCAATGTATGTGTTCATAGAATATGCTGGCATGCATCACAAACACCCAATGAGGGGAATGGAGTGTTGACACCCCCAGTGTTCGTCAGGGTGGGGCTAAAAAATACATTGACAGAAAAAAGTAGGTAAAAATAGTAACAAAAAAAAGTTATGACTTAAAGAACTATACCCCATTGAAAGGAATGGGAAGTGTGTGCCCATTCCTTTCAGTTGGAAGGGGTTCTTTAAGTTATAACTGTTTTCTTTTTTAGCATTTTTCTTACTTTTTTCTGTCTGTCTTTTTTAGCCCCACTCTGATGAATACTGTGGGTGTCAACATTCAAATCCCCTAGAAATGGGTTTTTGCAGCACACACCAGTGTCCGCAGCAAACACCCATTTCACGGAGATTTGAAAGCTGACACTGACAGGGTTTGTCTTGGTGGGGGCTAAAAAATGCCTTGACAGAAAAAAAGTACTGTATGAAAAGTATAAAAAAAAAACAGAGTTATGAACTAAATAAAAAGGAAAAGGATCCCTGCCTGAGCACAGTGCGGGTCATGGGAGGATGTAACTTTTCATGAAATCACAAGCCTGTAATAATGATGCCCTCAGCCCATGTAGGAAGCTTCTAGCACTGAAGCTGGAGTTTGACTTGAGGATCAGGCTCCTACCAGTGTGTATCCATGATCTGCACCTATCTCCTCCAACTGCATAGCAGGGCACATGTGCTGGATTCGGTTTTGGAAGGGTCATGTGTCAGCAGCTGTAAAATCTGCTGTGTCTCCCCATGGTGCACATCAGGCACACTGGGGGCACTCTGCAGCTTTTCCCAGTCTTCCTTCTGAGCTCTATGCATGAAGGTGTTGCTGTGTAAGAATTTCACTAGGAATATGTTAATTGTTAATGACATGTGTAAAATGATTTGGTATAGCTCCTATAAAATTGTATCAAACTCCCAAATTCAAGAGCTGTTAATATTGTAGGGACCAGAGTCACACCAGGGATGTATTATCTGTGAACTTGGTTGCACTGTAGGAGCTGATATATGTAGATACATGGTTTCTAAAAATGTTTAACCAGCCAGCTATTAGCAGTAAAGCTGCAGCTGCCACAAACATTATTTAATTGGGCAACATAAAAGAGCTATGAGTTGACTTCTAAGTGGTCTGACATTTATGGAAAGGCTTTTGTATGTCCTGCAACTTTAAATACTCATTACCCTTTGAGTTACAAGCAATGAATTTGCTGCCCAAATTGCGCCTTCTTATTTGTTGGCAGAAATCCAGGCATTGGATCAAACTATTGGCTATATTTTGGTACTCCAGTCATCAGGGGAAATTACTGACAATAGTTTGCTTATCCAACCATACAATGTATCTGCAGCTCAAAATGGGCACTTCCAGTTCCCTTGAAGAGATTCAGGCAATGGAGCAGACTGTTGACATTAGTTTGCTGGTTTAGCCATGGGGGAGGCCATTGGAGATAGCTTGACATTTTAACAAACTATTGACAGTGCTTTGGGGGAGCAGAGTAATGTTGATGAACCACTTGCTGAAAATACCCTGGAAGAATACTAATGAGATTAATGAACTGATGAGTGACCTAGTGACTATGACTGAAGACATATATTTTAGTTATAAATGAACTGTATTCTGCTAACTGTATTCTGCTTCCATTGTAATGTAAGAAACATAATCGAAGACACAGATATTTTAACTACAGATGAAAAGTAGTTTGCCTTTCTGTAGTGTGTAGCTTAAAATAGATACAGTTTTGCTTAAAATCGATACGGTTTTCCAGCCAAGCTATTTCATTTGTGTGTTAGTAAAATTTAGAAAGTCAAGTTTAAACATTTATCTATGAAAAAGCACCAGAGTATTGCTTCCACTGTTTTGGAGTCAACTGCCTGATAACATTAAAGGCAGAGACAAACTGTGAAGACAGGTGCTGTATGCTTTGTACAAGTTGTTTGGGAACTTTAAGGTCATGACATTATTAAACAACAACAATTATGGGGCCAACTCTTAAATTCCTAGCTTGTTATGATATAAAAAAAAAACACTGAATTGCAGATAGTACATTTGTTATCCAGAAAAGAAGCATTGCTATAGAGCTAAGGAGCTAAGCTAAAAATAAAAAAATAAAAAAAACACAGGCTAAAACTTTTCCTATATAAGTTCCCTTCAAGACATACAAAGGTAAAGAGTCTTTTTTTCAGTAGTCGGCTCTGCATTATGGACCAGCTGCAAACAGAAAAGTACTCTGACGGCTTTTTAATCTGAGAACTGGTTTTGGTCTAAAGTTGGCAAGCAATTGCTTGTTTCCTGGTTAGAGGAACAGGGTGACTTGCATAAAAAAAATATTTTTCTGTATTTTTATTTTTGTGTCTATTGTAAGGGAATACACTTTCTATTTCCTGTTGTGATTATTTGCTTGTTAATTCATTTTGCATGAGTTGCTGTCAGTAAAAGTTGCTTTAATAAAAATGTATTGCTTAGAAATGGATATGGATACTCATTTTAGAGCTTTAGAAAATAAATTAGCTGACTGTCAAACAAAAGATAGAAGTTTTTATGATTACTGCTATATTGGACACTTGGGAACACTAAAGTTAACCATAGAGGCTTATAAACATGTATTGACTTGCTCAGACACTAATTGTCCTGTCCCAATTCACAAAATAATCGGATGGCGTACACTAAATTCAGAGCCTAATGCTGCTGGGGCATGTATGATATATACTGTAATTGCCCGAGGCATGGCAATACTAATATAAAATGGCCATGATATTCAAAGCTCAGCACAGGGTGCAAAGCCGTTGTGCTGGACTAGTGCTGACATTGTGCCCAGCTGCAATATTGAAAGGTACAGTTAGTGCCGGTGCTAGGTGTTAGCACCACCATTAACCATAATGTATGCAGGGGAGGGACAGAGTGGAGGGGACCCTGAATGCCGGGGCACCAGCATATTCAAAAGCATAGCGCTGCGCTACTGGCAGTAGCGCAATCTGTAGTACGGCACTAGTTACCACCAAGAAAAAGCTGCTTTTAATGCAGCACTAATAGCAGCAGTGCCCTAAACCCCCATCATGAATCCCGACCCTTGTGTCCAGTAACAGCAACACTAATCCCTGGTGTTATAGTGGTCCACCCACCCCCCAGCACGATCCCCGACCCTCATTCCTCATTGTATATCTCAATATCCCTGGTAGTCTAGTGGTTCCCCTCACCCCCCAGCATGTATTCTGAGCCCGTTCCCCCTAGATAATCCTCATATCCCTGGTAGTCTAGTGGTACCCCCTCCCAGCACAGTTCCCGACCCCATTCCCCATAGAATATCCAAATAACGATAATAATAATCTTTATTTATTGTGCGCCTTTCAAAAATCAAGGCACAGAACATAGTTAAAATCAAATTACAGTAAAACATCATGATAAAATCAATAACATAAATAACATCAAACCATGTCGGCACCATCCCCAAATGTCTTGATCCATAAAAAGGACTTCAGTGCTTGTTTAAAACCCCCCACATTCATGCACTCTCTAATCCAATGGGGTAGAGAATTCCAGAGGGTCGGAGCCATGAACATAAAAGCCCAGGCACTGGAAAATTTTAAAACTACCCTCGGAATCTCCAGCAACCCCTTGTTGGCTGAGAGGAGTGGGGAACGGGGGTTGGGGAATGTGCTGGAGGGGGGCAATAGATTACCAGGGAAATTACAGGATTCTGTGGGGAACAGGGGTTGGGAAACATGCTGGGGGGTTGGGGGAACCACTAGACTACCAGGGATATTACAAGTGTTACATACGAGTGTGTTCTTTGCTTTTAACCAGGAGGGACACACAAAGCTGAAAGCTTGTTTGCAGGTGCGACCTGGGAGCTCAAGGAAGTTAGGTGATTTGCTTAGGGTCACACAGTATGCAAGTGGAGGTGCTGTGTGATTCAAACCCATGTCTCCAGGTTTGCAGCTCAGAGCCTTAAATCACTGTGCTTTACTGCCTTCATATATTATTAATATTATTATTATTAAGATATTCTACAGGGCACAGGGGTCAGGAGTCATGCAGGGGGTTGGGGGGACCACTAGACTGCCAGGGAATACAGTCATTCGAGCAGCTACCAGGTCAGGAATCATGATGGGGGGGCACTAGATAACCAGGGTGTGTGTGCACCTATAGGAACAGAGCCTTGTTGGCTCAGATGCACTGCTTGGCCCACACAGCCATCCCAGTCCCCAACAATATTGTGCCATTGTGGATCCTAGTATGCCTACGTCCCTCCCCTTGCCTCATGCCTGTTCCATGCAGTCATGGCACACACCACTGTTATTGCACCCATGTGGGGGTGGGGCTGTCTCCCAGTGCACATTTGGATGCAGGTAGTACTTATATATGATTTCATATATATATATATATATATATATATATATATACTGTATATATATATATATATATAGAGAGAGATAAAAGATACATATAAATATGTATATATATATATATATATATATATATATATATATTTATTTATTTATTTATGCCTCTCTCTTATATATATATATATATATATATATATATATATATATATACATGGCTATGGAACCATGTCAATATGGTGATGGACATGAACCTATCTACTGTTCTGGGCTGCTTACAGTGCTGCAGGGGTAAGGTGTATGCACTGCTTGTGCCTGCCAGCGCCCATTTCCTGCAGCATCCAGCCTGTACTTCCATTCCAACCAACAGGAGATGCTGTGGGCATGGCTTGGCCTACAGCGTTCAGCCTGTACTTTCATTCTGACCAATAAGTGGCGCTGTGTGCTCCATGCAGTAGCACTGGGCAAACCGCATGGTAATGTATGCTAAGCAGCAGTTAATGAGATGCAAATGTACCTGTTTGCCCACAGATTACCTAAGTAGGCTCATTTGCATGGGAGCTTTGAATATAGCTCCTGTTTGCCCTGGGCTAACCAGTTTGCCCCGGGCTAATGTGTTAGCACTGTGCAATCAGGTTAGCCCGGGAGAACCTCACTTCTGCATAGCACAGTTCTGCAGTGTGTGGCTTACATTGTTGTTTGCAGTAGATGTGAGCCATCTCTGTGCAATCACACACAATGTTCTTCAGCTGCAACACTGGCTTTCACCAGGGTCTAATGAGCTGCAGAGGCAGTGTGCACTTCCTTGTTGCTGTATTCAGTGCTGTCTTATTCCTGGGCTATGTTTGCCCTGCACTCCTGGCCCTGTTTGCCTGGCATCCATTGCTTGCTATATTCAGCTGGATTTGCTCTGGGCTATTCCTTTTGAATATAGCTTGCATTTTACTCTGGGCTATGTTTGCCTGCCAGGCAGTGCTAATTTAGCCCTGGAGCACTGTTTTGAATATTCAGCCCATTGTGTGGTTGTTAGGATATTTGCACATATGGGAAAGGACCACTGTCCTTCTCCATGTACACATAAACATAATACCAAGGGGATTTTAATGAACATTGCTTGTACTCACACAAGGAAAAAATACTTCTAACCAGTAAACAAGATCAGAAGATTATAGAGGCAGGAGATATAATAGGCTCAGAACACCACTAACTACCAGCCCTCTGTATAGCCACCCTGGTGAGGTTATACCCTAACATAAGTCAGCTACTGGCTATGTCTGCTTTTCCCAAAGATCATGGGAATCAGGAGACTGACTCTCATGTACATGCAAAACTCCTGGAGAGCCAAGCCCAAGAAACAGCACCAAACCTGGCAAAACACCTTTTCTGTCTAGTTATAGATAAATGATTGTTAATTAAATTGGCATGCCGCTGTATGGTACGCTGTCACTTGGCATACCACTGTATATACAGTATTGGTTATATAACAAAATCCTAAATGGGTTTTATTTACATAGGATCCTGTCACTTTAATCCAAGTGTATTTGAGGGTGACCATCACAGTATGGCCACACCCCTTGAGGAAGAGGCTTGGAGACTCAAAGCACCGGGGCACAACTTTTTGTAAACTGCCACTGAGTATGCATTTTGCATTGAATTTGTATTAAATGGTTTTGATGAAGCACACCTCAAGTTTGTAAGTTACAAGTCTTGTTTTGTGAGGCATCACCTGGACTTATCATTAGTGGATAGCAGGGCACAGTGGGCTCAGTGTCTTGTTCTTACTGTGGACCATCAAGTCTGCCCAGTCTTATCTATTTAAAGGAAAACTACACCTTCATATCTTCTAAATGTTATTTGTTTCCATGTCAAAAGACAACCCTTTTCATGTAGCTGTTGAAGATGTATGCAGCTGCATTAGTCAATTTTCACAGTTCATACTAGGCCCTGTTCCTGTCCTGGGAGACTGCATTTCATGGTTGTTGAAATCTCATTGTTTCTGACAGCTGCATTAGCATATGAGAGCATGATGTGTAATCACCCTTTAAACGCCTCAGTATGCCCATTTGCTTAATTAGTCTTCAAAGAAACAAGCTACAAGAAGGTGTGAAATACCACATTTACCTTCAGTGAGCTTTGCAAACTATCTGAGTTATAATGCAGGTTTTCCCCCTTTATACTTCATTCAGGTTATGAGTTTCCAGAAAGTTTTTGCAGGGTATTTGTTCTTTCAGCATGGATAAACATGATATAATGGTTGATCTGACATCATGTTTGATATGCTAATGCAGTTCTCATGGACAATGAGATTTCAACAATTATGAAATGGAGACCCCCAAGGCAATCACAGGGGCTACCATGAGCAGTGAAAACAAACTAAGGCCAACACATATAGCCCTAACAGTAAAAGGAAAGGAGTTGTCTGTTGACATGGAATCAAATAACATTTAAATGATATAAGGGTGTAGTTTTCCTTTAATGTTGACTGTGAGGGCCCTAGTGGTCCTTTACTCCATCTTAATCCCTCCCCTTTTACCACCATCTTTACCAGCCCCTCATGTCTGTATGACTCCCAGTCAAGTTTAACCCCCAAAACTGATTCCACATACTGTAGACCAACTTATTTGCAGGGATGGTGTTAAGCGTGTGCCCCATACTCTGAGCACAGTCGGTGATCACAGGAGTACATTTTCTTTGTAGAAATTTCAGCTTTCTGTGCTTCTCATGCCTTTCTGTAGTACAATTAAGGGTAGGATTTCCTTGTAGTGGAGGGTGGTGGGATGAGTCCCAAAGGTGAATTGGGAAACAGCTTAGGCTTTTCTATTAAATGTGTGAACATACAAACATACAAAAAAGCCAGCAGAAAAAGGCCATTTGGTCCTCCAAGTCTGCTTGTATTACAGGAGCCTTAGCTTACACCACTGACCCTGCCCCCCACCCCACCACCACCAGTTAACAGGGATGAAGTGCAAGCTAGATTTGCAAGCAAATGGGTGAGTGGACAATTGCCAAGATAGAAGGTGGGCTGGAAGGGACTGAGTGTGGGGTGTCCTGCACATTATTGTGTGCTTTGGTCTACTAACAATGAATAAGCATGTGGAGAACCAGCACGGGTTAGTGTCTGCTTGGACAGGCAGGGAATGTGCATAAGAGCAGCTGGCAGACTAATGAACATATGGGAGGCAAGGCAGAGAATGAGGGTTTGAGGTTTTGAATGAGGGTACGGACAGCCAGGAAACAATAGGGGAATTCAAGACTGCATGGGACAGACATAAGGCAATTCTGGTGGAGAGTAGGAAGAAGCAGGCTGTTGGTTAACTAGGATTCGCAGCTCATCCAATAGATAGGGAAATGGGCAAACTAGGTGGGTCAAACGGTCCTTATCTGCCGTCAAAGTCTATGTTTCTATGTTACCAAGTATGTGGACAAGTGATAGAGTGGCTGGTTGGGTACGAGCATGTGTGCACTGTGTGGCTATAAGACAGTGTGTGGTCAGGTGGGAAACAAGCATGTGCAAGGATGGGAGGGAGAAATGAGCTCATCAGTCATGGGCTGACAGGTGAAACAAGCATTTGTCAATGCCGAATGTTGTCTTGCTGCCATTGGCAGTGCAGGAGTTAGAGAGATGCAGCATAGGACTGGCAGTCAAGTATTGAACTGATGCCTACCCACCCCCACCCTGCAGAGAGTGAGAGGCAGTAGGGTGTCCCTGTGGGTGTTTGTTAGTGCAGTGCGGGAAAACATGTTAGGCAGGATGTGAAAAATGACAGCTGCACAGTTCATAAGGAGGTGTAATAAAATGCCAGTGCTGAAAATGTGGCATACAAATATTCGGAATGTGCGTGGGAAATATGCAAGGCACACTTGCAGCACTGCCAGTTTATGGGTGTTTGGCACCAAATTTTCAGCATAGGCATTTTAGCACCTCTGCTCATGCATCACTGTCATTTCCTCAAAGTGTCCCAAGAAGTGATTTCGCACAACGATCACGCTATTCTGGGCCGGAAGTGCGGAAACACATTTTGGGCAGGATATGTGAAGTGATGGCTGTACTCTTCATCAAGAGGTGTGTAAAAATGGCAATGGTGAAAATCCAGAGTGAAAATATCACAAATGCACAACGGTACGAGCATGCGTGCAATCTGCCAATGCACGCTCATAACACAGTCATTTTATGGAGTATCAGCTCCAAATTTTCAACATAGGCATTCAAGGAGCTCTGCTCATGAACTGTGTCTCTGTAATTTTCATAATCTGGCCCAAACACTGATTTCCCACAGCGAATGCGCAATTGTGCGCCGAAAGTGCGGAAACACATTTTGGGCAGGATGTGGAAAATGACAGCTGTACTGTTCACAGGGAGGTGCACAAAAATGCCAATGCTAAAAATATGGTTTTAAAATATTGCTAATGTGTGAAGTTATGAGCCTGAGTAGCAACCGCGCAACGCACGCTCGTAAAACAGGCATTTGTTGGAATTTTTCCACCAAATTTGGAACATGCACTTTTTGAGAGGCCACCTCATGAACCCTGGCACTGTCATTTTGTTAATGGGTCCCGAAAGGTGATTTCAAGCAGTGACTGCAAAATCACCTTTCAAGGCCGATTAACGCCATGACAGTGACAGAATTCATGAGGAGGGGCCCCAAAAACCCCATGTTGAAAATTTGGCACCAAAATTCCAAAAAATGCCTGAGATATGCAGCAAAGTTGAAAAAACCCTATTCATTGCATTATACAGCTTACCGGCATTACCTCAGTTTGCGGTCGGCTTTGAAGAGTGCAGACGTGTTCCCGGTCCACGGAAGACCATCGCGCCAGAGTCCGGAGGTAAGTATGGGTGGGAGGTGAGGGGAGGCAGGGTGCAGTGGTGGGTGCGGGTGGGGGGTATCTAGACTATGAGGGCCAGTTTTCGTTTTGCAGGTTAAAAAAAAAGGAAACCATCAGCGACAGTTCTCACATTACAGGGCATTTGGCACGCTAGTGGGCTGTCAGCATGCCACCTAAGTGTTTTTTTTAGAGACATCAGTAGCCGATAGGGATTGGGCACCCTCATTGGCACACAACACGAGGGGGGTAATGCTGGTGGGGATTGGGCACCCCACTGGCAAACAAAGAAAGTGGGGAGGGTGCAAGCTGAGGGGATTGGGCACCCCGGCATTCCACATTTGCCAGGGGGATGCCGACTGAGAGTGAGCTCCCCCGTCGGCACACAAACATGGGGGGGTTGCCGACAGGGGTATTGGGCACCCCCGATGTCGGGAAGTGTGAGGCAGCTGCCCACTCGCCGACCATGGTCATAATGGCGGCGAGCACGGCAAGCAAAAGACCGCTGCATATGACGAGCTTTGCTTGGATTGCAGCGGACCTTTGCTTTGATGTGCTCACCCCATTATGAATTAATGGTGTGGCGGTGGCATGCAGGCTGATTGGGGAATGAGGGACGCACCTACTGATGCGTGCTCTGCATTCACCCAACAGCAGCCGCACCCCCAAGACCCGCATGACGCAAGATGTTGCTTGCGCATGTGCGTAAGCCAACATAAAACAGCAGGTGACCATGCAAATGAGCACGTAAAAGGAGGCAGGCAGATGAAACAAGCAGGCTGAAGGGTAAAGTATTATGTGGGCAAGCAGGAAGGGGAACAAGCATGCAGACAGGAAGCTGGAGTAAACACTTCAAATTTCATTGACATTCTAGGTACTCTCATAACAGCAAGAGGTAGTCTCATGCAAATTGTTCTAAAATTCTGAAGTTCTAAGTGCAGTTGACATTGTCTGTTTTTCACACTGGAGCTTCTCTAATTCTTAACAAAGTAAAACACAAGTGGACACTGGTCCTTTCTCAGAAGAAAGAGTTCTGAAAGGACTTGAAAATCTGAAAGTGGACAAAGCGATGGGAATAGACAGGATGCATCCAAGGGTATTGATGGAGCTCTGAGAGGTACTGGCTGGTCCTCTGAAAATCCTATTTAACAGCTCACTGGTAACAGGAGTGGTTCCAGAGGACTGGAGGATGGTTCATGTAGTCCCACTTCAGAAATGTGGTAGTAGGAAAGAGGTTGGCAATTACTATATTGCAGGTTGACTTAAACTCCAGTATATTTCATGCAATTCAACCTGCTGCTCATATTTGTGTCTTGTAAAATTAGTGCATATGGCTTCCCGTAAATACAGGTTTACTGTCAGACTTTCAGTCACTTTACCACTACAAAAAATGTAAATGAAAATACATAAAAAATGTAAAAAAAAACCATAAAATGAATAAAACTAACAGAAAGAATATATTTTACTGTAATCCTGTTATTTCTGCATTTGTTTTCTGAATTGTCCTCACATCCCACATCCCCCCTGCCCCCCCAGTTGGTTTGGCAGTGAACATTTCCCTAAGTGTGGCACAGTTTTGTTTTTAATTTTCCAAAATCTGAAGTATTAGTTTCAGTGTGGTCAGAAGTGAAATAGCAGCATGAGTGTGATCGGTAAGAACATGTCAGTTTCAGCACAGATGGAACAGTGCGGGTTGCACCACTTGACAGCAACGGGGATGTCCTCAACATCCCTGACAGCGACAAGAACAATGCAGACTTTCAGCAATGCTCCCATCAGGAGAAAGTATTTTTCTGCGGTGAGGCTTTGCCCCGCATCTCCATAAGGGGGCTGTGTTTCTGCACCCCATTCTAAATAACCAACTCCGAGTCAGAGTTGGTTTGGGCTGGGGCAACACTGGGAATCACTGTATCAGCAGCTGGTGGACTACTCAGAGACCAACCCCACCTGACGAGATTTGTCGCTGTGGTGGTGTTCGATGTCTAGTGTTGCTGTTGTGGAGTAATACCAATAGGGCGCACAGTCAGCTGAGATGCATTAAAAGGCTGAGCTGGGAGCAGGAGTGATGGCACTTTGTCAAGGAGACAGTGAGAGAAGGGACTACAACAACTTGTCTAACTGAGACAAAATTATGGCTACCATGCACTTTCTTAACATTCTGTTTGGGTACTGTGATAGAAGGCAGGCTGGTATTGAGATTAGCCAGGGGAGGAGAAACAAATCACAGAATTTATTGACAGCACCTTTGATTACTGCACATGCAAACATGACTTTCCTATGTCCTGATAATTTTTGCTTTCTGTTTATTTTCGCTGAATTTTCTCAATAGTGAAAATAACCAGAATGTGCATATAACCCTCTATACAGTTTGATATCAGTGGTGGGAAAGTTAATGGAATCACTGCTGAAGGAAAGGATAGTGGAATATCTTGAATCCAGCTGGTTACAAAACCAGAGGCAGCATAGATTCATGGGGGGAGGTCATATCAAATCGAGTTTGATAGATTTATTTGACTGGGTGACTGATCATTTAGAGCAGGGTGGATCGGTGGGCATGGTCTACCTAGATTCCAGTAAAGCTTTTTACTCTGTTCCACACAGGGGACTAGTAAGCAAGCTGGGTAGCTTAGGAGTGGGTACAAGGGTGGTAAACTGGCTAAGAAATTGACTAGGGGATAGGCAACAGAGGGTGGTGGTAAAAAGAATTCACACATAGGTGAGGAGAGTGACCAGGGTCCCTCAGGGATCAGTGCTAGGGACAGTCCTCTAATGTTTTTATAAGCAACATAGTGGAGGGGGTGTAAGGAAGGTCTGCCTCTTTGCGGATGACACAAAAACCTGCAATAGGATGGGTGCTCCAGGGGAAGGGGATGGAAAGGATGATCAGAGACCTGAGAAAACTCAATGAGTGGTCACGGATATGACAGCTGGGTTTCACTGCAAAAACGTAAAAAATAATGCACTTGGTGTACAGAAATCCAAGGGTGGTGTACTATTTGGATACTAATTTATTCTTCTGTTATTTCACCTATATGCATGTTGTCCACTGGACCTTGCCTGTATTTTTTTTCTTCCTATTGTTATCCTGTTGTAACCTCCTGGGTCACACCTGAAAATAGTCATTTTTGTCTAGTGGGCCTACCCAGTCAATAAAAGCTAATCAAAAATGGGTGTAGTGTTATTGACAATCACCAAGCAGGAGAGATACTGGGGGGTAACTACATCAGATGATCCAAAGGTGTCTAGTCAATGTGACAAGACATTTGAGAGGGCTAGTGGGATGCTGGGGTGCATAGGGAGGACACCAGCAAAAAGAAGGTGGCGGTGTTGCCTCCATATAGATCATTGGTAAGACCCTGCCTAGAATATTGTGTCCAGTTCTGGGGAACACACCTGGAAGGACATAGACAGAGTGGAGGCTGTCCACAGGAGGGAAACTAAAATGGTGCAAGGTCTTCCTCAAAAGCCCTACAAGGAGAGACTAAAGGAGCTCAATATGTACACCCTGGAACAAAAGAGGAATGGGTATATAATAGAGACCTCTAAATACTTCATGGGGTAAATAAGACACGGGATGAAAGTATTTTTCGGAAAAAAAGATGCTCAGTGAAAAGGGGGCATGCTATGAAGCTGGAGGTGGTTGATTTAGGAGAGATGTGAGGAAGTACTTCTTTAAAGAAAAAGTGGTGGATTCCTGTAAAAGCCTACCAGTGGAGATGGTGGGGAAAAAAGCAGTGGTAGGGTTCAAGAATGCATGGGATAGGCATAAGGAAATCTTATTGGAAAGTAAGGGGGGGGAGGAAGAATGCTGGAAATCAAGTAGGGTTTATGGTGATTCTTTAGGTAGGGAGAAATGGGTAGACTTTGGTGGGCTGAGTGGTCCTTATCTGCCAATAAGTTCTATGTTTCTATGTATGTTTTTAATTTAAAATTCAAATTGCCTTTTGTAAACAGAAATCTTAAGCATGATTTACAATACACTTCTACATTCAGTTCCTGTGTTTCTTGTGGTTAAAAGAGATTGTTCTTCAAACCTGTGTGTGCCAGAACTGTTCAGCTTTGCTTCTGTTTTCTGTGACCAAAAAAAAACTTAAAATTGTACTATTATAAGCACAAAAGACACTGTAACTGCACAAATAAACATATATGCACCAGAAAAGGTACTAAAATGCACCATTTTGCACCTACATTTCAAACATTTTCTGGGGGGCATGCCCCCAGACCTCCTACAATAGGTTATTTGACTCAATGTGCCCCCACATTTTCAAATTACTGAATCCGCCAGTAGTACTAGTATGATTTTACAGTCAGTGGGAGACAACAACAGCAGCACATGTTCACAGCAGCACAGTCAGGAGTACTTGGCCACAAGCTCTCGTATGGAGTTGCAGGTTCTGTTACATGCTGGCATGGAGGAGCATCAGAAGAGAAACTGGAACTACCACATCTGATGCAATGATAAGACTTATCTGTGCTGATTCTTCATTTTTTTCATCCTCCTGAGAGACCTTTTCCTGGGAGGATTCAGTGAGCAGCAAAAGTAGTATAGCACCTCCCAGAGATGCCACTTGCTCCTCTGATACACACTGGTTTGACATCAATATAGAGGCAGTTCTAACACTATCTGGAGGGTATCATGCATGTTACTGTTGGATACTAAGTGTAAGCCACCCAACTTTGTTGGGCTTACCAGTGTGGTGGCTCCCGTTCCCCTGCCATCCTCACCACCGCATTGCTCAAATCTGTATGTGTCCCCAAGTCTTCTTCTGGCCCCCCCAATGTTTCCTTCTGCAAAGCAGGGCGAGAGGAGTTGAGCCATGGAGCTGCTTTTCTGAATCCTCGCTTACATCCGGGGTGGTGGTCCACACATGCCCGGTGGAGCTCATTGGTTTTCTTGCCACTACTGTGGCAAACAGGGTGCCTCTCCGGTGCTCCTGACCTCTGTATTCTTCCAAAAGGGATCCAAAAACCTGCAGGAGGTGGAGGAGAAGCCTGAAAAGTATTTAGTTTAGCAGCGCCAATAGCACTCATAATTGGGCATGAATAATTCATGAGGGTTTGTGAATATTAATGAGCCTGGCAGCTGCCTTTGGGCAGAGTGTTTGTGGCATCAGCGACAGACTCCTCAGTGAATGAAAATGTTAAACTCTGCAATGGGGTAAGAGGGTAGAGGGCTACTATTGAGCACTGGGGAGAATAAATGTTAATAATGATGTGTGTGGCTGTAAAATAAATTTTAATCTGAGACTTTGCTAAGGCTGAGAATTTAGCTGCCAAATTTGTTGCCCTTGACCCCTGGCACAGCCAATTAGAATGCAGGGATTTTCAAGGGGTACTTATAACAGGGAACATGAACAACTCTGCTCAGTGTAGGAAGGCGGCAGCAAAGGCCAGCAAGATGCTGGGGTTTATAGTGAGGGGAATCTCCTCCAGAAGTAGGGAGGTAATCCTCCCTCTGTACAGGTCACTGGTCAGGCTGCACCTGGAGTACTGCATGCAGTTCTGGTGCCTGTACCTGAAGAAGGATGTCAGATTGTTGGAGGTGGTGCAGCTTAGAGCAACAAAGATGATCCAAGGTTTGGAGGGCAAGCCCTACAAGGAAAGGCTGAGTGAGCTTGGTATGTACTCCTTGGAGGAGAGAAGGGATATTGGGGACATGATTGAGACCTTTAAGTACTTGAAAGGGATAAACAAAACTCAAACAGTGGGGATCTTCCAATTAAGAAGAGCAAGGGACATGAGAGGACACAGTCTCAGACTGGAAAGGTGGGCTATTTAGGAGGGAGGTAAGGAGACAGTTCTTCATGGAAAGAGGTGATGGGGAAGTGAAACTTTCTACCACAGGAGGTGGTGGCCTGCAAAATGATGGACAGTTTCAAGAGGGGATGTGACAGGGTGAGGGTGAGGGTAAATCTAAGGAGTGGAGGAGTGGGAGGGGCAGCTGAGAGATGAGAGGCTAGCTGCACAATCGAGCAGACTTGACAGACCATGAGGCCTATTTCTGCTGGCATTTTTATATGTTTGTAGAACAGGACTTATGGGACTGCCTAATAGACTTTTGGGAGTAAAAGGAGGGCTAATCATCGGTGCCCTTTTTCTGGACCAGTCAAGCATCGAGAGAGCCTGTTGCATATTAATTCTCTGTAAGGACAAGTGTTTCAGCCAATCAGGAGCTGAAGATAGCTCCCAAAACCCAGAAGACTTTTGTTTTTTGTTCAGTTCATCTGGAACCCCTGCTAAGGGAGGGGGGCTCCAACCCCATTGTGGAAAGATGCGACTTCAAGTTTTGAAAAGGGCCTTCCCGTGGGTTGCCAGTTACCGGTTCCCCAGGGCCCATGGAATCTGGATGAAACTTTCAGCTGTGAGAGAGCTACTGAGCCCATTAACATCCAGCTGTGAGAGAGCTGCAAGTGACTGCAACCACAGTGGTGAGAGCGCTGTGATGGTTTGCGACTTCAAAAGGCTTAAGGTTTTGGGTGGAGGAAGAATTATGTGAGTTTCTAGGAGCAGAGGCAGTGAAGAGCACTATATGGGACTGTTTGTCTGTCAAAGGAGATCTTTGGCTGGTGATGAAAGCCCAGCCAGGACTAAGAAGAAAGAAGGAGAAGGGCTTGATAGCTCTGAAGGTCTGTGTGTTTGCTCCTTGGTCTAGTTGGCCACAGTATGGGACAAGCTGCACTGAACCTTTGTAAATTTGCTTCAAAGCTGTTAGGAGCTGCTGCTCAGATTGGAACCTTCAGCTGTGAAAGAAAGGATTTTGCCCCAGAGAAAGAGCTAGTGAGAATTAAACCTGTAGCCAACAAATATTTCTGCAGTGAATGAGTTTGCTCCAGAGAGGGAGCCAATATCTGCGAGAAGTAGTGTTGAACTTGTACCACACGGTGATGATGAAAGTATCACCAAGGTTAGAACCTGTGGCTGGGGAAGAAAGACCCCACCTTTGAAGTGTGAGATTTCTGAGGTTTGTCGAGAAGAACTGAAGTTTGTCCAGAAGGAGTGGACTGTTCTGCCATGCAGAAAGTGCATTGAAAAAGTTGGACTTCAGGGACTGTAAAGGTCACTACCTAAGATTCACAGTGCTCTGTCAGCTAAGCAAATCTGACTGTTAATGTGTTTCCCCTAGTTGGGGAGAGAACTTGTACCCAGACAATGAAAAAAAGTGTACCCGGACAAGGAGAGAATTTGTACGTGGACAAGGAGAAAAGTTTTACCCAGACAAGGAGAGAATCCTGTGAAAGAAAGACTCTGAGAGGCCTGCCAAGTGAAGACTGCCAACAAAGGCCCCGATGGGCAAAGATTGGAAAGGCTTGGCAGGTGAAGATTGGCTTTCATCTTTGCTTCAGCCAGTGGCTTTGTGTTTCAACAACTCCTAATACCAGCACGGTATTATGAATCCAAGTATCTGCAAAACCCCTTGAAAATCTGCAGAAGTGTAAGTACCCTGGCTGTGGCTTTGGGAAAGTTTTTTCATCCAGATGTCTAATCAGAAAAATAAAAGGGGGTTCATTCCTGGGCAGGACTGTGTCAAGACGAAAACTGTGTCCAGGTGAAAGTTTGAAAAGTTTTGCATCTGTTTAAAGTTATTGGGCCCCAACACAAGTTCCCCAATGTCTCCTGCATTGGTGGTGTGGTATGCACCCTGGGACTCTATAGGCTTCTGTGCAGCTGCTATTTGAAACTGGGTGCACCCGTGGGTGGGAGGCGGGATTGCATGGGGGTAAAAATGCTGCTACAGTTGTCAATGTCGTTATGCTATTTTCTCCCTTTCTCCCCCCTCCCACAAAATAAAACTGTTAATTGTTAATGTTACATTCTTGTACTGTGACTTATTGCAAAAAGTAGGAATTGTTGTTTGGCCGGGAAGGTACCATGGGGGTAGCTACTATAATTTCCTGAGGCGGGGTGTTAACCTGCAATTTATTTTCAGGTATACCTCATCACTACCACAGATGGAGGCACCAAGCACATTTATTGTTCTAGTACCACATATACTTCAAGAACCCAGGCCTGCCTCCACAAAGTGTGTCCGGGAAGGACCCGAGGGCCCTGAATAACAGCCATGGTGAGTCCAAAAGGGGCTAGGGGCTCAAAGGGCTGTGCTACATAAGAAACAAATGAGGGAAGAAGCATGTACTAAACATTAATAATAATAATAGTAATAATAATAAATCTTTATTTATATGGCACCTTTCTATAATCAAGGCACTTTACAACAATTAAAACAGAGTAAATCATAAAATCAAATGATATAAATACTTAAAAGAGATAATATAGATAACTTATAGCTCTGGTTCTCACAACCAAAATGGAATAACTGTTCCTGTGGAAACACATATAAAGCAGGTACTGATTTTTTGTTTTTTACTTCTTTTTGATCATTTTACTATGCAGAAAACTCAGACTTTTACATTTTAAAAGTATCCTGTACTACACAGAAGACTTTAAATAAGAATGTTTAAAAGGAGCCAATTACAGTAACACTTTTCTCTTAAGAAGTGCTTTTTATGATGACTTTTACTACATTTTTAATTGTTAGGAATATTAATGAGTAGACATTTTCTTGTAACTTTACAAAAAATGTTTGAAGGGAACAGAAAATCCAGGCTCTATGAATACCGAGTTTTGCCCTGATGGAATCAGTTTTATTTTTTTGAACTGTAATTTTTTATTGTTTTTGACGGTGAGCACTGTGTAACCAATTCTGACTAAGCAACCATGGTGGTGTCCATGAGAGCAACCGACAACTAGTGCTGCTGCTGGCAGGGTGTGCAGGGCAGAGTGGAAGGGGTGTTACCGCCTTGAGCTGAGTGGTGAGCTGTCAATCAGGAGAAAGGCACTCATTGATTGGTGGTGAAGGATGCTGATGCTAGCCCCTTGAGTTCACATATAAGGATAGGGCAGTAAGAAGGTGATCAATCTTCATCATTCTGCATTCATTGGTGAAAGAAGCAGGTGACAGGAAGGCAGCACCTCCAACAAGAAAGCATGCTCATTCACTTATCCTTGACTTATGGGGACAGGGCAGAAAAAGGGAGCATGCACAGTGAGCAATGCAAAACACTTTCCAGCCCCCCAAGCTCAGTGCTTTGTCAAACCTGCAGCTTGTCCGAATATTCCCTGCAGAGCCTGATGTTTCACACTAGTTTCTCTGGGGTAGTCAGGGTTAAGAGGAGATGAAAGTCTTTCAATCATAAAACAGAGATATCATCAGGTGGAGCTAAAGCTGAAAACCAAACATATTTGAAGAATAGTCTTGGTAGGATTTGTTTCCTTTGTTAGTGGCATACCTTAAGGCTATGTACCGTAGGATGTGTCAGATTTTCCTGCCAGACTGGATGTTTGTATTGTTTTTGTTTTCTTGAGCTTGCTCATAGCCCTGAAGTTTGTCTTAGTCCTGTTTGGCTAGAAATTGATAGAAAATGCTGTGGAGTATTGTTCACCACAGACTCAGACACCCTTCACATGTAACACTAGTAATACCATGGCTACATACAATCACAATCTATACATGGAAGAAAACAGCCCTCCTGAGCAAATACAACTTTATCTGAGTGGCCTGCAGCTCCCCACACTAGGAGACAACACTGCTCAGCAGTTATTGACCCCAGATGCATTTGGGCAGTTAGAACAAGTACTTAGGGACTAAAAAACACTCAGCCCCAGTATGGGTATCCCATGGAATATTATAAAAAGTTCTGTGAGTTACTCATACCTTACCTTCTCCCAAAAGTCCAGGCAATTCAGTGAGGAGACACCCCATTGCCATCTTGGAAGTATGTGACAATATCCGCACACCCAAAACCAGACAAAGACCTGCGGTACGCCACTTCCTATTATCAGGTCTCAGCTTTAAATTGCTGCTATAAAATGTTCATGGCTATCCTTGCCAGACAGCTCAAAAATCTGCTTACCAATCTTATCAAACTAGATCATGTTGGATTTTTACATACAAGGCAAGCCATTGATAGTGTGAGGTACACCTTGTTACTGTTAGTTCCTGCAGTAAAACATCAGATGTCACTGACAGTACTAAGCCTTGATGCCAAGATGGCCTTTTCTATGGACCACCCTGTTAAAGTGTGGGATTCTAGAGGAGTTTATACAAACATTGCACAGCATATATTCATCAACATGGGCATATGTATGTGCCAGTGGCTCCCATACAGACCCCTTTCTATTTAGCAGAGGAATGCAACAGTGCTGTCCCTTATCCCCTTTCCTTTGTGTGCTGTATCTGGAGCTCCCAGCGGGGTATCCAGTGAACAAGGTGACTGCAATTGAGCGCTTACAAAAACAGCGACTCAGTTACGGTACCTGTGTTCAGGGCTACCTGACAGGGTAGCGACTGGATACCTGGGTGGGTGAGGTAGGGTGACGGGAAGTACGGGTATATACGCATGTGCACATGTGCAGGGGGAGAGGAAGGGGAGGGAAGGTATATGGGAGGGGGTGAGGTGGGCAGCTGACAAGCTGGTCCGCTAGTATGGTGGAGAGGGTGGTCGGTTGGGAGGTGCAGGGTGCAGGGTGCAGGGTTTGGGTTTGGTGTGTCTTTTTTTTTTTTTGCCAGCAGGTGGCTTGTTGTTTTTTTAAGTATCCCCCCCTCACATGCACCCCCCTGGATTTGAGAATCCTTTAGTGGAGGGGGTTGGGGTCACAGCCGCCCTAATTAAAAAAACAACCTGTAGTTCTCGGTCACCCTCTTGCCATTCGCTGCAGGTGTGCATCACCAGAATTCATTTTCAATGATATACACTTGCCCAAATGGCAATCACTATTCCATGATCACTGTTATGACATAGGACCCCCTAGTGGTTCAGAATTGCACGCTTCCACTTATAACCATGATCCCAGTTGGCGGAAGGAACTACAAGGTGTCCCTGTTTGTCAATGATATAATACTGATGTTAACCTCTCTGTAAGAGTCTATTCTGGCAGTCTGGGATGCTCTGAGGTCTTTTGGGGACATATCTGGTGTAAGCTTAACATGACAATAACAGAAGTGCTCCTGTATAATTTTGTCCCCTCCTGTCTACTCAAAGAAGCATACCCATTTAAATGGCCTAAAACTGTGTTTCACTACCTAAGAATTAATATAACACAGAATGTAGAACACCTGGAGCTGCTTATCCTATAACCATTAAACCAGCAAATAACTGGAGACCTACCCAAATGGATCCAGCTCTCCCTTAGTTTCTTTAACAGAAATGATACTGCCCATCAAAACATCCTACCAAGAATATTACATTATCTACAAACTTTGCTATTCATGCCAAATAAGATGTACAGTACTTTAGAGCATGGGACAGAACCATTTCAAGGTTCATTTGGCAGGGACAATTCCTAGACTAAGGCTTTCAGTACTACAACTACTGAGGGAGAAAGGAGGTGTGAATCTGCCTGATCTCAGGATGTATGCCCTTTCAACTCATATTCAAACAGCCTGTACATGGATGTCACCATCCTTACAACCATACTGGAAACTAGATGAGTTTACCTTAAATGATATTTACAATTGTGATAAATATTTGTTTAGTAACCCACAGCAATGTCTACTATTGACCACATTCCACCAATATACTACAGAAACAATATCATTATGTTTTACAATAGAGTGGAAGCAGCAGTAGCAAACAGGAGGGTCCAGTCAGGTTAGAACCACAGCAGCTTACATCCAGTCTTAATCAGTGTCTAGGTTATGACAAAATATTGCTCCTTCACTGCAATGCTTCTACCTGACAGCCTTAGTCTACAATGTTGATTACCTTCCTAATAGGATCAATAAGGTAATGCTGAGATGGAGCCGGATGGGATTAAAACATATTTATTAGTTTAATGTTTGTGGAATAACAATAAGGAGAGATGGGAATATATAGTGCTTATGTAATGTGTAGTACTTTTTGTGGCTTTACTCTATTCCAATCCTTGAGTAGTAGGTATGTAGGTAGTAATTTGTAGGGAATAGAAGGCCCATGAGCAAGGGTGAGAAGAGTGCCAGAGAAGGAGGAGGAGGGGATGATGGTGGATGAAAAAACACTCCCTAAGCAAGGGAGGTGTGTTAGAGGAGGGCTTATGTAGAGGTTGTGTGAGGAGCTATTCCCCACATTGAACCTCGAGCAAGTCCTCCCATTCAATGTTTGTGGAATAGCAATAAGGAGAGATGGGGTATATAGTGCTTGAGTAACTTGTAGTACTTTTTGTGGCTTTACTCTATTCCCACCCTTGAGTAGTAGGTAGTAATTTGTAGGGAATAGAAGGCCCAAAAAGATACCTTCTTCAACTTATGGAGGGTATGACCCCCTGGCACTCAGGAGAGGAAAACCCCCCAGGTGGAGGAAACTTCTGAGGACCTGTGGCCTGAGGTCTGCCCATTCTTCTGGGCATACTAGATAGAGAAGGATCTAGGTTCTAGTAATCATAGCTAATTTGAGGTTGGTGAGTTGCTTGGAGAAATGATAATCCATCTTCAATCCATGGATGATGCTGATAGCATGATAATTCTGAGGTTGAAGAGGAAATCTATTCCGAATGAGCGATAGACTCCTAAGTATGAAGTAAATCAGAGTGAAGTAGGATGAAGGAAGTCCAAGTTTCCAAGATGATGAATGATGCTTGTCCAACGGAATTGTAATAGACAGAGAGACCATGACTGAATCGTTAAGGCACTAAACTGGGAGTGGTGGAAATGCAATGGTAGAAGTCATTGGTGAATAATCCTACTTGTGAGAGGCTTGAATGTAAGGGTATGGTTTGGAAGCTAGGAACTCTGTATTTAACAAGGACTCACTAAGGAAACATCCATAGAGTAGGATTTTTAGAAAAGTCTGTGAGTGCCCTGGAGATAATGGTTCATTCTCAATCCAAGGATGATATAGCCTGAATGATGATCCTAGATGAAGGGTACATCTTTTCCATAGGGATGGTAAAATCCTATGTGTAAAGCAGATCCAGTTAGAGAAGGGCTAATGTAGACCATGATTCCAAAGTGACAAAGGATGCATGTCCAAGGGATTGTATTGACATTATAAGTTGGGAGAGCAAGATTTGATTGATATAAGACCAGACAGTACACTGTGGAAGTTGCAATGATTAGTAAAGTTATGAGTGACTGCTCCAATTCGTATAAGATTTAATATTCGAGGTAGTCTGGAGGTAAAGAATTAATTAGTGAGCAAAAGTCACTAGGTATGCATCCCAGAGTAAAATGAGTAGAGGAGAGTTTGAGTGCACGATGAGAGTAACACCATAAGTGATTAGTAAAGCAGTAGAAGAAGATTTGTGGAGTCGTCCAGATGGTAGACTAATATATATGAGAAATGATTGGAAATTCAGTATAAGGAATAGATGGCTTCTTTGGTCATGATGTTCATGACTTTATGCTTAATCCTCTGCTGGTTCGCTGCCTGAAGTAAGTGTGAGGATTCCTGTTGTGTGATCATTTAGGAGATGCACTGTGGTGGCATAGGTGGTTAAGTTTATGGGTAATCCTGATGCCGAAGTACATGAGAGAAGCTTGGGGCAGATGAGAGGAAGAGTCTGTAGGCTGTATGACTATTGGTAGTGAAATTGACAAATGCAGGATGCCATAGGATTTAATGCCACAGCCGATTAATACAGATTGGGATGCAAGGCTGAGTTGGTGAATTGTCTTGGCTGTTATGGATTGCCAGTTAGAATTCAGGAGAGCCAGTTCTCTGTGATGGTCTTTACTGTAGAGATTAATGAAGGTACTTTGAGAAGAAGAGGCTGAAGGGTCCGCTGGAAGACCGGTTGACCCAGCTGAAGGTATGTGGTAAAAAGGAGCGGATAATAGTATAAGGAATAATGATGTCCGGAAGTGAAATTGAAGGTTTGGATGGCGTAGAGTCAGGAATCAGCTAGGCAATGGAGATCACATGATGAATAGTCTGGACAATATCTGTGCAATTTCTAAAACTAGCAATGACTGTTGGGAAGTAGGAGTCGAGTAACTTGGTCATCAGAGTCATTTTTGACATAAGAGGCTGCATAAGGTAAAATGGATGATGTCCATAGTTGAACGGGTTATCTTGCGATTCCCGGTATCTGTAGAAGTGATGCTGATTACAAAGTCTGAATATAACAAAAGGATTTAAGTCCTTTCCATGTATGAGGATGGCCAATGAGACGAGGCATCTGAGGATTCATGGTGATTGGATGGACAGAGACCGGAGGGTATATCCGATAGAGATGGAGGAGATCTTCCTATTGTCCAGGCAAATGGGATTCCATGAATGATTGTGAGAAACTTAATTGGCAGTGTGAGACTTGTATGATAAAGTAAGAGTCTATGGGGAATGTAAGCCAAAGAATGTTGCTGGCAGTAGTATTACTCCAGAGTAATGAATAAATGATCAAATGAGTAGTGGAAGGTTACTGTTAGAAGGGCAGGAGTAGAAGTAAGGGATAGATAGAATGGAAAAGCAGATGACTTATTAGGAGTATTGGTCGGAGATAGGATACAAGGACCAAAAGAGCCACAGCAAACAGTACAAAGCCATGAGCCAGCAAGGTGAAGAGGAGAAGGCAGCCATTCAAATGGGAAGGAAGCACAGAGTGGATCCTGAGTAACTGAAGGAATAAGCAGAGGAAGCTATGGGCCAGGTGAAGCTGGATGACAACCAGAGCAGGACAGAGCAGGACAACTTCAGTGCCAAGGTGAACAGCAGCGAATTGCAGGAAAGCTGAAGCAAGACATCGGATGATGATCCATGGAAGGTCAAGGAGCCAAGCCAAGCACTATGAGCAACAGGAGTCCCACATCTGATGAAGGCTAGAAGCGACCAGAGAAAATGATGGAAGGTGCTGAAGCAATGAAGGACAAGGGTCCAAATCTGTAAGAAAACAAGTTTATACGACAGCCGAACTGGTGTCCTGCAGTAAAGAAGTCCATGAAGCAGTCTACCTGGAGTGAGAGAGGGAGTGAATGCAGGATCCATATGATGAGGGAAAGGAGGCCAAAGGTTCTAGAGAACGAAGGTCCATGGTAGGACGGGATGGTGAGTGAGCAAACTGGCAGGATGGAGGCAAACATATTGAAGAGGTTGAGGTTTCATGGTCGAAGTCGCAGGTAGAAGTAGGAGGTCCAGGTCCAGAAGGCATCGGATAGCAGGCAGAGAAAACACATGTGAAGCAGTGGAATGAAAGGACATGCGTCCAGATGGGACGTGTGAGGCAAGATGATCTGGACTGGATTCGGCTAGTGAATGCAGAATAATGAGATAACTGGGCTGAAGAAGTTCTGGTACAGAATAGAAATGGCAATCCGCATCAGTGTAGATGAAAACAGTGGAGACCTTCCATGTTACAGTCCGGCTCCAGGCCAAGGAAGTCGGCAGAGAGGACAAAGGGTCTAGACTGCAAGCGAGATAAGATGGAGAAGCAAGTCTGGCAAAGTCCTGATCCTGAAAGGAGCAGTAGCCAGATATCAAGCTGAGGACATGGGAGATGAAGCAGTAGAATGTAGATTCAGGCAACCATCAGGGACGGCAGAGGTGGATGGTGGTGACCTGAAGCAGCATGAGTAGAATGATGAGACTATGCAGAGTGCAAGAGTTCCGTTCCTGAAGGGAAGCAGCAACTGACATGAGGTAGAGACGGTATGGTATAAGTCCATAGATTGGAGACATAACTCCTATCCCTGGTAGCCGGGGTGAGGTAACCTACACTAGATACTGCCAAGTAGAGTTAGGGATGGAGGATGTCAAGTTGGTAAGCAGGAGGTAGTTCTGTTCCCAAAGGGAAGCAGCAACTGGTATGAGGTAGAGAAGGTATGGTATGACTCAGTAGATTGTAGACATGGTAATGGTAGACATGACTCCCATCCCTGGTAGTCGAGGCAAACTAACCTTCACTCGATGTTGTCCAGCTGAGTTAGGGACGGAAGATGTCAAGTTGGTAATAGGAGGAGTTTCCGTTCCCGAAGGGAAGCAGTCAGGTTGGTAAGTAGTAGGAGGCAGTGATTGAAATGGAATCCCATCCCCGGTAGACAGGGGAAGTCCACCTTCACTCACCAGCTCAGAAAGTGTGAGTTAGAGACGGAGTCCAGATTACTGCTGGTATGGGCTGGTCAATGCATGAAACTGCTGCAAGGATGAGAGATAAACAATATGGAGGGGTATAGAGGACTGCAGGGGAATTTGGAAATGGTTACGTGGAAAGAAAATGAAATGTTACATATAAATGACACGTGAAACAATGGAAGGTAAGGTGAATGTTAGGGAAATAGTATGTGAAAATGAAATAGGATTGCAGTTAGAGAACTGAGGGGTTGACAAGCTGTGTCATCTTGTAATATTGTAAGAATGCAGCCAAATGAAGCAGAAACACTAGACATGAGCCTGTAGTAAGCTGAATGGACTCCAAGTGTGCTGATAAAGGCCAACGTGGCTATCAAGCTCGACAGCTCAGTTTAGTGGGCATATTGAAGGTATACCTGGCTATTGCGCAGGTAGGTAGGTAGCAGTATAAATTGGTCATGAGTGAGCACATAAGAAATTTCTCTTAGGCTGCCCCTTCCCTTGGAAGGTCGGAATGATAAGAATGCTGGTAAAATAGGGAGTATGAAGTAGAAAGAAAGAAATGGCTAGGAGATGTCAGCCAATGCGTTGAATTTGAATGAACTGTCAAGTCAATCTTTGGCTGGGTATATGCCTAGGGTTCCTCCCCCGCATGTAAAATCCAAGGTACAAGAAAGCAGAAACCATAAATGTAAATATGTACTGTGATAAAAGTGTATACATTGGTAGCTGAGGTGATTAGGTAAGGCTAGAATGAATATTAGTCCATGCCACTGTACCACTCCCCCAACCCGTGGAGTCTGTGAAGCCGTAGCGTGTAAGCTATGGCGGCAGGCAAATGCAATGTTTATAGAGCGGGGATGGTCAAACAAAAGCACGTACCTGCAGTGATATTGTGCGAGGGAGTAGTAAGGAAGGAGACCTAGAGAAAATGGCTTGCTACAGAGGAGATCTGTGGAGGAAATGGAGGAACAGGCCACCAGCGAGATGTCTGACAGGGAGAGGAGTTGGCCAGGAGAAGATGGTGGACCAATTGAGGGGAAGCAGAAGCAGGAGGATCCAGGAAGGAGCGACGATGAGGTAGGGAGCAGCAGTTAAATGTCCACTGGGAAATACTGGAAGTGCCCTGGTGTTGGTGTGCCGAGGTAAGAAATTCTGCACACTGTGCTCTTCTAGGGCTGTTGCGTACAATGAGGTATCAGAAGGATAGCTACTAGGAAACCCCATGTATGCAGGAATTGGGTATGGTGGAAAAAGGGGCAGCTGGCAGGGAGAACAGAATGGATGAGAGTGAGAAGGAAAATCGCCATGATGCAAGTGCCCAAAAGGGAACAGAAAAAACAGAAAAAGGGGACCCCAGAGCAAGGCGGGAGGAGACAGGAGAAAACGAGAAGTGGGGAAGGAAAGGCAACAAAAGAAACAACATACAAAACAGAGAGGGCACGGGACAAGGGTAGGGAGGAAAGGAAAAGGGAAACAGAATGAACCAGGAGCAGAACAACAAAGGACAGCCGCACATGCCATGCAGGGGCCTGGGAAAAAATATTCCCTAAGCAAGGGAGGTGTGTTAGAGGAGGGCTTATGTAGAGGTTGTGGGATGAGCTATTCCCCATATTGAACCTCAGACAAGCCCTCCTATTGTTGAACATGCAGGGGGTTTGGCCATTTACCATCTTGCAAGCCACCTACCATATCCCAACATCCGACCATTGCCATATTTACAAATTCAATATTACCTGACTGAGAGATAAGAGAGTTATCACACACTACCCCCAACAGCTCCATAAACTCATACAAATCATAATGACATATCTCAGGGGGAGACATGGACCCACCTAACTGAACACCATGATAGGGAACTACAAGAGACAACTGCAAGTCTACAATAACAATATTGACAAGGTGGAACTCAGAACAGCCCATTCAATAGATGTGTAGAACAAACTTGCCGTCCCAGCCCTAAGAGTAACTACAGCCACATATTGATGAGAATATGTGTGGAAATGTAGATCTGGATATTTCTGCATGCCAGGCATAGTGATAAAATACAAAGCCTAAGAGAGAGGTTTCTGCTGAAGGGATGTGGCCAAGCCTTAGCTGACTATACATACGTGATGTGGAGCTGCCCACATATTCACCACTATTGCAGCGCAGTTATCTGTGAAAAGAAATACATTTTTGACTGCCCAGGAAAGAGTACTCCCTCACTAATATTCGTGGAAATCCCTGCAGAAGGGTATCGACTTGGATGTTCCATTATGAAATTGATACAGATAGCAGTTACTGATGCAAAATAGCCATTACGAGACTCAGGCATACAGATAAGATCCTCACCCTAGAGGGATGGCAAGCCATTATGGTCAACATATACACAATCGAATATCTAACATACTTGTGCATGAACAAATATCCACTTTTTGACTCCATTAGTGAAAATGGGTGCTGTATCAGCTAACTCATTATTCAGATTTTGTATCATAAGCTTGGGCATTGTCTTCTCCTCCCTTACTAACTCATTATCTCCCTCTCTCAATCATGTTTCTTATCCCCATTTCTTTCTTTCTTCCTTCTAGATGAAGTGAACCCAAGATAAGATGATGCACTTAATGTATATACAGTAGTCTTCATTTCACATATGATACATACAGTGTATAAACTGAAGCCTAAATGAACAACTTACCAGTACATAAGGCACAGCTCCTATAACCAGGAACTCATCCTGTTATAGTCTGTGGAGTAATATAGACAGGATACTACCCTTCGGGTAGTGGACATGAGTCTTAGTACAGGAAGCTTTAAAGTAAACTCCAAATTATTTCAGTTCAGATTGTTATGCAATAATTGTAGATTCTGATGAAAGATAGGCTCTTTAGTTAAAGTGATTAAGATCTTCAAGGCACCAGTGGATGCTATAGAAATACACACTTTATTTCAAAAGGGCAATGTATTGTTGACTGAAAATACCTCTGTATTTCAATTAACCTAAGTCTAATGCCCTGTAAGATTGATTTGGTTTTACACATTGTAAGATGTAAAATTTTTAATAAAAAACAGTATTAAAAAAGAAAATGCTGTGGAGTGTGATTTCCAGCAGCAGTGTTCAGTGAGAGTCTTTATTTTGTGTTCCTCCAAGTCTAAGGCACCCTGTAATGGCTTCAGAGGGAGGGTTTGCTGTTCCACATCCTCCTTTCAGCCCTAACATAAAGGAGGGAGTAGCCAGTTCTGCTAAAAATATGCCAATTAAAAGTTAAGGCACCATTCTACAGACTACCTAAATACATCTTGTACTGATACTTTTCAGGTTAATTACTTTAAATCTGAACGTTCAATGCATAAAGTCTCTGTTTTCAGTGACCCATAACTCATTTGTCTCGGAAACTAATAATAATATTACTATTATTATTAATAATGATTGTGTGCTTGGAATCCAAGTGTTGGACTGCCTGTTCCTCTAGTTCTCGGTGGCTAACTGGAGTTGCAGATTTGTTGGGTTTGTTCCTTTCTTTTTGTCTGTAACAAATCCATACAGTTCTGTGTTTGACTTCCAGGTCCAGCTTTGGACTGAGGAGTTGATTCCAGAAGTTGGTTACTGGCACTGGTACTGGGGAACCAAAAACAAAGCTGGTGTGTAGGGAGGGGGAGTGGGAAGGTTGATTTCTTGGGTTGATTTGCTGTATGCAGTTTCAGTGGTAAAGTGCTGTTTTGAAATTCAAGGTCACAATTTAAGAAAACAGTGTCATGTGTGAACCGCTTCCTTTCTCAGTCATAACAATTTCACTATTATAACTTGTGTTATCAATTTGTTACTTTTAAACTCTACGTTATCTATGACCAACAACTACACAGCATATACAAGCAACCAGACATTCAGCATTGATAAATGCTTGTTAAAATTTAGTGTTTCAAACAGTGTAGAAAACAAGTTAACCATTTTTCTTGGATTAGGTTTTTCCTTTGGTTTGGTTAGGTGGTAGTACTGAGGATGGGGCATCTAAATAAGAACTGCAAGTCAATCAATTTGTGAGGCTCACTATGCAGCTCAGTGCTCATAATAAGCTAATCTATTAGTTCACATCCTGTGAATATATTTAAAATGTGAAATTCATAGTTGGTTGTAACACTTATAGTGCCACTTTCAAAAGAGAAAGTCAAGTATTTAGCTCTCCATTTGAGAAGTATTGGAAAGAAGAAAACTGTTTTACAAATGTTTACATAAACATGCAGTACAAATGAAGGAGCTGGTCAGCTTCACTTGAAAAATATGATGACACTGATTAAGGCTTAAGACTGCACTCTTGAGGTCTCTTGTTACCATGAAAAGACCACACACTATAACAGATTGTATATCAGCAGCCATACACATACAAGGCTTTGTTTGAATCTTTAGATTTCCATGGTAAAGAGCTCTCTTGAGCTGCATTCTAGAGGTCTCTTGTTACCATGAAAACTTCTCAATTCATACACAGCCTTGTTGTGTATGGTTGCTCATGCAAACTCCTCTATGTTTCTACTGTACTTCCTATGTATTACAAATTGTAGAGAGGTTTTCAGAAATGCTGCAATGTGATTAGGTCACTGGACACTTCGTTTGGCAACTTAAATGGGCAAACTAGATGTGCCTAGCTGTCCTTATCTGCCGATAGTATCTATGTGTCTATGTATCTATGATTGGTTGACAGCATTCTGAGAGCCCTAGGTTAATCTCTTTATTAACATACTTGTGGAGCCTGATCACGTGAGCATTGATTTTCTCTCACTAACATCCTACATATTTGAATGATTCTAACTATAGAATTCTGGTCTACCATGATCCATACCGCTAGACCTGATCAAAGAAAAACTGACAGTCTAATTAAAATCTGAACTTGCAGTAAAGTTTTAAAAATGACCAGATGTAGACTCTCTAGATGATTCACTGTTCTCTGTCTTAATAAATATAAAATAAATTATATTTCAAAAATTACTGACAGCAGTTTATTGACGGAGCTGTCATGTAATTTGGTACCACTGGCCATCGGTTAGTTTTGCAATGGCATTGCTGAGATTTTTTACTCCTTGCAATCGACTGTCACTGAGGTTGTAGACAGTGATTGCAAAGAGCTGCTGCCTGCAGATCCTACAGTAACTGTATCTGGAGGACAAAAACACACAATAAAATGCTCAGCTCCCAAAGCGCACATACACAAGGGGATAGGATCTGTAGAAAAAAAACACAAACTGCAGTCCATAAACTGACGAAAAATAGGTCAGCACCTTCAATTGTAAATTGCAGTTCAAACAGTAACATACTTGCCAATTTAAAGCAGCAGTCAGAATCCTAGCATTTCATTAATGTGTGGGTTTATTTATAAATTCTTAAAACATCATACCACGGCCTCGATAGTCGGCAGGCTGATCCAAAGTACTTGAAAGCCACGGAGTTGAGCCGATTTGCTGTTTGTGAGTGATGGCTTTTTGAAAACTGATGCAGTTACACAGCGAGTGTATTTACAGACCAGTCTGCCGACTGTCTAAGGAGTGGTATGATGTTTTAAGAATTTATGAATAAACTCATACATTAATGAAAAACTAGGATTCTGACTGCTGCTTTAAATCTGCTGGAGTTCTACTGTGTATGCGGTATATGTGCTAGGAGGCAACAAACAAATTTGTTGACTTTTTAAAACAGTATGGCAGCAACTAACTTCAAAGAAAAAAGTTAAATATATATTGCAGACTGGGTAGTTTTTTTTTGCCATTTGTTCTTAAAAATCAATACAAGCTGGGTCAGGAGTCTAGGCACAGTGACAGCATCACAGGGTTTTGGTGTGGTTCAGAGTGAGAGTGAAAGATACTGAAACAATACAGCATGTCTGGATTCCTATCTGATATCAGGTTGTATGAGGAATGCTTGTGATGGTCAAACTTATCCACCAAAGTAAGCGGCAGGGTGTCGGAAGGTGTCATCTTAGGACTGCAGACAGAGAGCTTTTGTTGATATTTGGCAGCATCCTAATGGCTTTTAGTGGCTAAATATTATATTGGCTAAAGATCATTGTACAATATTTTGTATTTATAGCCCCACATTATGTATTTTTCTAACTCGCTCATGCCCACTACAGAATTCCAGCGTTATCTTAAGAAACACACTCTGGTTACCAAACTCAACAATGGCAACCTACTTTCACATCTGCCGCTTGCTGTCCAGCGCCTAGTATACCTGTTGCCATAGCTACTGACTTGCCTTACAACGTCATGAAACAATAGAACACCAATGTTCGCAGATTGACTATTTTGTATTGAAATCCACTTTAAAATAAAATAAAAAGGTACATTTGAAAATTATTTTATTTTAATTCAATATACTTTATTATAGGTTTTACAACAGCCATGCATATACAGAGAAATCAGACACATGTCCAGAAGGCTGTACGTATCAAAAACAAGTCTACCTTAATACAATCTGTATTATTCTATTCTAAAAAATACAATTACCCCACCCCCTCCACCCTCCCATACTTCCCTATACCCCCCAGTGCCAAGTACGACCTTCAGCCAAGTAGTCTTAAGGTTGTCTGCCCTTAGAAAGATTAAACTTAAAAGGGTTAATGCTTCAATATAGAAAGCAAAGCATCTAGAGATCCCCAGTTTTTCTGATAGGAATTGATTCTGTTATGCATTGATGCAATATGCTTTTCCAGTTGGAGAGCAAGAAATATTTCTTTGTGCCACTCTACTACTGAAGGAAGTGATTCTTCCTTCCAGTGCCTCATAATAAGTAATTTAGCAGTGGCCGATATTAGGGCCATATGCATTTTCCGGATTTTAAAAACTCCATGGGTGAAACTATTCAGCAAACAGGGCTCAGGTGTGAATAGTAAGTCAAGCCCGAGAACTGAGTCTAATGTTCTTCTGATTGAATGCCAGAAGGTCTGAACTTTTAGGCAAGTCCATAGCATGTGGTACGGAGTCCCTTCAGCTCTGGAACAATGTGAGCAATTAGGGGAAGGGAGCCTCCTCATTTTGTAGAGTTTCACCGGAGTAAAATATAAATTATGCATTATGTTAAATTGAACTAGGCACAACCTATTCTGTTTAATAAACATATGTATTATGCCAAATCTTCTTCCAGGTGTCTACATCATTTGTTAGGGACAGCTCCTGGGTACAGTAATAGCATACACCTAGAGCAACAGTTCTCAACTTTTGTCATAGTGAGCCTCCCCTATACCATGGAAAAGATCTTGAGCCTCCCCCAAAATACTGAAATAGTTTTGGGCCACCCCATAGAAAAATAGCCTGCTTTTTACAGTATATCAGGAATAAATTGAAACCTCTTTGCATAGCTGGCTCTCATGTTATTAAGTTTATTGTAAACCCCCAAACAGGACAACCTACCTGCTGCAATATTTTGACACTTGAACCACTGTTACCCCTTACTGCCATACCTTCATAGGTCAGACTGCTTTCTCTGTTTCCCCTCTATCTGGAATAACCTTCCTGCTGACCTCTGCCTCTTCCCCTCTCACCCTGCTCTTAAACAAATTCTCAGGGATCATTTTGCTCCCTCCTGCTCTTATTCCTAGTACATGTATGGTTAACACTTGTATTTGAACAGTTCTGCTGCCAGTCTAACTGATCAATTGTTCCTCGCATTGTTAGTTTATTGTTCTTAATTTGTTTGCACTTTCATTCATTTTGTATTGCTTGAGTGTTTTGCAGGTACATTATGAATTGTATTCTCTCACTACCCTTCCCTGGGTACACCTGAAATAAGCCATAGCTCAGTGTACAGTACCTTCCCTGGTTACAGACTTGTGAATAAATGCATAAATTCACCTATTAGTATCCTCTTTCAGTTTGCCTTATCCCTTTACACAAAATCTTTAAAGTTCAAAATTGAAATATAATACTTTTTCAAGACTTGAGCCTCCCCCGGAACAGGTTGGGGCCTCCCCAAGGAGGCTGGCCTCACCATTTGAGAACCCCTGACCTAGAGGCAGCTGGGGGTCCAAGGACTGTAATTCTTTATATATTTTGGAAACTCCATGGGGCTGATCCGCCACCTGCATAATTGAAGATAGCTCCACTTTGGGAGGGGGTATCCCAGACATACTACCCATAAAGGAGGTGATAGCCTCTTTAATTTGCATATATTTAAAGAAATATTTGTCCTGCACCTTGAACTGGAGCTGAAAACTAGGGAAGATCATTTCTCTGCCTGGACAGAGATCTAAGTGCTTAGTCTCTGCTAAGGGGACCCAGTATGAAGATGAAATAGGCTTAAACCCAATTTTGAAGTGAGGGTTACTTAATATTGGTTGTTCCGGAGCTGTATGCCAGTTAAAAGAAAGATGGCCTTGTACATGATGTAGTGCTGTAAGGGACCATCCAATCAGAGTGTCCCTCAGAGGTTTAGGAAGTAGTCTAGGGGTCATGTACATCAAAGCTGAGAGAGCACAATAATTCTATGCGGCCAAGCATCTCTCAGTGTGTAACCACAAAGGTAAATATACCCCGGGGCCTTCTGCAAATGCCCTATGGACCTAGTAAGCCAGTTTGCTAATGTGGTGCATGCCATAATATGTGAAAAAGGAGGGGGGTCACAAGCCCACCCTGAGATTTTGGAGCTGTAAACCTGAAGTATGCCTGTCTGACCCCTTTCCCTTTCCAGATAAATGCACTGAGCATTTTTGGAAGTTTGGAGACAAGATTTTCGGGAAGAAGAATCCAAGCATGCCTATAGGATATAGGATATGGGGAAGCATGTTCATTTTCACAATGCTAATCCCCCCCCCCACAGTGAAAGGGGAAGAGTACCTCATCTCTCCAGATCTGCTTTTAATGTGCCAATTAACACTGTAAAATTTTCCTTGATCATTGCTGGTATGTCCCTAGCTACTTTAAGACCTAACTATGTCAAAGACTTTGCTTCCCATGAGAGGCTATATTCAGCCTGTGTAATTCTATTATTCATTGGGAAAATCTTGGTTTTTGAGTGATTGAGCCTAAAATAGGACACCTTAGAAAAGGCTTCTGTTTCAGTCAAGGGGGATGGAATGCCAGTCAGTAGCTCTTCCAGATGCAATAGTAAATCATCGGCGTAGGCTGAGAGAGCATAACGGTGCTCTCCCACCCTAACAGCTTTAATATCTGGGGAGGAAACCAGTCTTCTGATCAGGAGCTCCAGGTAGAGACTGAAGAGGAGAAGGGACAGTGAACAGCCATGTCTGGTACCACAGCAAAGCAGGAAAGAGACAGAAAGGATACCATTGCAACAGATTATAGCCAATGGAGAGGTGTATAGTATTCGGACCCATTTAATGTATAACTTAGGGAGACCAAAGTGGGCCATAACAGCAAAGATATAGTCCCAGAAGACGTGATCAAAAGCTTTCTCAGTATCCAGGGACACAAGAACAGCTGGTGTATCCGAGTCCCTGGATACCGAGAGAAGATGCAACAGTTTGTGCATATGATCCCCAGAAAACCTGCGGGTCATGAATCCCACCTGTTCCCTACCAATTTGACCTTGCATGAGGGGTCCTAGCCTATTGGCTAAAATTTTTGCAAGGATTTTCACATCAGAGTTGAGCACTGAAATGGAACGATAATTTTGCAGGTATTGGGGGTCCCTTCCCTGTTTAGGGATAAGGGTAATAAGAGCCTCTAAGAAGTTGGGATCTGAAAGTCCTTCCTCGTACCATGAATTATACACCTCTGCTAACAAAGGAGCAAATTCTGAGAGACAAACTTTATACAGGTTTTTGGAGAAGCCATCGGGAGTGGGGGATTTGTCCAGGGGAAGTTGTTTGATAGCCTGTTGTACCTCCCAAGCACTGATGTGATTATTTAGGGTCGATACCTCTAGTGGGGACAACTTGGGAAGTTCAGTGGAATTAAGGTAGTTAATAATGTCACCCTCAGAGGGTTGTGCAACCCGGTCTTCAGAGTAAAGGTTCTCAAAATATTTCCTTAAACCAGCAGCTATATCTCTAGGATCAGTGACCACCAGACCGTCCCTTATAAGACGGAGGGCAGGGATGAAACAGGAAGCTTCAGCCTGTCTGATTCAGATGGTAAGTAATTTGCCTGCTCTTTCTCCCCTTCTAGATATTTGAGCTTTGTACATTTTTGGGAAAGCTTGGGTCTCTGGGACATCAAATAAGAATATTGGGCCTGCAAGTTGTGTAATTTAACCCAGTCACCTTCTGGGGATTGGCGACTAAGATCTTGTTCAAGAGTCCGGATTGAACTGAGCAAATTTTCCATTTGTATTTTGAATTGGCATGGTTTTGTGGCTGCTAGACAGATGCATTCTCCCTTTAAAGCACATTTCATGGACACCCAAACTATGTCTATTCTAGGCACAGATCCCTTATTGTCCTCCAAAAAATGGGAAACAAAGTCTTTGACACGTGTAAGGGAGTCAGAGTTTTGGAGCAGCTGGCTATTCAAATGCCACAGGGAGTCTCTCCTGATCCCAAGGCCCAATAGTTAGGTAATGGATATGGGTAAGTGATCAGATATGACCCTTACATGAATAGCCAAATCTACTATACCCGATATGGCAAAGGAGCTAACAAGAATGTAGTCTATTCTAGAGTAGGATTTGTGGGGGTGGGGGTGGAAGGTATATTAGCATTCTGTAGGGTTTAATACCCTCCAGATATCTATGAGGTCCACACCGTGCATGAGGTCTTTCTGGGTTCTTTCGGTGGGAGACAAACCACATTTTCTAGAGTAAGACCAGTCTATATTTGTTTGAGGAGTGATATTCCAATCCCCTTCCAAAATTGTTAACTTGGGGGGATTAGTAACTGTAAGTCTCAAAAGTTTTGTGAAAAAGTGAGGCGAATCTGTGTTCAGGCTGTAGATTACACCCACAAGAACTTGTTGAGACTCCAGTGTCCCATAAAGCAGAATGTAGTGGCTAGTGGCATCCAAGACTTCCTGCTCCAATCTGAAGGGAACTCTTAGCTATCAAAATTGCTACTCCCCCACCCCAGTTTGTGGATATACCTGACCCAAAGGCCTGTCCTACCCAGCTTGTACATAAAAGGGAATCATCTTTTCTACGAAGATGTGTTTCTTGCAAACAGGCAATTTCTGCTTTTAAGTGCAGGAGATGTCAGAGTATTACCTGTCTTTTGCATCTGTCCTGGGCTCCCCTCACATTCCAGCTCACAACATTGTAAGGGCCACCCATGTTAGCTAGCAAAAGGGGATGCCAGGTGTCTACTTACAAACCTCTGAACCCACTCTTGTGAAATAATTTTGTTCCTTCCCAGGAGATTGAAGCTATCATACTTGGCCCCCCCACAAACAAACAAACATTATAAAATGAATCAGGCATGTTTCCCTGTCTCTAAACTCCCCTCCCCCCTTACACTACTTGAAATAGCATTCTAGACTAAGTTTCCCCACCCCAATGAAAACTACTCCCAATTCTGGTCAACTGCTTACCCAGCACACGTCAGGTGATGTTTTCTTGCTAAGCCTGAGATTGCTAAACCCCTCCCACTCCCCTTTCCCGCTATCAGAATATTAATGCAAACATTATAACATCTCAGCAAATATCTCTGTCTTATGATGCCAGAGCTTAGTTATTTGCTTTTGATAACCGGGTTGGTGCACTAGGCATGACAATGCCTATTTTCAGGCACAACTCGGGAGAGAACAGTTAGAAAAAAATAATACATACATAGGGGTGCATGTGACGCAGCACATGCAGTAGCAGGGCAACAAACAGGGTACACAAGTTTACAGGTAATACAGCAACAATACTATATGTACAGATAAGGCATTTCAAACACTTTGAGATGTACAGGTAATGCAAAAACAGTTTGAGAAATACAGGCAGTGCTAAAGTGATGGTGTACATAAAACAAAACAGTAAAGGCAAGTCTGAACAGTAAAACAGTTTAAGTGCCCCGTTGTGATTGGCGAAAGAGCACAAGGAGAAGCAGGAAGAGTGGTGGGAAGCCTGGAGAAAGGGATTAGAGAGCCTTAAAGGGTTTGAAACCAGAAAGAAAAGAGACATGTGGAATAGCGGGGGTAGGATAGGTGGGAAAGAAGGTGTATGAGAAGTGTATTTACTTGGTGACTGATCTAAGGTGGATTGAAGCAGGTACAGGGGCTGGTTACCTGCAGATGTTCACGGTGCAGTTGTTTGAAACTGGCATGGGAGGTTGCTTGACGGATTGAGTAGGGTAGGGAGTTCCAGTATGTTGGGGCCATGAGAGAGAAAGCTCATACACCCATATTTGTTCTACATCTATGGATGTGAAGAGGAGCTTTATCAGTAGATCGTAGTCCATAGGAGAGAGGTTGTGCGTGTAGCAGAGAGGCAAGGGATAGGGGGAGACCTGATCTGGTGATGCAGTCAATTTGAGCGCCAAGAGACTGAAGTCGGTGGGTAGAGAGACCAGGCCATTTAAGGTCAGCATAGAGCTGGCAGTGGTGTTTGTAAAGTGGGGATGCAGAGGCGTAGCGGCAGATGTTATTATAAGTGGTGTCCCATTTATGGAGGGAGGATTTTGAGGCAGTTTGGAAGATGACTGAGCCATAGGCCAGAGCTGGGAGCAGGAAAACTTGCGCCACTGCTAGTCTGGCTGAGGGGGTGAGGGTATAGCTAGTTCTGTAGGCACTACCTAGCTTGGCATTCACAGACTTACAGACAGTAGTTTATATGCAGGTCAAAGTCAAGAGATTCATCCAATGAGAGTCCTAGATATTTGAAGGATCTGGTGTTGACCAGAGGAGAGCCGTCTGCGGTTCGGATATCTAGGGCAAGGTCATTTATTTTAAGCCTGGCAGGTGAGTCAAAGAGCATGGATTGTGTCTTTGGAGTGTTGAGAACAAGTTTGTTCTTAGTTAGCCAGGATTGGATGTCTGCCAAGTCCGAGGCAAGAGAGAGGGTTATGTCATCGGTATTTCTAGCACTGTGGTAAATAACTAGGTCATCAGCGTAAAGTAGAGATGAGTAGTTTGGTGCTAGGAGTGGTAAGTCATTAATGAAAATTGAGAAAAGCAAGGGGCCAAGTTTGGAGCCTTGGGGTACTCCAACTTGTATAGGGAAGAGATCTGATATGGCTGAGTTAAAAACTACAGCCTGTTTCCTGTCAGATAAGTAGCTCTAGAACCAAGCTACTACATCAGGGGAGAAGCCTAGGGAGCGAAGTTTATCAAGAAGAAGGGTGTGGTTTACCAGGTCGAACACCTTTGTTAGATCAATGAAAATGGCACCAGTCAGAAGGCCTGAGACCATGGAGGTATAGATGTCATTTATGAGTTTCAGAAGGGCGGTAGAGGTGCTGTGGCCTTTTCGGAAACCATGCTGTGAGCTAGATAGAAGGTTATATTTCTGAAGATATTCATTTGATTGGGTGGCCACTAGCTTTTCCAGAAATGTACTGAGCATTGAGAGAATAGCAATAGGGCGGTAGTTCTTGATTTTCTTGGGGTCACCTTTTTTGGGAATTGGGGTGACTTTGGCTATTTTCCAGATGTCAGAAACTGAGCCATGACATAGAGAAAGGTTGAAAATGTTGGTTAGGGGAGAGGCAATGAGCGGGGCAGCTGCTTTCAGAAGCCTAGGTTCTAGACCGTCAGACCCTAAGCTGGTATTTTCGGGAGTGGAGAGCAGTAGTTTTAGTACTTCTGCCCTGGTGATACTCCGGAACCTAAATAGGGGGTGCTTAATTAGAGGTTCAGTTGGGGGTGAGGTGGTACTTATTGTCTGGAAAGACGTCAGGTAGCTAGTGAGATCCGAAAAATGCTGACTGAAGGAGTTAGCTATGGTCTCCGGGTTATTGCAGTAAATACCATTTAGAAGCATGTCACTGGTATGGGCCCTGGAATTAGCACCAAGAAGTGTTTTTATGGTAGACCAGAACTTTTTAGTGTTGCCAGCAGCCTTTGTTAGCAGGTCTCTGCAGAAGATGATCTTTGCTAGGCGAATATTTCTTTTACATATGTTTCTCTGAGATCGATACTGGTAGTAGTCGTTTGGTAACCCTGTTGTTTTGAAACGTCGCCATAGTTTGTCTCTGGCTCTTAGTTGTGTAAGCAGATCTTTTGTTAGCCATTTAGTCTGTGTTCCTCAAATCCGACGAGTGACACGGGGGGCATGGGTGTCTTGAAGCAGGCTGAAGTGAGCCAGGAAGTAGTCAAGTGCCACCTGGCCATTTGTAGAGGAGTAGATGGGGGTCCAGTCAATCAATGAGAGATCATGAGTAAACTGGGTGAGGTTGAAATGGGCCATGTTGCAGAAAGTAAGTAGTTTAGGAGGCGGTGACGGTTTATTTGCAGCGTGCCAGATGCAGAAAATAGGGGAATGATCACTTATGGCATCCGCAAGGGTGCCTGCACTTACTATGCTGTCAGGGTGATTTGTAAGGACCCAGTCAATAAGGGTGCTTGTCCAAGGGGGAGTCATGACCCTTGTAGGGTCTGTGATAAGTTGGTGAAGGTTGTTACCTAGTATCATTGTATGTGAGAATAGGTTAGATTTACTAGTCCGGTTTAGGTTGAAATCCCCCAGAATAAGGACTTCATTATGGCCGATAGTGCTGTTAACTTGGGAGAGGAGTTCATCGAGACCTCTGCAACCACCAGCAGGAGGGTTATAGGCACAGACGATGTGTAGTTTCTTTGAGCCTAGTTGTAGGTTGCATGGATTGCTTCCATGAAGTTAGTAGTGTTGGCAACACATTGAGGGATAGCACCAAATGTGGTTTGTAAAAAATGGCTACGCCACCTCCACGCTTAGCTGACGGCCTATCCTGTCTGAGGATATTGTAGTTGGGTAGACTACAGAGGGTATCAGTGGTAGAGGGTTTTAACTAGGTTTCGGATAGGCAGAGTATATCCGGATGATAAGGAGCAACCCATGCCTCAAGTTCTGTTTTATTGAGCAGAAAGCTCCTAATGTTCATGTGTACAATGCAGAGGCCCTTTGAATTGCTCCAGGTTGCATCAAGGCAAGATAAATTATTTTGAGGTCCCAGGTTTAGCTCTATATCCCCGGCTAATATTAAGGCTAAGAGTGCCAGGTACCATAACTTACAGTGGATGAAGGGTGGAGGCAGTATGAGGTACAATGTGGATTTATGTAGAGTGTAGGACAGATGGTAGATGAAATTATGGGGGATGAGCAGAGGGGAGGAGTAACGGAGCCAGCATGCTGGCATGCGCAAAGCACAGAGCGACAAGTCATCAGGGTGGGTGAATTGATGGTATATGGCTGGAGGGGAGTAAAATATAGGTAGCCAAATAAGGCAGGAGAAAATAATAATGACCAGTAGAAGAGTAGTGCTGGGTCTTTCAGACATGTTTAAATTATTTAAGAGGGTCATTTTTGGGGTGGGGTTAAGGGGAGAGTGTTAAGGAGAGTAGCAGAGTTAGTGAAAGAGTTTGCAGGGAAATTGGAGTTTTCAACCAGAGAGACAGAGACTATTCCAAGACGCCCTCTAGTTACCAACAATGATAACCTGCAAATGGTGAAGTGAGGAGATAGTTAATTTTGCCACTAGGGTGTGTTATGGGCATGGTTAGGGTCTTTCTGCCCTATATAGCTAGAGCCGGACAAGGGTGGGTGTGGTGGGGGGGGGGTGGGGAGCAGTGGCAGAAGCGACTACGGGAAAGAGTCACCCGTCCACCAGCTGCAGGCTATTGCTACTCCAGACCCTTCTTCTAAGTTTAAACTGGTGCTTCAGGTTAGCGGGAGAGAAACAGACTGCAATTCCCTCAGAGCGCAGGTATGGTAGTCTAATTGTGAACTCTTCTAAATCGGGCAGCCACTTGCGAGAGAAAAGGAGCCAAAATTTAAAACAAAGATGGCCAGCAGTGAGGCCCTGCTTGAGTCTCAGATTAGGACAGTCAAATTACCTTCCACGAATGGCCGGCTGGATCGTCGTGGGGGGGGGGGGTCCTGGGCAGAGGAGCCCTCCTGATGTGAAAGTCGCCTGCTGAGGAGAAAGAAATGAGGGTGAGCAGCTACTTTATATAGGGCAAGAAGGAATGAAAAAACAGGGGAAAGGTAATATGAGAAGATGTGGTGGGGTTGGACAGAGCAGAGTGAGGTAGAGGACTGAAAGATAGGGCACATAGATCAATGAAAGGCAGTAACTCTACCTACAAAACTTGCAGTGTGATATTACTGATACTTGCACAAAACTCGCTCTAACAGATAAAATGTGGCTCTTACTATGCAATCAATTTTAAATATTATCTAGGCATAATAGGAGCAGTGAAAGCATCTGTTTTAAAATGTAACACATCACGACTATACTGTCAGCTTTTCAGGAGTCCACAATATTGCTGCAGGAGTGCAAAAATAGTTGGTGGTTACAATTTCATGTAGCAGCAACACACCCTTTTAGAAAATAAGTCTACAGGCAGCACCCATCCACCAGCTGCAGGCTATTGCTACTCCAGACGCTTCTTAGTTTAAACTGGCACTTCAGGTTAGCGGAAGAGAAACAGACTGCAATTCCCTCAGATCACAGGTATGGTAGTCTAATTGTGAGCTCTTCTAAATCGGGCAGCCGCTTGCGAGAGAAAAGGAGCCAAACTTTAAAACAAAGATGGCCAGCAGTGAGGCGCTGCTCGAGTCTCAGAGTAGGACAGTCAAATTACCTTCCACGAATGGCTGGCTGGATCGTCGGGGGCTCCTGGGCAGAGGAGCCCTCCTGAGGTGAAAGTCGCCTGCTTCCATGAACGGGGTGACCCAAATCCCCAACTTTGCGAACATGTTTATGTCTATTTGGTAAAAGAAAAAGTCACTTCTCAGCTGGGCATTGAAGTGCATGCCGTCAACACTGGGGGGGCATCTCAGGAAGTCCAGGCAGAACCAGACCAGCTAAAAATTCCTTCTCAGCTGCAGCGCCAATGCAAAAGAAAACGCTGGTCTAAAGGACTGATAACTAAAGTGGGGACTCCTTCTCCCAAAAATGAAATAAAGAATAGAAAAAGAAAAACTCAAAGACCCACTACCTCTGTGAGCTCCACTCTTTAGGCACCTCCTTAATGTCTCTGGGTATGCATACAACATGCATTCTTAATGTGTACTCCTTTTGACACAACCGCTGCAAAGCTCTACGGAGATTGCCACTGCCGTGAAGCCTAGTCATTCCTCCAATATGCAAAGCGCCACCATTCAGCAGGCAGGGGTCAGGGAACTCAACATCATGCTGGCGGCAGAACAAATTACCAGCCTTCCATAATTACAGGCCTTGACAGGCCTTTGTCATTGCCATGGAGCATTCCTACACAAAGCCCCATTACAAATCTTAAAGCACTACACCAGAATCGTTCGATAAGCCTTGATTATCGGGGCTACTGTTGGGGTTTCAAAACCAATAACAAATGCAGTTTGACCTCACAAATATAGGCAATTGATCAGTCATAGTTTCTCTCCTTATTCCAGTTAGGTTAGTTTAATCACACATTTCTCTTACTCACAGTATGAGCAATCATGACGGCCACTTCCATTCTGTCAGTACAGTCTCACTTAAACAAGTCTAGAAACAAGGTCTTGAGCTCCTGTGCCGCTTGGACCCGGGTCTCAAAGGACAACCAGTGGTCTCCATGCTTGACTTGGAGAACTGCTGGGTATTTCAATCTGAAAGGCTTCCCGGTGGCAATCAGTTTCAATACTGTTGGGTGTAGCTCCTGTCATTTCACCCGGACTGACTGTGGCAGATCCTGCGTTATGAGGATTTTAGGTCCCTCCCATTGTACCTCCGGTAGTTCTTTCACTTTTGCCAAAATATGTTGTTTATCTAAAAAATTGAGAAGATCATGAGTCTAGGTGGTGAACCTGGTGGAGGTGGCAAGCGAAGGGCCCTGTGTGCCCTTTCGATCTCATAGGTAATACCATTCAGGGACGGGCCAGCAATTTTCTCGCAGAACTTCTGCAGGAAGAGTATGGGAGAATTGCCTTCTTCTTTTTCAAATATGCCGATAATCAGAAGGTTATTCCTCCTACTCCTCCCTTCTTGCCCATATACAATCGTGCACTGCAGGCATCTCCCTTACACTTACATACACTCATATAATCTAATTTCATGGCTTGCTCCCCTCTTCCTCACTTATCGACCTTTTCCTTAATGACACCCCTGCTCTCAATGGTTATTTTTTCCTTTTGCATTACCTGTTTTTGTTTTTGTCTACCTTGTTCTGTTCATTTGATATGTCATCTGATAATTTCTTGTCCAAATTCCTCTCTATTCATTGTATAGGTAGGCACCTATGAACTTATGAATGGTCTACTCTGTATGTCTCTGATATATTGTATCCACTTTAACTCATTGTATGTAAAGCGCTTTACTTTTTATGTTCTGATACATTGTATCCTCTTTAACTTATTTTATGTAAAGCACTTATAATTTGTTATTATAAAAGAACACCCCTCCCCCCTCAGCTAGTGGTCAAACAGGAATTCAGCATGTTTGCCGTTCATTTGCATCACCAGGTAAGAAAAAAGCTTTGTCTCCCCATACGACGCACAGGGGTAATGCCAAACTTCACCCAACAACTAACACACCAAAATCTGGCCAATGGAAAATCATGTACACAAATGCTCACAGCCTGGGAAATAAGATCCAAGACCTGCAGGCACAATGTCAGAGGCTAAACTGGACATAGTAGCAATTAGTGAGACGTGGTTTACCAGTAACCACACTTGGGAGACTTCAGTACCTGGCTATGTATTGTTCAGAAGAGACCGAGGTGCAAAAGGGGAGAGGTGGCCCTGTATGTTAATGAAAATATCAAAGCTACAGAAATTCAGAATACACATAAGGAGCCAGAAGAACTGTGGGTCACCCTGAAACAGGAAATGGGACAGCCATAAGAACTGGGTTGTCTACAGGCCCCCAGACAAGAGGGAGGACATAGACACATTACTGTTAGAAGATATACAAAACATGACAGCTAAAGGGAGGTTCTGATAATGGGAGACTTCAACATGCCGGAAACAGATTGGTCAATACCAGCAGGAACATCTGCCAGAACTAGACTCATAGTGGATTCCTGCAGGGGAGGGCCTCAAACAACTGGTACAGCAACCCACAAGAGACAGGGCTATCCTAGATCTAGTACTGACTAACAAAGAAGGGATCACAGATCTCCAGGTAGAAGGTCACCTGGGGGCCAGTGACCATCACATGGTATGGTTCAATTTGGCTACTACATCTAAATCATCCCATTCCAAGGCAAAAGTATGGGACTTCAGAGGAGCTGACTTTGATAAGATGGCCAACAGAGTTAAGCTAGCCCTGGCAAAAAGAAACACAGGTGAGTGGGTACAGGCAAAGTGGGCAAGCATTAAGGATGAAATACTTGAAGCAACATCCCATTGTGTTAGACAGAAAAGGAAGTGCAAAAGAAGAAGGAAACCACTTTGGTTCTCAAATACAGTAGCAGAAAAGGTCAGAGCCAAAAGGCTGGCCTTCAGGAAATATAAGGGAACACAGCGGGATGAAGATAGGGAGGCATACCAAACTGCCCTAAGGAAGCAGGGAAGGCAGTAAGGCAGGCAAAGTCCCAAACTGAGGAAACACTAGACGAACAGTAAAAGAAGGTGACAAGACTTTCTATAGATACATTAGTGAAAGGAGAAAGTCCAGAGGGGTATTGCTGAGCTTAATGGAGAAAACGGAGCATGTGAGGAGGAGGACCCTGTAAAGGCATCTATCCTAAATAGATACTTTTGCTCAGTATTTACTGAAGAGAAGGTAGGGCAGGGCCACAGCTCAACATCATGGACACAGGGAGGAGGTGGCGCTACTCCTTCACAAAGAAAGGGTCCTACAAGAGCTTGCTAAGCTCAGGGTGGATAAGGCAATGGGACCTGATGGCATACATCCCAGGGTACTTAAGGAGCTAAAGGAGGAACTAGCAGAGCCATTAGCAGAATTGTTTAGTGAGTCTCTGAGCACAGGAGAGGTCCCAGAAGACTGGAGAAGGGCTCATGTGATCCCGCTCCACAAGAGTGATAGCAGGGAGGAGGCAGGGAACTACAGACCAGTCAGTCTTACCTCAGTAGTGGTCAAGATTATGGAGGCACTCCTTAAGGAAAGGAAGTGCAACACCTGGAATCCATAGGGGCACAGGATCCAAGACAGCATGGGTTTACAAAAGGAAGGTCCTGTCAAACTAATCTCATAGATTTATTTTACTGGGTAACCAGAGTGGTGGACCAAGGGGGAGCAGTTGATGTCGCCTACCTTGACTTCAGCAAAGCTTTGACACTGTTCCACATAGAAGATTGATAAATAAGCTGGGTAGGCTCGGTGGGTCAGAAGTTGGTCAACTGGGTGGCAAACTGGTTGTGGGCAGAAAACAGAGAGGTGGTAAATGGTATACAGTCAGAAGAGATGCAAGTCACAAGTGGGTACCTCAGGGATCAGTCCTGGGGCCAGTCCTCTTCAACATCTTCATTAGTGACCTTGCAGATGGACTAGAGGGTAAGGCTTGTCTGTTTGCAGATGACACCAAGATCTGCAACAGAGTAGATGATCCAGATGGGGTGGGCAGAATGAGAAGAGATCTGGATAAACTAGCAGAATGGTCAGAAGAGTGGCAACTGGGATTTAATGCAAAGAAGTGCAAAATCATGCACATAGGGAAGAGAAACCCTGAAGCCACCTATAGGCTGGGAGGGGAGTTGCTAGCAGTCACAAAGGAAGAAAGAGACTTGGGCATCATCATCACTGATGACCTAAAATCATCCAAGCAGACTTCTAAAGCAGTAGGTACTAAGGGTGTTAGGGTGTATTAGTAGGGGTATCACAAGTCGAAGAGGAGGTAATAATCCTCTGTACAAGACACTGGTTAGGCCCCATCTGGAGTACTCATGCAGTATTGGAGGCCACACCTTCACAAGGACATTAACCAAATTGAGGCAGTCCAGAGAAGGGCAACCAAAATGGTGCAGGGACTGCATCAGAAGACATATGAGGACAGATTAACGGAGCTCAATATGTATACCCTTGAGCAAAGGAGGGAGAGAGGTGATATGATCGAGGCATTCAAACACCTTAAGGGCATAAACAAGGTGAAAGAGTCTAACATGTTTAAATATAAGAAAAATAGCTGGACAAGAGGACACAGCATGAGATTAGAGGGAGGCCGATTAAGGGGGAATGTGAGGAAATTCTTTTTCACAGAAAGGGTGGTGGATGCATGGAATGGCTTACCACAAGAAGTGGTGGCTATGAATACAGTTCAGGGCTTCAAACAGGCATGGGATAGGCATAAGGGAGCAATACAAATGACTATGAATAGATAGGCCACTGACAGAGCAAAGGCCGATGGCACATTTATAAGGTAGAAAAAGAAATGGGCAGACTGGATGGGCCTTGCGGTCCTTATCTGCCGTCAACTTCTATGTTTCTATGTTATCCTGTTAAGCGTCTGCATGTCTGTACTCTCCCGGGTTGTGCCTGAAAATAGTCATTTTATGGCTAGTGCACTTACCCAGTTAACAAAAGCTAAATAAAAAAAATAAATAAATAAATCCTCTAATTCATCTTCAAGCTTTTTAACTCTCTGACTGAAACTAGTGGCTTCTTGCACAGCTTTATGTTGTTTCTTTTCAAGGGAGACCAAGCTGGCCTCCGAGTCGCTGACTCTGGTGGTTAACATTTCAACAGAGAATTTAATCTGGTGCAGATACGCTGAAATGCTGGATATTGAGTCTTGCATGGGCTGCATTATTTCTAAAAATCTCTCCTCTGAGAGAGAGGTGTGTGCGGCTTGAGTTTTAGAGAGCTTACAGCCTGCTTCTTGGGCCGCTTCCCAGCCATATCTATCTATGGCTTTGGAGGAGGAGAGTGTCATGGAGGCACCTTCTTCATATAAACTTCCATTTTAGCCACCAAATGGGACCAGGTAAGCTTCCTGTACCAGCCTATATGTTGCTGAGATGAATTTGTACTCTTTTTGTCTGGGTTAGCAGCGAATATTTGAGGGACAGGTACAGAGCTGTGGGAGCTTACTGCTGCTCTTCAGGCTGTCATCATGTGACCTCACATTTGAAAATTGTTTAACACATTGAGAATGCCCTTTTTATTATGTTAATAGATTCATGGATTCATAGACATGTGACAGCAGTAAAGGGCCTTCCTGGCCCATCAAGTCTGCCCATTCCTTCCCTCTAACTTTCACCCCCCCCCCCCCAAGATTCCCCTCATCCTCTCTTTGACAACCCTCTGTGTTTGTCCTAGGCCCTCTTGAATCCCTCCACTGTACTGGCACTCACCATCTCCTCCTGCAGTCTGTTCCAGGGCTCAGCCACTCTCTCTGTGAATTAATACTTACTAACATTTCCCCTAAACCTTCCCCCATACCTTCAGTCCATGCTCCCTAGTTCTTGTATCTACCTTCCCTGTAAATAAGCTCTTCTCCACTTTATCGATCCCCTTCACATACTTGAATGTTTCAATCATGTCTCCTCTTTCCCTTCTTATCTCTAGAGGATACAAATCCAGTTCCCTCATTCTCTCCTCATATGCCATCCCTCTTAGCCCATGCACCATTTTAGTGGCCCTTCTCTGCACTGTTTTCATGCCATCTGTGTTGTTTCTTAGATAGGGCTTCCGGAACTGTACCCCATACTCCAGGTGTGGCCGCACAATGGAGCTGTAAAGTGGCATCAGCACCTCCCTCCTTCTGCTGGTTATCCCTCTCCATATGCATGCCAGCATCCTGTCAGCCTTGCCCATGGCTTTGTTGCACTGGGTCCCCACCTTAAAGTCATTTGCGATTATAATCCCTAGATCCTTCTCCTGCCATTTTCTCCCCCCTAGTGTGTATGTGGTATTTGGATTCCTCCTTCCCAAGTGTATCACTTTGCTTTTCCTGGCATTGAATTTCAGCTGCCATGTTTCTTACCACTCTTTCAGTAACCTTATTTCATTCTTCATTGCCTCCCCACTCACCCTGGGGTGTCCACCCTGTTACTGAGTTTGTGTCATCTGCGAAAAGGCAGATCTTCCGCTGAAACCCCTCTGCTATATCACCAATGTAGATGTTAAACAGAATGAGCCCCAACACTGATGCCGAGGGACTCCGCTCGACACCCCAGTCTCCCCAGAGTGCACCCCATTGACCACCACCCTCTGGCTTCTCCCCGTTAGCCAGCTCTCCACCTATCATACTATTTTCTGCCCCATCCATAGACTCCCCAACTTGTTAATCAGCCTTCTCTGGGGGCATATGGCAGCCAGTTGCACATCGTGCCACATTACACCCCCAGGGGATGATTAACTAGAACATTCACATAAACCCTGGTCATACCTTATTGCTTCAAACTGATTAGTGGGGATGTTCTCAATGGCATGGTGGTGACTTCAGCCTATATGCTGATGTAAAGAGTTGTGATCTGTCAGTTTTCTGAAGAGGTCAATATCTACACCATCATTGCTGTTTTACAAAATGTGCGCTCAAGAAAATCAATATGATCCCTATGTAGTTCAAAGAGAATCTGAGACTGGGATCATTACTCTCACTAAAGACTGCAAACTGATGCAGTTCCTCTGCACTATCCTGCCATACCATGAGAACATCTGCAACATACATCCACCATTAGTCACTCTTACCAAAAAAATCATTTACATCAGGATCACACAGTTAGTTGTTTTCACTGGCCAAAATCTACTGGCATAATTGGGAGCTAAAGCTCCCCCATAGCCACATCTTTATTTTGAAGCTAGTAGGTGACTAGAAAAATGAGACTGTTACATGCAAGAACTTTTTCCGTAGGCTCAGTGATGAATCCATTGAGATTCTGAGGATACAAATCATCCTGCATTAAAGAATTTTTTGAGGCAGGATTCCCCCCCTCATTGGGATATTTGCATAGAGCAGCTCCATATCAAAAGTTACCAAGAGCCAATCTTCTTCCATATGCAGATGTACCAAAGTTAGCAAAACTGCAGTGGAGTCTCTTCATATGAGGGAAGGACTCCATGACAAGTGTTTAATGAAGGCATCAACAAACTTAGCAAGCGGATCTGTAAGCATGACAAATCTTGTAACAACTGGCCTACCCTGGGGTTATTCCAGATTTTTGTGACTCTTAGGTATACTGTACATTGTGGCCCTAATAGAAACTCTGTAATCAGAAAATCATATTCAGCCCCATCTGTAAGATAACACTGTTCCAATAAGCACATTCAGTGCATTCATCAGTCTGTCTTGGAAAGCATAAGTGGGGTCAAAGGGAATGATCTGATAATGGTCAACTTTTGATAACTGACACAGAATCTCTAATTTCATGTTTTTTCTGTAACCATTACTACTGCAGATACCCCCTTATCTGGTGGATTTGCTGTGATGTCTTTATTATTTTTTAAACTCTGCATTGCTTCATTTTCTCCTGCAATACAGTACACATATTTTGGTTTAACTTTATTTTAGTTGTTGTTCACAAGTCTGTTCCGAAAACAATACTGTCAATTTTAAAGGAGGACAGAAGGTAAAATGTTTCTGAATCGTTCTCCATGCCACAGTGTCACTAGAAGCAAGTTAAAATACATCTACGTCTATTGGTCATCTATTGTAACCAACTCATCTTCTTGTGAGCAAAATGTCCTACAAATAATTGTGATACTTTGTGAAACTAAATTTCAGATATAGCATGCTTGTGAACTTGAGTAGATCGACAGCATTTCAAATGGATTTATTTTATTTGTAGGAACAAAACTTAATCCCTTCCTTAGCAGAAGATTTTACAAGAGGTCTCAGAAATGAACGGGGGGGGGGGGGGTGGATTGTCTCCTCAGCAGTCCAGCCTGTACATTCTGTTTCAGAAATATTTATGTGACATGGCATCATAGACAAAGAGGAGGGTGATGGGCATAAGTCAATTTCAGAAGAAAGGGTCCCAAAGGGACTTGTAGCTTTCGTGGACAAGGCTATGGGACCAGACAGGATACACCCAAGGGTACCAAAGGAACTCAGGGAGGTGCTAGCTACCCAACAATTGCCTTATTCAACAGTTCACTGAAAACAGACATTCTGGTGAACTGGAGGAGAGCAGACATGGTCCCTGCACATAAGAGTGGCAATAAGTAGGAGGGTCACAACTACAGGCCAGTCAGTCTCATGTCAGTGCTGGGGGAAATTAATGGAAACCCTGCTAAAGGAAAGTCTAGCAGAGTATCTTGAATTCAGTGGGCTGTAAGACCACAGGCAGCATGGATTCACAGGAAGAGGTCATACCAGATGAATCTGATTGATCTCTTCAACTGGGTTGCCAGAGAACTACTCTAGAGTAGGGAAGAGCAGTAGACATAGCCTATCTCGACTTTAGTAAGGCCTTTGATACTGTACTGCACAGGAGACTGATTAAAAAATTAAGCAGCCTAGGGGTGGGATCTAATGTGGTGAACTGGGTTAAAAACTGGTTACAGGATAGGCATCAGAAGGTGGTGGTTAAGGACACTCACTCTAATAATAGGAAGGTGACCAATGGAAGTACTGCAAGGCTCAGTACTGGGACCAGTCCCCTTCAATGTCTTGATAAGTAACATTGTAAAAGAACTGGATGGAAAGGTATGCCTTTTTGAAAATGATACCAAAATCTGCTATAAGGTCAACACTCAAGAGGGGATGGAGAGAATGTGTAGGGATTTTAGGGAACTCTACAAGTGGTCAAGTGCACAGCAGCTGAGGTTCAATGCCAAACTGTGCAGGATGGGAGAGGTGCTGACAGTCACTAAGCAGGAAAGGGACCTTGGGCTTGCCATAACTGGTGATCTCAATGTGGCAGGGCAGTGTGACAAAGCAGTTGTTTGGGCTAGTGAGATGATGGGGTGCAAAGGGAGAAGTGTCACCAGCAAGAAGAGGGAGGTGGTCTTATCATTGTATCACTCATTTGTGAAACCCATCCTGGAATAATGTCTCCAGTTCTGGAGGACACACCTCAAGAAGGACATAGACAGGGTGGTAGCATTCCAGAGGAAGGCAACTAAACTTTTGCAGGGGTTACATGAGAAGGCCTATGAGGAGAGACTGGCTGATCTTAACCTGTGTATCCTGGAAAAGAGGAGAGTGAGAGGAGACATAATAGAAACCTAAAAGTACCTTATGGGGTGAAAAGGGTGCAGGAAGGGGGTCTCTTTCAAATGAGAAAGAGTACCAGGACTGTGATCTTGCATTGAATTTGGGGGGGGGGGGGGTGATGAGTTTAAGAAGGATATGAGGATGTACTACTGCATTGAAAGGGTCACCATGGAGCCTGTCACTGTAATGCTGGTCGCAAACATTTTTGTTGCGCTGGCATATACAACCCCAGCCAGGGACATAGTAACACAAGCATCCCACTCTACAGTAGGCCAAAGAGGGGAGGCTGAGGTATGAGGGTGAAACCATCAGCATGTTTGTTCCCCTAGAAAGGCAAGATAATAATCATGGAACCATGGGAGGTTCCAGCCTCCTTGTCGCCAATGAGACCTCAATTTTGGTCCTGCTATAATTGAAGAGGTGTTCCCTTCCCACAGAAAGCTACCTTAAAGAGTGTCTATCTTTGCAAACCACAATTTGTGGATTCTGAGTAGGAGATGAGAGATACAGTGCATGACATTTGGTGTCATTATCATTTTTATTGCCAAAATCATACCAGCTAATGATAGGGAAAGCTGCTTCCACATATCACAATCCTTCTGTAATTTTGTGAGGAGTGAAGCAGAGTTCAGTGGGTTACAAGACCAGAAGCAACACGGATTCATGGGGAGAAGGGGAGGTCATATCAGACAAATCTGGTAGATTTTTTTGACTGGGTGACCAAGGAAATAGGTTAGTGCTGGGTGGTGAATGTAGCCTACTTATATTTCAGTAAGGCTTTCATCACCATTTCACATAGGAGACTCATAAGGAAACTAGGTATCTTAGAGTTGGACCCTAAGCTGGTAAACTGAGTAAGAAATTAGTTAAGAGATTAGGCAAAACAGAGTGTTGGTAAACAGAGTTCGCTCTGAGGAAGGGACAATGACAAGCAGGGTGCCCTAGGGCTTAGTACTGGGACCGGTCCTCTTTAATGCCTTTATAAGTGACATTGCAGTTGAGCTGGAAGGTAACGTCAATCCCTTTGAGGATGACATCAAAATCTGCAATAAGGTGGACACTCCAGAGGGCGTGGAAAGAATGTGCAGAGACCTGAGAAAACTTGAGGAGTTTCAGTGCAAAAATGTGCATAACCACACAATTAGGGCACAGAAACCTAGAGGCAGAGTTCAAAATGGGAGAAGAGGTATTGACGGTCACCAAACAGGAAAGAGACCTGGATGTAATCATATCTGATGACCTCAAGGTGGTGAGGCAGCACAACAAGGCAATTGGTAGGGCCAGTGGGATGCTGGGCACATTATGCATAGGGAGAAGTATCACCAGAAGGAGGAGAGAGGTGGTGTTGTCACTGTATAGATCGCTGGTGAGACCCCACCTGGAGTACTGTATCCAGTTCTGGAGACCACATTTCAGAAAGGACATAGACGGAGTGGAGGCTAACCACAGGAGGGCAACTATAATGGTGCAGGGTCTGCATCAGAAACCCTATGAGAAGAGATGGAAGGACCTCAATATGTACACCATGGAACAGTGGAGGGAGAAGAGGAATATGATAGAGACCTATAAATACTCTCATACAGTCTCCATGACCTTTGGCACAAGGCACAGACTCTCTAGGCTTCCCTTCCTGCCCACTTTCCACACTCTTGAAAGGAATTTACTTGAGGATACCTCATCCTTTAGATACCTTGGGGTTTGGTTAGACCAACATCTCAACTTCTCTGGACACATTGACGTCATCCAGAAAAAAGTGCGCCCCAAGCTAAGTGCCTTGTTCAGGAACCACAGTTGCATCCCTCCTGCAGCTAGGCATGAGCTTGTCCAGATGATCGTCCCCATTTTTGACTACTGCGACATAGTCTATGGTGCTGCTCATAGGTCCTCCCTGACCAGATTGGACACTCTCTTCAACTCCTTCTGCCACTTTGCCCTTGATGCTCCCTCTCACACCCACCACTGTGACCTCTGTTGAGCCCTTTCCTTCCCCTTCCTTACAAATAGATGCCTCTCACGCTGCACTAAATTCACTGCTAAACACTGGCTGCGTGAACTCCCTTCCTACCTCGCCCCCTCATATATGACACCTCCTTCTTCTTCCTATTCCCTCAGATCTACCGACACTTGTACACTAACTGTCCCCCACTGTTCCACCCTATCCGGCCAGTCTGGGTACTGTCACCATTTCCCTAAAATATGGAACTCTCTGCCTCCCCAAATCTGATACTCCTCCTCCCTCTATTCCATCAACACTGCCCTCTCCAACTATATTGCACCTAACTGTTCCTGTTATGACCCACCTTAATTTCCTTTGTCTTGCTTCTTACAGTTCATCCCCTTTCGGAATTTAACCAATGCCTCTATCTACTCTACTGCCTCTACTGACCCTAGCCCCTCCAAGGTGCTAGTTCTCATACCTTTCTCCCTTCCCCTAGTCTCTCCCCCTTTTTCCCTAGCTGTCACAGTCCCCTTGCAGGGTTCTCAGCATCCTGAAGGGTCCTATAGTGCCTAGGCTTTCCACCTTTTCTTCCCCATCTACCTATCCTTGGCCTTCCAGATCCCCTTGCAGGGTCCCCAGCATCCTGGTGGATTCCTTGGATCAGGAATCATCTCCTCCCAGGTGTTATTTTTCATTCCCTTCCTGTCACTATCCCTCTATAATTACAACGCCTAACTGCAGAAGGGTTTACAATCGCCTGAACGTCCCTTCTTCCTTGTAGGATTCATCACATCCTGAAGGGTTCTCTTTTTGGGTCAGGCCTTATTTCCCCTCCTAGGTGTTAATCACACTTACTCCCTCTCTCTCCCTCTCTCCCTCTCCCTCTCCCTCTCTAATCCCTATTCCAGTCCCCTGTCCCCTTGCAGGGTTCCCAGCATCCTGAAGGGGTCTCTCTGGGACATGACTCTGCACTATCTGTCACCTCATCCTCTCTCTCCTTCACCCCTTATTTCACGATAGCACTTGTTCACTTAGTACCATTGCACTTATTAATTGTTCTCACAAATTACATATGTATGCAACACTGTTTGTAACAACTGCTTTAATTAATTGCATGCTATGTTGATCTTTGTAACTTGAACGTAAAATGTCTCATCCCTATTGTACCCCTTCCCCCCAGTTCATACGGGAAGACCAACAACGTGTTGCTCAGTGTGCCTTCCTGGTGAAATATTTCAACAAATAAAAAATACCTCATGGGGTAAATAAGGTACAGGAGGAAAGTATTTTTCAGATGAAAAGATGCACGAGAACAAAGGGACATGCAAGGAAGATGCAAGGGGTAAAATTCAAGACAAATGAGAGAAAGTGGCACAAGGTCATAATGTCATGGATGACCCACCATTATTCTCTTGGCACTCCTGAATTGCAATCACTAGTGGATCTATTGCCAGGAAAAAATGTAGGGGTGAACGGGGGCAGTCCTGTATGATTCTTTTATGAACATACAAATGTGCCAGCAGAAACAGACCATCCAGTCTATCTAAATCTGCTCGAGTGTGCAGCTGGCACCCCAGGTTTGCAGCTTCCCCACCTTCCCTCTCCTTTGTCATCCCACTGCCGCCCCTACCTCCACCATAAATCACTCTCTCCTGTTCCCTGTCCTATGCCCTTTTAAAGCTGTTCACAGATTTGTATGATATCACCCATTCTGGTAGTGTGTTCCATTTTGCTACCACCCTCTCCATGAAATAGTGTCTCCGTATGTCCCTCCTAAATCTTCCCCCTTCTATTTTTAGCCCTTTCCCCCTGGTGTCACTCCCCCTCCTTAGCTTAAAGACCCTGTCTGCCCCATCCTTATTGAGTCCCCTCAGATACTTGAATGTCTCTATCATGTTCCCCAGTCCCTTCTATCCTCCAGGGTGTACATATTCAGGTCTCCCAGCCTCCTCTCATAGTCTCTCCCCTCCATTCCACATATCATCTTTGTTTCCCTCCTCTGCACCCCCTCCAGTATCCTGATATCATGCTTCAGGTATGGAATCCAAAACTGCACACAATACTTCAAGTGTGGCCTTACCAGTGACCTGTAGAGGGGCAAGATCACCTCTCTTCGCCTGGACAAAAAAACCCTTGCTATGTACCCCAGCATTTTATTCACTTTTGCAGCCACTGTCCTGCACTGGGCAGTGTTGTTCTTGGTCCCTGTTACCACTACCCCTAGATCCTTCTACTCCTCAGTGATCCTCAGCTTAACTCCCCCAGCCAGTATTCTTTCCTTGGGTTCTTCACCCCAAAGTGCATAACCTTACACTTTTTTGCATTGAACCCCAGCTGCCACCTCTCAGACCACTCCTTTAGCTTACTTAGGTCACCCTGCAGCTGCTTCCATCCTTCCTCTCCATCCACACTGCTCCCATTTTGGTGTCGTCTGCAAACAGACTTACCTTGCTTACCACCCCATGCGCAATGTCTGATATGAAGAGCCCAAATAATACTGATCCCAACACAGAGCCCTGTGGCACCCCACTCATCACTGGCCTTGGAGTTGAGAGCTCCTCTCCCACCACCACCCGTTGCAGCCTCCCTCTCAGCCAGCTTGTAATCCAGTTCATCATTTTTGGCCCTATCCCTACACCAGTTAGTGTCCCCTCAAGCCACCCATTAGGCTCTGAATTGAAGGCCTTGCTGAAGTCCAAGTATAGAACATCCACCGCATGACCTTATCCAGCTCACCTGTCACCCAGTCATAATATTGTATCAGATTGGTTTGACAAGACTTCCCTGAAATGAACCTATGCTGCCTCACATCCTGGAGGCTGCTGTCCTCCAGGTATGACATCAGTCTTTCCTTTAGTATAATTTCCATGAGTTTGCACACTATGGAGGTGAAACTTACAGGATGATAATTACCCAGTTCATTCCTTGATCCACTCTTGTGTAATGGCACTACATGTGCCATCCTCCAGTCTAGTGGCACACATCCCAACTCCAGTGAGGTGCTATACAGATCCTCCAGTGGCTCCACCAACACCTCTGCCATCTCCCTCAGCACCCTGGGGTGGATACCATTTTGAACAGCTCGATGGGTTGAGAGAGGCTTCAAGCTGCTATTCCAACAAGGTGACTTCAGCTTCCAGAGCTGTGCAGTGGCAAAAGGCATAGGAGATTATAGCTCCCCTAATAGTAGCTCGGTGCTGGGACCATTGCTATTTGACATATTTATAAGTGATTTGGATGTAGATAGTGGTAATAAAATGGTGAAGTTTGCTGATGATGTGAAAATAGGAGGGGTAGTAGATACATTTGATGATAGGTTAATTTTTGGAAGCGATCTCATACATATTTTGGAATGGGCTGAAGAACATGGAATGAACTTTAATAATGATAAATGCATGCTAATGCATTTCGGAAGGAGAAATATACAACACAATTATTATATGAAGGACACAAAATTGAAGGTATCTACATGCAAGAGAGATCTGGGAATCTATATCCAAAATAACTTAAAAAGTAGTATTTATAGCAGAAACATATCAAACAAGGTCATGTGTCTAGTAAATAGTATAAGACGGGGTTTTCATTCTAGATGTAGGGAGGTGCTGATGCCGCTGTATAGGACTCTGGTTAGGCCCTTGTTGGATTATTGTTTGACTGTATGGGGTCCCTTCCTAGTGAAGGATGTTAAGATGGTGGAAAGGCCACAAAGGTCCTTCACAAAATTGATATCAGGGTGTGAAGGCTTAAATTATGAGGAGAGATTGAAGAGTTTGGGTTTGTGGTCCTTGAGAGATAGGAGAGCTAGGGGTGATTTATTATTTTTGTATAAAGGTTTAAAAGATGACAGTATGAGGATGGAAATGGGATTGTAATTTAAGGATCAATTGTATCAATTGAGGGGACATGATAGGCAGTTGAAGGAAACAGTAGTTAGGACAGAAATAAGAAGAAATGGATTTAAATATAGGGTAATCAGGATGTGGAATAGATTACCTCAGGTAGTTATGGGTGCAGAAAATGTGAGAATGTTTAAGATTAGATTGGACAAGTATTTTACCGAAGTTGGTGACTGGTGTTACCACCACTGAATTGTGGGGAAAGCTTATATGGGCTTTGCCTTCTTGACTTTCCTATATTCCAGTATGAAATCCAGCAAAAATGCCTCCCAGAGGGTGCCATCAGTTATGTGACTGGTGTCATGATGGAGAACGGCCTTGGTCTCCTCTTAGAGCCAGTTCAGAAAAAGTCTTGTCCTGCAAGATTAATGGGTCAACATGCCAGATGATAAGTTTAGGCAGGTCAGGATCCCACAGCAGAGAAATTAAAATAGGGGCATGGTCCAATAGGACAACCAGGTGTATTGTGACTTGACGTACTGCCTGGGTGATCTTAGTGGCCATCAGCCGGAGATTTAGTCAACTCAAAGACTCATGGACACCCGAATGGCAGGAATTGTTTTGTGTAGTGGGGTGCAAGGTACACCAGACATCCATAAGGGAATGATTCTTCATAGCAGCTGTACTGCCTAAACCAATATAACATGAGATTCTGAAGTACCACATGAGCTATCCAGAGGTGCCTGAGGGATCACATTAAAATCCCCTAAATAGGATGGGGCAGAGCCCTGAGCCCTGGCATTCACCACCTGACAGAGGTAGGTCCCAGAAAATATCTGGAGAGTCCGAGTTTGGGGCATATAGGCTGCATAGGATAATTGGGCCCTATGATGTGGACAACCGGAAAAGAAGCCACCGGCCTTCAGTATCCATCAGTCATTGGTCTATAGTCCAACTGACAAACCTATGTAACAAAATGGAGACCCCTCTTTTTGTGGTCTGGGTACATCAATGGACCTCTGATCCCACCCATTCCCTCCATAGTTTCTGAGCTTCCAAGTCAGCCAACTTGGTTTCCTGAAGGAAAGCAATGTAGGTTGTCAGTCTATGGATCTGCATAAGAACCTTTTTTTTTTGTTTTAGTCTACTGAGCTGCATAAGAACCTTTTTCCATTTGATGAATGAGTTGAGGTGTCAGACATTCCACATAGTGCATGTAATGATAGTCATTCAAAAGTGTAGCTGGGTAGCAGGGGCCCAACAGGTTCAAAAACATATTAAGGGGAGAAGTATTCAGAGGCCCTTGAGCTGCATCCTTATCCAGAACATACCATCTAAAATCCAAAGAACCCTACAGTCATGAGAACCATAAGCAAGGAATATCAGAACCTACCATAGTCAAATTGCACACAACAATAAACCAGAACAATAACTAACTATATCTAAAGAGAGATGGCTCTGTGGTCTGCAAAAAAAGGTGCCATATGTTTAAAACCCTGCAAGAAGGTGAGAAAGAGCAGTCGGGAGGTCCCAGGATCCCTAAACTGTGTATTGGAGGTCACTGATGCAGACCAGTGGGGGTCTCCACCATGGACCCTGAGTACTCTGATCGGGGGTGAAAGGAATGGGAGAGGGCTGGAGTGCAAACAAACCCCCAACATATTGTCCCTGGCCAGTGGCCCAAACAGGACTCATACTGACAGAGACAGAACCAGATATAAACAGCATAATAATGGTGAGAAAGGCAAAAAACTGTTTTTATATATGGTAAGCTGAGTACAAACAGATATGTCTAGCATCAAATCCCAAACCTCTGAGTACCTCCGATTTGAGGGAGGAATACAAACTCCTTACCATATGTCTTACAGCTCAGTATGATGTAGAAAGAAATGGTGGGAGGAGGGGTAGAAAGGGGGGAGCTTGTGTGCCAGGTGTCAAAAGAGCCTGGAACAACCAGGCTATAGACATGTTAAGCCCAGCCCTGTAGGGAGAAAAAATAAGAAAAAGAGAAGAACTACCAGGATGGATTCTAGAGTCAGGTTTTCATCATCCTAGGCTCTGCAGCTAACCCAGACAGCATAGTATAGCACCTGGCACCTCAGCTCCCAGTTTTAGCCAGTGGGATTTACCCAGATTCGACCGCAAGCACTATTGCCAGGGCCACTCACAAGGTAAGCCAAAGATACAGAAATGGATGGCCCAACCAGACCACTCAGGGAAAGAGCTCCGGCTGGTGTGAGCCTCCAGTCCAAAGCATACAGCCTGTTCATGCTCAGTTTAGCTAATGTGAAGTTCTACATAAGTTACATAGGTTAGTACTGAGCAGAGTAGACAAACGTCCATTTTGCTTGCTATTATTCAATGAAAATACCCTTTGATTTTGTTTCTAACACAGTACTCATCAAATTTAACTTTGAATTCATTCATACTCTTGCTACCTACCACTACCTCAGGGAGTGAGTTCCATAATGCCACCACCCTCTGGTTATACCAGAATGTTCTTTTGTTAGAATTACACAAATCACCCTTTACTTGTAAAACATGGAATCCAGTATTGTAAGTTTGATTTTTCATGTATAACCCTAGACAGTCCCACAACTCATGATTTGTAAGAGCCCATACACTAAACATAAGCCCCCCTGCAATCTACGATACTCTAGTGAAAACATCCTAGATTTTCCAGCCTCTCCTCATATCCCAGGCCCTCAAGATCCCTAATCATCCTAGTGGCCCTCCTCTGTATTCTCTCAAAAGTTCTAGTCTCAGTTTATGTACCAGGAGCACAAAACTGGGCACAGTACTCCAGGTGCGGCATAAACAGAGATACACACAGGGGACTAGAAACTCTCTGTCTCTGCTTGCTATGTGCCTACTAATACTGGTCAACATTCCATTTGCTGTCTTTGTGATCACATAGCAATGGTTTCTAATAAGGTCATTTGATACTGTTGTGCCTAGATCTTTTTCATCTGTCACTTCATTCAAAATTTGATCTTGTAATAAGTAATTTGCTTTGGTGTTTTTCTTGCCAAGATGCATGACTGAACATTTCTCGATGTTAAACTCTAGCCTATGTGTTGTTGCTTATTGTTCCAGATGACACAAGGCTCTCTGCAACTTTACAATATCTAATAGATTATCTACTACAGTTCCAATTCTAGTATAATCTGCAAATTTTGAAACCCATAAGCCATCATCACAGCCCATGGATGCTATATATAGGTTAAACAAGCATGGTCCTAGAATGGATCCCTGTGGAACTCCACTAGTCACATTGGCCCATCCTGAGGTAATACCCCTCAGATTAACTCTTTGCTTCCTATCTGTCAGTTAGGATGCAATCCACTTAACTATATTGTCATGCAAACCTATGTCTCTCACTGTATCAATTAACTGTCTATATGGCACCTCATCAAAAGCCTTGGTAAAATCCAGAAATATGACATCTACTGGTATGCCTTGCTCTAAAGCCATGCTGACCTTTCTATAAAATTCCAGAAGGTTGGTATGACACGAATGCCTCTTTGTGAAACCATGACGGGTTTTGTACCTCTTCTCTGTCTCACTAATAAATCTATGTCATCCTTAAGTATTCCTTCAAGGATCTTCCTCAATACAGATGTCGGGTCCACTTGTCTATAATTCCTGGACTCCCTCCTACTACCTTTCTTACAGATGGGTATTACAATGGCCACCCTCCAAAACTTTACCACAGTGCCCTCATCCAGAGAAGTTTGGGAAATCCTAGTCAAAGTTCTTGCCAACTCGTTGGTCCATTCCCTGACAACCCATGGATGGAGTCCATCAGGTCCCGGGGTCTTGTAAGAATTAATTTATTTCTGATATCCTTAGCCTCCAGACTAAGCGACCTATTAGCTTTCTGATTATGATGCAACTTGGCACAATCAGATATGTCATTAAATACTGAACTAAAATACTAATTTTGCACCTCTGCCATAAGTGCCTCTTTCATGACCAATTCCCTGTTTTCATCCACCAATGGTCATACACCAACTATACCACCTTGCTTGTGATTGACATGATTAAAAAACAATTTGTAATTGTCATTGACTTTCACTGCCAGACCCAACTAGTAGTCTCTCATTTTGCCTTTTTACTAGTCTTTCTTGACTCCTTCAGGATCTTTTTATATCTCTCCCAGACCTTAATAACATTGCTCCTTTTGGCTCTAACGTATGCCATTCTTTTTGTTTCAATAATTTCTTTAATGTTATATCCATCCACGGAGCAATCCTACTTGATTTGTTATATTTTGTCCTTTTTAGCACATATTTCTTAACCAGACTGGTGAGTTTACCTGTCAATAAATTCCATCTTACATTAAGGTTCTTGCCTTCAAATTCGTCCTCCCAGTCCCATCCACTTAGTTAATTTCTAATACTATCAAAATCTGATTTTTCAAAACATTTGATCTTGTTAACCCCTTCAACTCTAAATATTGGCTCCAGCAGCTCGAACTTCAGCATTGCATGATCACTATTACCTAGTGGTACAGATACAACACAGTCCTGCAACTCATCCCTAATATTATTAAGCACTAGGTCCAGAATAGTATCCCCCTCATGGCTTGTGTCGTGTACTGCTCCAAACCCAATTGACTTAATGAATCCCAAATCCTCTCCTCTGTATGTGTCATGCCTTTGTGTACCCCCCAATTGATAGCTTGCATATTAAAGTCCCCAACCAAAATAATTCTATTTTCTTGGTTTAAAGTCTCTATCAACTCACACAATATATGTTCATCTTCCTTAATTTGTGAGGGAGACCTGTATACCATGCCTAGAATTATCTTAGCACTTTATCTGGCAATTAGTTTAATGCATACCCGCTCCAAGTCTTTATTTCCCATATTCATCAGTTCAGAATTAATACTATCAGTTACGTACACTGCAACTCCACTTGCTTTCTTATGTTTCCTTTCTTTACTGTACAGTGTAAAGCCCAAAAAATTTCTATTCCAGGTGTCACTCCTATCCCACCAGCTTTCCATGATTGTACAGATCTGGATGGATTCACAACTCAGAATATTTTCAGGTTCATCAAACTTTTTGACTAGACTCCTAGAATTGATTAATAAACATTTCTAACCCAGGTTAACTGTCTCCACATAGCAATTAAGATGATTTTTTGTACTGTACATCTTTTTTTGTGCTGCCTTACAAAAGCTGTGGGGCCACCGCTGCAAAGTTTAGTGCGGTCATAGGCCAATCAGCAGAGTCCAGGGAGAGCGTGCCTGGTCCCTGAACACCAAGAAAGGGAAAGGAGGTGAGAGAAGGATGCGGATATAAAAACAAAATAATACCACCTTGGGATTATGAGCCACCAGGGACATCCCAGCTGGCAAGTTGCTACCATATCAGAGCCTCATATATGCTCAGGCAATGGATGTGACCAAGGCACAGAACAGTTTGAACCAGGATAACCTTGCTAACCACAATTACAGTTAAGATAAGAAAGGTTGATAAGTGTGAACCTAAAAAGAAGAAAAGCAGTTAAGCATGGCAATGGGCTCAAACTACATCAGGGACCATGATGGAAAATGTTGAGTTCAGAACAGAACACTTGTGCTAGAGTGTGCAGAGTAAAAGTCCCTGGGAGAACACTACACACCTGGTGGATGTTGCCCAGAGGATGAAACTCCTTTGAGGCACATGACATGCTGCTGATTAGTTCCAAACAGTAGTCCCACAAAAGAGAAAGAAGGAGAAGGCCTGGTCTATATTCTTGTTAGGGCAAACTGTTGCATGCAGGAAACAGCATAGCCCAACAGAGCCAACACCCCACAGTACCTTGCAAGGCTGAACAGTTAGCGCACCGACCAAGTTAGTCTTTATTTATTTAACCAGGCGTTCATCGTTGAGCAGAAGCTCATTTGCAAGATGGACCTGGGTGGAGCATGAACAATTGTATATACAGGTCAACACAGGTATTTACAAGGCAATACAGATAATACTCTTTACAGAGAGGAAGAAAAAGACGTTCATATGTACATAGAATTATACAGATATTGTACAGATTACACGGTATTTACATACATAGAAGTGTCTATAGGAAGATAAAGCAGGTTATCTAAGGTTGCAGGAGGAAGTAACGGAAGAAAAAAATTAAAATAAAAATATACACCAGGTAGAGGTGAAGGTAGGGGGGAAGAGAGGGAGGGAAGTAGGGGGAGAAAGGCTAGGAGGGCATGGTGCACAGAAAGGAGTTGGTAAAGCTGGATGTAGAGAAGGTGGATGGAGAAAAGGAGTATGTGTGAGCCCCGGGATTGAATGCTATAAAGTACGGGGCATGGTAGGATGTCACAACCCAGGGTAGTGAGCTCCTATCCGAGGTTGGGAAAGGAAGAATAAGGGGATGGATGGGCCTAGTGTTGATAAGACAGGGGGATAAGAGAACAATTAGGCTGGTGAGGAGCAAGCTGGGGGGGTCAGTACATAAAATTGGGTCTAGGCGTGGCTATATACCAGTGCAGACACCGGTACTGGGTCTGAGCGGGTGAAGCAGTTACATACTTCTCTGATTGTGGAAATAAAGCATCTTGAAAGCATTTATACCGATTAGAGTGCTTAATTTGAGGGTTTTGTAGATTGTTCCATAAGGTGATAGCACGAAGCTTATGGCTACCCCACCTGAGCGGGATTTTGCTTTGGGTACTTTAAGTGTAATAGCTGAGTAACTTCTTAATGCGTATTTCCCAATTATACTCAGGGGAAGACAGCAGGAGATATAGTAAGGCAGCTTATTAGAGATGGCTCTATAGGTCCAGAGAGCGGCATTTCTGTGGCCCCTGAACTTTAGTGATGTCCATCCCACTGCCGCATATAGGGTGCAGTGATGTGTGTCGAAGGGGAGTCCCATTATAAACCTCAGTGCTCGATGGTAGAGTGTGTCCAGTTTAGCCATGTAAGAGTTGGGATACTGGCTGTAGAGGAAGTCAGCGTAATCAACCAATGATAGGAAAATGGATTGGACCAGTTGTTTCTTGGCATCTCTGGTGAGAAATTGGCTGATTCTAAAAAACAGTCCAAGCCTTTGCCGAAGTCGTTTTAGCAAGTCCTCAATATGTTCAATGAAGGAGAGTCTTTGGTATATCCAAACTCCCAGATACTTGAATTTTGTAACAAATTCTAGTTTTTCACCTAGAACTGTGGTAATTTGGGGAACTGTCCCACTGGACACAGGGTTAGCTGTCTGGATAAAAGGAGAGAGAACATCGCTTTAGTTTTTGGCATTAAGGAGTAGCTTTTGTGGAGGAGTTGGCTTTGAAAGGTTGAATTCTGACTGTAGGTCATTGCAGGCAGCTTCAGGTGTTGGGCGACTCACGTGAGAACTGTATCATCTGCAAACAGATGGATGTTGGCTTCTTTTATACAGTAGTCGATGTTATTAATGTAGATTGCAAAAAGTAAGGGCCCTAATATAGAACCTTGAGGTACCCCTCTTTGCAGAGTTTTTAAGGGGGACAGGCCTCCTTCGGCTTTAACTTGTTGAAGGCGCCCTGTAAGATAGTCAGTGAACCAACGCAGAGAGGAGGGGTCCACACCTATGGTTTGAAGGGCGGAGAGGAGCAGACTATGGTCGACGGTGTTGAAAGCCTTGCTTAGATCAAGGAAAACAGCACAAATAAAGTTTTTGCGTTCAAGATTACGCTGCCAGTCATTAGTAACTTTGGCGAGGGCTGAGATAGTGCTATGTTTAGCTCTGAATCCGGACTGCATAGGATTTGGCAGTTCCCTAGACTCAAGGTGAGTCCTCAGCTGTGCATTTACAATTTTCTCTAGGAGCTTGGACAGGACTGGAAGGAGGGAAATTGGCCTGTAGTTATTGAGATCGCCATGGTCACCTGATTTGAACAGTGGTATGACATGTGCTGTCTTCCATATAGGTGGTAAGGTGCCCTGAGACAGGGATAAGTTAAAAAGGTGGGTGACGGGTGTTGCTAGTACGCGGTAGGCAATTTTTAGGAAGTAAGGGTCAAGGGAATCAGCCCCAGCACTTTTTCTAGTATCCAACTGAAGCAAGAGGTCCTCTACCTCTTTCAGTGTGGCAGGTTGAAGTGAGAAAGGCGGCAAAGCTATCGGAGTTTCAGGCAGTTGGCTGGCAGTCTGGGAGCGAAGTATGTTTGCAGGGGAGTTATCAAATGCCTTGCCTGCAGTAGCAAAGTGGTTATTGAATGCGTCAAGTATATCCATCTTTTCAGTTATAGTCAAGTTGCCAGAGGTAATCTTGGTCGGGAGTGAATTTCCTGGGGAGTGGCATAGCAGATCACTGATTGTGTTCCAGAGCTTGATTGGGCTCTTTGTGGCAGAGTCGAGTTCGGATTTGAAGAAGGTGGCCTTCGATTCTCTGATTGTTTTGGTACATAAATTTCCTAGTCTCCTGAACTGGTTCCAGTCCTCTGCAGTGTTCAGTCTGCATGCTTTTTTCCAGAGCTTATCTCTTTCTAGAAGCAAGGACTTGATCTGAGGGGTGAACCATTTACAGGTTTTGGTCCTAGTTTGAACTTTAACAAGGGGAACATACTTATTAAGGCCCTTGATAGAATGTTGTGGAAGATATTGTAAGCTAGCGTGTCGTTTGGCCAGGCAGAAATCTTGCCACTCAGGGGAGTACTTAAGCTCGTTTAGGTGAGCATGTTCATTGAAGTTGCGCCTGGATCTCTTCATAGAGAACTTGCTGATGGGTGCTGGGTTGTTGGTGGATCTTACTCCCCAATAAAACAATGGTCGCTGGCATCTGAGAAGAAGACATCAGCGTGGGAGAAGAGATGAGGTTTGCTCACCATTAGCACATCCAAAAGTGTACTTTTACTGGGGTTCTTCACGTTTGGCATGTTGGTTCAGTAATAAGTTTCATCAGCCCATGTTCATCACAGAAGGATGCAAGGGGGGCAGCTGTGTTAGAGAGCCAGTCAAAGTTGAGGTCTCCTAAAATAATAGTTTCTGGCAGCCCCTGTCCCAACTTGTCACTTAGATATGACACAAGCTGTAGGCCAGCAGATGGTGGTCTGTAGCATCATATTACGCAGACTGCAGTAGTCTGTGTAATTTCACTTTGAGAATTAGGCATTCGAATTCGCTGGCGACAGATGCCGAGGATAAGCAGGAGGCAGAAAATTTGTCTTTTACGTAGATAGCTACCCCTCCTCCTCTGGCATGCCTATCAGCTCTGAACAAGGCATAGTTGGGTATGTTTACTTCTCTATCAGTGGTGCTGGGTCTAAGCCAAGTTTCGGAAATCACAAGTATGTCAGGAGAGGTATGATTTACCCAGGTTTGTATTAAGGTTATCTTTTTAAGGAGGCTACATACGTTAATATGCAAGAAGCTTATTCCTTTTAAATTTGTTAGTTCTGCTGGCAAAGCAATAGCTTCTGGGGGGCCAGGGTTGAGTTCTACGTTGCCTGAACAAAGCAGGAGGATAAGTAGGATTTTTCTAAGGGCTAATTATAAGCTTGTAATTCCTGCCTTTCTCCCGTCTAGTAGATCTGATGTTTTTAGGGACTGGAAAGTAGCCACCATAGAAGAGCTGATCTGTTGTAGCAAGAGCTAGTACCCCTACCACAATAGGCAGGGAGGAGATAGAAGTCTGCGTGGTGGGAGGTGGGCCTTGTGGTGGGGGAGTGTTATAAGTACTACTGGTATGTGTGGTCCAAGAGCAGGGTTCGAGGTATTGGTACTTGGAATCACGGAGGCAATTAAAGGATAAGTTGCCATGTGGTATACAGCACAAGGTGCCGTTGAAGACCAAACATGATGGTAGTTCAGGTGTCCAATGCTGGGCAGCTGGTATCAGCAGAAGAAGGGGCAGTAAAAGGAGCCATATAGGGCCCGACATGATGGTACCTCAAAAAGGAGCCACTCAATTAGCCCAGGGGCCAGTGGGGTTGCTGGATTAATGCAGTTTAGCAGTAGTTTTCCAATCCAGGTCGACCCAAATTTGATAGCATTAAAGATATTTAGTGGTGAAGGCACAGCCAAGGAGAGCCTATGCGTTTTAGTAAGGCGAGGCCCTGAGAGTTGGATCCCGTAGGCTGGATAGAGAAGAGGGGGATCACGAGCTAAGTCTCTATTGGTGGGGCACTGCGTTAGGCAGGTTAATGTCAAAGAGAACTTACAAGTAGACTGCCAACCAGGTCCAGAAGATGGCAGTGGAGCCTCCTTTGGGGAAAAAGCAAACTCCTCAGCACCAGAGGAAATTGTTGCAGCAAGTGATGTCAATGCCACCACAGAGGCCCAGGTCTTGGCTTGCATCACAGGCATGAGATGCAGTAGTTCTGACTCATGATGATCAGCTGCAGGGGCCAGCTAAGATGGAGAGGAGAGGAGATGTGCAGGGTCTGATGTATTTTCGTGGTCTAAGGTACTCTGGTGAGAAGACAATCCAGGTGGAAGTTTGACTTCTGCTGCTTAAGTGGGGTGGGGGTAGGAAGGATGCTTTTTAGCTAAGTTACTGTAGCATCTGTGGCCTCAGATCCACTTTGCTGCAGCCTTTGTGTCACCTTGGAAGGAAGAGGAAGGATCATAGGGGTGGGTCACTAGCTGCTCCGGGAGAGTGCAGGGGGGGTCTGTGGAGCAGTATCCATAGCAATCTCAGTCTGTTGCAGACAGTGAGAATGAGTAACTGGCAAAAGTATGGAACCAAGGAGTTTGGGAGGACCTGGATAAATTTGACTGCCACCTTAGGGGTCGCTAGATCATGGGAGACCCCATTAATTGATTCCCTTAGACAGGCCGGATACTACATTGTAAACCTGCAGCCTAGTTGAGCAAGTTTTTTCCTAGTTGGGGCAAAGGCCCTATGTGACTGTTACGACTCCTGGGATAAATCCTGGAAGAGGAAGATCTGATGGCCCTGCTATGAAGTGGGCCTCTGTCCCTGGTCAGGAGCAGGATATTTTCTTTGACTGGGAAACGAATCAGCCTGGCCAGAATGGTAGGAGGAGGATGGGCTCCTGGAGGCAGATGATGTGTGAGAGAGCTGTGGGAACACTCGCTCTCCATTGGGGGGGCAGTTAGGTGCATTGAATGTGTCAGGGATGTCTGTCCTGAGGAATCTGGCCACAATCAGTTCCTTCCGCACCCTCAAAAAACTGATAAAAATAATTTTTTTTTGGTAAATTTGATTTTGAATTTTGCAAGCAATACATACTCATGAGATCTTACATGGAAGGATAATAAACTGATTAACATAGAGTGGCACTTACAAAGGATGTTGTCAAACACCTTCTGAGCAATACACGTGGGGGAACCAGCAATTAAAATACATAGAAATCCATTATCAGTACAAAAGGCACATATTCTAGGAACACTACAGGGACAATATTCTCTGATTCATTTTTCCTATGCAGGCATAAACTGCCACCCAGTATCCCTCATATGCATAAATCTTGATTTAATAGACACATGTACCTGGAGAGACTCGGAAGTAACTATCAAAGAAGCATGAACCTTCACTGAGAAAATGGAATGTGCATACAGTTAGGATGGCCTTACCCGATTTTCTACCCCACTAGCTAAATTCCACATATTATCCAACCCTCCACTCTATCTATATTACCAACATATCAGATTTAGAGATAAGACATCTATAATGCTGGTTAGATGTCCCATGTCTGAAGAGGACACTGCTTTGCCACGCGAGAGGAGAGGAACAGCAGGAGGTGCCATCTTGAACCACACAAACACACAGTTCCCATAGTATGACTCCCCGTCCAGTTGTCCCCACCCCCCCACATGTACTATCTACTTAGCCTGTATGTACAGTATATTATTAACAGCAATTATAACAGTCATAGGATATGCCAAGGCACAAGGCATTAGTGACTGGTAATCACAATTTAAAAAGCCAGAGTCATTAAAATTCCAATCAGTTTGTGAGATTACAGTTCATTAGAAAGTCCAAACCTACAAGAAAGAAAGAAAGGATTAGTGATACAAAGGCAGTGTAATATAACGTTACACAGCATTCAAACAAGCAGAATAAGGTTGGAAAACCTGAAACACTAATGGGAATGTCAACGTTCCATAGTGACTCAAGAGACTGTCTCTAAAGCACAAAGTCACAAGCAACAATAGAAGGAGACACTACCCATCTTTCACAGCTTCTTCCCCGTCATGCTGTTCCAGCTTCTGTTCAATTATTTGCACTCTCCTAGCTGCATCCTTTGGATCATTAAAAATGTACACTTGCCCATTCCACACGATACGGAGCTTTGTTGATATAAGCAATTGGTGCTGTATTTTGAGTTGTTTCAGTATGCTCCTCACTTTCTAGAAAGCCTTCTTCCAAATGCACATGCTATAAGCCAGGTCTGGAAACATGAATACGGCATCCTGTCCATATCTGAGGGTTCGCAATCTGTGGACAATAGACAAGGCACTGTTCGTTTTGCCTATTCTGGTCAGGACCACCATGAATGTGCAAGGATAGGTAGGGTCTACTGGGGCACAGTGAGGGGTTAGTCAATAGGCTTTTTCAATAGAAAATGGCGGATCAGACTCCAAAAGTCCCAGAATTTGGAACTGTCAATTTTTTGCAAATCCAAGCAGATCTTCTCCTGGGTCAGGAACGTTTTTACAAATCCAAGTGGATCTTCTCCCTCTACTAATTCAGAAGTCCCAATATGTGGAGGTTTCTCTCCTTGGCTTGGTTTTCGAGCATCTCAAGACTCTGAAGAAGCAACATGTTCTCCCTTCCCAGGCTTGCAGCTGAGTTTGGTTTTTGAGGTACAAGCCTTTGGCGCTCTGCATGGAATGTTCACCTGAGTCCATCTTTGTCTTCAACTTTGTGACCTGAGGAGTCAGGCCAAACTATATCCTGAAATGTATGCACTAGTTGCCCCACAGTGGCATTAATTGTTTGTACGGTGACATCGCCAGCTGCCGTTTCAATTGATCCAGATGTTGCCACATGGCTGGGCAGCCTAGTGTCTTTTGATTTTGTGTTTTTTAGGGCAATAAAGTCCCCCTGAGGTGCTGCACTTCTTGACTTTTCCATAATCAAATCTCATTAGATGCAGAAAGCAAGCTCTGCTATTTCTACTTTGAAAAGATGTGAAAAGTCACTGATTTTAATGAGATATATCAAATATCTCTCGGGAGCTGCTTTCACACACATCAACTTCTGTCTGGTGCTAAGCTACACTCTCCCCCAACAAAACAAAATTGTTTCTTTGGGACCTGTTTTCCATATCATACACTTTTGCCATAAGGTACCAAATAGTAGAAGCATACTCACATAGTTGGGCTTGCAGCATATGGTCTGCAGTCTCTCTCGCCTGCAGCTGAGCTTCAGTCTGGGACACTCTCATTCCCATGGCCAAGATCTCTTGGGTTGTGTGAGTAGCGGTTACTTTCAGTCCAGTTGTTTTCATGAGGATTTGACTCAATATGACTATAATTTCATGCAGATTCATGGCAGGGATGGCCGATGACACCACACTGCTGGGAGAATGGATCCACTGCAGTAAGAGTTAGGAAACCATGTGTATAGGCTGGAGTGAACTTGGAAGGTCATCACAATGAAGGCAGCTTGTGATAAAGCATACTTCATGCAGGACTGAGGAAGATAGGTACAGACTGAATGCTTATCAACTCTCAAGCACCAGAGTCACAGGTTAGTGAGACTGGAGCGCAAGAATAATGGCAGATGTTGAAGGATACTCAGAGGGCAAGATGGAGGTAACTAGCTAGCTAGCTAAGTTGCCATATTGGTCTTAGCCAGGTCATGACCCCAGCAAATGCCAGATTTGTTGATTTTTTTAGAGGAAAACTAACTGAAAAAAGAATGGCACTATTGCTGGATTGACTGATTATGAATCAGCCCAAGAGAGTTACCCACCCAGTTGCCCTCCCTGACTCTATCAGTGATCATTCACCTATAATCTGTACCTGGTTCAATAAATCCCCTGGAACCCCTGCTAAAACGCACAGTTCCAGAGTACTAAAAAAAGGCAGCTGGTCTCTTTCAGAGTGCACCTTTTGCAATGGAACTGGTCCTATCTTTTGGCAACTAATGTCATTGATTACGCACTCGATCTCCTCATCCAGACCTTCAATGCGGTCTGTAATATTTATGCACCTCCTGTCAAGCGAATAACCAAGTGGTGTAGTAAGTCTTGGATCACCTGGGCCCTTCTCGAGCAGATGAAACTTGGAGACAATCTCTGGCACAAAGCCAGAAATACTGACTCCTCCAAAGACTTCCAGAGCTGCAAAATTGCTTGAAATAACTGCGCAAGGGATATTCACTTAGCAAAGATTCACTACTTTAAGAATGAGTTGTCTAGCAACTAGGGAGATGGCTACAAATTCTGAGATAATTTGAAGACTCTTACTAGTAAACCCCACAAATCCCCTCCAACCCTACGTAATCTAAATAGTATAATAACGCAGGTCCCTGTAACTGTACCTAACAACTTTAATAGGGCTTTTACAGACCTAAGTAGCATACTCCCTCCAGATTTATTTCTACCTCCAGCTGTCTCCAACCCCCTCAATCCGTCAGTCTCCTTGGCTGGCCCAGACCCGCCATTCCACTTTAAAAAGATCTCCTTGGCTAAAGCAAATAAAATACCTCTCACAAGTCTTCAGGAAAACCAGAGTGAGCAGTGACACGATTGATCTCAAGCTCATTGCCTTAACCCTAGATGAGATACTACTACCCCTTGCCAGAATCCTGAACTTCTCATTCATTAATGGCAAATTCCCTCAGGGATGGAAGAAGACAGTGGTCACCCCATCTAAAAGTGGGGATAGAGCAAGCCATGCCAATTATAGACCGATCTGTAGTCTCCCTCTCTCAAAAGCACTAGAACGAATTGTCTATGACCACCTCATTTTGTTTTTTTAATTGCATAAGTTTTATTGAATTTTTAAACAGTATGCAACAATACCAGTAAAATAGAACATGTAAACATCAAGCGGTACAGAGTGATCACATAATATTGGACACATAAAAAAGGAAAATCTAGGTTGTCTAACATTAACATAAAATCCACTTAACCTTGAAATCTCCACCCCATCCCTCCCACCCCAAATCCAGAGGAGAATAGTGTATAAAATAAAACTAAGACGTTCCTGTAATTAAAAGAAAATGTCAAAATATATGCTATATATACTATGATGTGCAATAACTGTACTGAAATATCAAAGTTATGGACTTCTCCAACTAGCTGAGCCAAAACGAGGATATTGAAAAACAAGGTAAGGGAAAAGCAATGAAAAAACAAAGCCGCTACTCAGTATGTGGTGCACAAAGTACCAGTTTAAAGCAAAAACATAAACTCTGGCACACACTTGCACTTAGACAGATGCATTTAAAAATGCAGATAGTCTTTTATTCAAAATTCAGCATACCCTCACAGCAAAAACCACGTAGCCAGAAGTACTCAACGTTTCATGCAGACACACCTGCGCTTTGTCTAGAGAATAAAGTACTGTACATCATTCGGTCCTTATATAGTGCCCCCATCTGGTGCTACTAATTTAAACAACTAAATATAGACCCCATTCATTGATTTCCTGTGATATTACACAATATACTTTAAAAAATTATCTTAACTTAATACAACATCTTTATAAATATTTCTTATATATAAATACTACCAAATTTCTATGCAAAGAAAGGGGGAATTATCCCATCACTAGCTGCAACCATTTTATTGAAACATAAACATTGCTCATATATCTTTAATTGCATTTCCATGGAATCAAGCAAATGAAATCTAAAGCTAATCCACAACTAGAATAAACTTTAGGCTGTAATCCCACTGAATATAATTTACAAATGATGCTTCAACTATATTTTATCATTTAATCCTGGCCCATAAAGTGCCTGTAGTTTGAAAATCCAGTAGCTTTCTTTGCATGCCAAAATATTATTTAAATCTCCCCCTTGGGGTCCCAATTTAACTTTATCAATCCCTGTGAACATCCAGTTGTGTAATGTGGGATCAGATCTCGAGTGAGAATGCTGGGCAGTAGCATATTCCAAATTCTTGTTAACGACTGCCCTAATATGCTCACCCACTCTTTCCTTCAATTTTCTTTTAGTGCGCCCAACGCAATATGCCCCACATTGACAATATGCTAGGTAAATTACAAAACAAGAGTCACAATTAATAAACTCCCAAATACAAATCTCACTTCCATCCACTGGATTTTTAAAATTTTTGCCAGTATGTATATACTGTATATACAGTATTTGCAGCTTTGGCACTTATAACAACCTAATGACAAAGATGGCAACCAATTCTTAGTTTGTGTGGACCCTGTCATCAAAGATATTTCTTGTGTGGAGAAACTCTAAGGGAGGGCGCAGTAAAGAAAGTAGAAGACGTCGGAGACTCATTCAATCCTTTCAAACTATACTTTGGCTGGTAACTACTTGTTCATTTGTCACCCAAATTCTGTGGTTTTCTATAAACCATCCACTGGAAATCCTTTACATAAGATGCTATTTAGGCTCATTTTGCAAAATGTGCCAGTTTTGACTTAAAACCATCTAAATTTTTTTAGCCTGAATGGAATACATAGTTACAAAATTAAGCTTCTCATCATTGTTTGGGCTAGTCCTATGAAAAGCAGTTGTGGAGTAGAAAGACCACTCAAGAAGGTATATCACAGTTACTGTAGTGTCTATAGTTAATAGAGTATAAAGGGGTTCCCAAACCTTCTTATATCTATCAAGGTTGTCGGCAATACTGGCAATAGTATGCTCTGTTGTTAGGCAAATAATATCTCTTTACACCACTCTAAGTATTGAGAAACAGTTTGGTCGCACCAGTGTATCAGGATTATTTTCTTTGCACAAGCTGCAATCAGAGTCATATGTGGCTTCTGGTTTCCAATTAGATCCAAATCAAAGACTCCCAATAAACATAACTGGTGAAAAAGCTGAATCAAGGCTTAATAGTGGATGCTGTATAATGTTTTCCAAAAAGGTTTCACTTTCTCACACTCCCAAAGAATGTAGAATAGAGTACCTCGATCTTTGTTACACCGAGAGCAAACCATCAATGGGAACTTACCCATTCTGTGAAGTTTGACTGGGGTGTAAAAAAGATTGTGGACAATTTGGAACTGCAGTAATCGGTATTTATCCCATTTCAAATATTTTGTAAAGATTCTTCCAAATGTGATTCCAATTAAGGAGGCCATTATAGGAGGGAAACACCTGATCCCACTAGTAATGAGGTTCCGGTTCTCTATTTAAGAGTATTTCCTGGAATTTATTATAATAATATGATATGACATGAGTTTCTGGTGCAGCCAAGACCAAAGAATGAATCTGAGGCCCATAAGAATTAGATTACTGTCCTGATCCATAGTGCTTTGAAAGCATATGGGCTAGTTGAAAATATTTAAAACAAAAAGAAGTGGACCAAACATATCGCTGTCTCACCTCCAGGAACATAAGCAATTTGTCATCCTGCAATAGGTGGACCACTGTGCTTACCTCCGTGTGATGCCAGAAAGCCTGAGTCAGTAGTTGGCCTGCAATTTTAAAGTTCAGGTTACCAAGTAGAGATTGCAGAGTATTTCTGTGTAAGGACATATCATATAGGGAAATTAACTGTTTATCGACTTTCAAAGACATATCTATCAGAGTAGCCCATAAGGAGTGGGGAAGTTTTTTTTACGAGGGATGTATAGTAAAGCTTGAATATCCAGGCCTAATTTAGAACATAGATAGCATTAACTATCCAACCAAAATGGAAAATATGACAAGTGTGCTTCCATCAAGGCCAGTTTAATCCACTGAAAAAATCTAGAACTGTGAATGTCTAAGTAATATGGAAAAAAGTTGGGAACTTTCAAACATCCCATATCCTTAGGACACATTAATTTGGTAAGTGCTCTCCAAGGAGGTTTACCCTGCCATAAAAGTATGTACAGTATCCTATTAACTTGCAGAAAACATGCTTGTGGTAAGATAATAGGGAGCATCATAATGGGGTAAAGAATAGTGGAAGGACATTCATTTTTAAGTATGTTCAAATTACCCCACAAGAAAATGGGAAGGTAAGACCAGCAATCGAGATCCATTTTAATTGTATTAATAAGTGAGTTGAGGTTAAATTGCTTTAATTTAGTGAAAGATGTACTTCGATATATTCCAAGGTATTTGAGTTTGTCTTTAATCCATGCCAGACCAAAATGATCTACACTTGCCCTTGTTGCTTGAACATTTAAAGGCATAATTTTCATTTTGGAGAGATTTAGCTTGTAATTTGAGAATAAACCAAATTGTTTAATTAGATCCAGAGCAGCAGGGAGAGAGAGCTCAGGACTGGTAATGTGTAATAGAACATCATCCATCTGCATCGGCCTATGGGAATACCTGCTATGGAAGGGGCAGTATTAATTTTTCTAATCAAAGGCTCTAAAAATAAGTTGAACAGAAAGGGAGAAAGTGGGCACCCCTGTTTGGTACCTTGTTGTAAGCGATCAGACAGCACACCATTACAGAATACACGCACTGAAGGATGGGTATAAAGTACTTTTATCCACTGAATAAACATAGACAGGATATGATATAGAGGTAAGATAGAAAATAGATAATCCAGTGAGACTCTATCAAAAGCTTTCTCCACATCCAGGGAAACCAGTAAAACAGCTGTTGAGGAGTCCCTGGATACAGAGAAAAGGTACAATAATTTCCTTAAATGATCAGCCAACAACTTTCCCAAGATGAAGCCAGCTTGCTCCCTTCTGATAAGGAGCCCCCAAACTTGGTTTAACTGATGGGCCATCATTTTAGAAATATTTTAAAATCTACATTAATAAGCGAAATTGGCCTATAATTACCAACCCATGATGGATCCCATCCAGGTTTCGGTAATACTACAATTAAGGCTTCTGTCAGTGAAAAGTCATAGAGTCCATGAGATGAAATATATTTAAAGACATCCAATAAAATAGGGGCAATTAAAGTTTAAAGTTTTTTATAAAAATTAGAGGAGAAGCTGTGTGGACCCATGGACTTGTCTGGCACTAGGGAATCTACAGCAAAATAGACCTCCTCTAAGATCAGAAGAGATTGTTAAAAGTTCTCCTGCACCTCTGTCGATTGAGGGAATTCCAAATCTTGGATAAAGGCATCCATCTGGGTAACATTAAAGGTCTGAGAAGCTGGGGAATATAATTCCTGATAGTATGCTTGAAATTGACCAACAATGTTACGAGGTGAGATGATCACCTGACCTCAACATCAAGAGTTCGCCCTCCTTCTCACCTTGGTCAAAGAATTAACTTTGAACCAAAACAACATACTTGTATGTTCTGCTTTCTCTCCTACAAGCTCATTATATTCCACTCTTAGTGATTCTAAATATATCCAATTTAATTGGGGGGGGGAGTAGTGAGGTGTTTCTCCCAATATCTAATCTGTTGTAGAGGAGAGGAAGTTTTTTGTAGTATTTTTGTTTTTTTTTACACTTAGAGGCTATGCATATCAGTTCCCATCGGAGATAACACTTTAATTCACCCCAGAGGATGTCCCATTATACATGCAGGGGACACTGAGTTCCAAAAAAAGAAGTGATAAATGTGCGGAAGTGTTCAACCAAATCCTCAGACTTTAACAATTGGTTATTTAACCTACAGCATTTATCTAACATCAAGGAGGTATCCAGAGAAGTGGAAGGGAAGAATGTGGAGGTCAACCAAGGAGGTGACCTTAGTGGGGAGAGCAGTGGACCCCAGAGGTGGAGGAAGCAAATCATGGTGGGGGACTCTATCATAAGAGGGATCCAGCTAGGAACACAGGAGGGGGAGGACAGGGAGGTGAGGTGCCTACCAGGTGCCATGACATGGAGTGATGGGAGAAAGATCTTGGGGATCAACAGGAAGGCAAGATGGGAGGGTGAGCTGTATGTCATTATTAACCTTGGTACTAATGACCTGGCAAATGGGAAGCCTAAGGAAGTTCAGGAAGAGTTTAGGAAATTGGGAGTGGTTTCAAGCAAGTAGCTACTTCTGTCACTTTCTCAGAAGTACATCCTGTGAGAGGCATGGGAGAGCATAGGGACGCATGCACCAGGAACTTTAACTCATGGTTGAAGAACTGCTTTAACTCATGGTTGAAGAACTGGTGATGTGAGGAAGGGTTTGGATTCATTGGTGACTGGGGACCCACCTGGAGGGATGGAGGCTTGATCAAACCTGACAGCCTGCATCCATCCTGGAGGGGAATTGAAGAACTCAATTATAAGTTTAAATGCTACATGGACAAGCATTTAAACTAGCCATGCGGGGTGGCAGGCCAGCAAGGAGGGTACCTAATTGCCAACCCCCACACTGATAGCAATGGAACAAGTGAACAGGAGGAGTGGATATCTCTACAAAGCAGTGTGCAAAAGATGGAGATAAGCTCCCAAGAGGTGGATAGGCAGAAAGGTGGAACAATTCAACAGAAGGGCAGACAGCAGAGAGAACCAGGGATAAAGGACAACCAGGGAGGGGGCTGGAGTAGTACAGCTAAACAATCCAGGGAGTTCAAATCACGGAAAGCCATGTGTGCCAATGCCAGGAGCCATAGCAACAAGATGGAGGATCTGTAGGCTGTCATGGTGCAGTTGGACCTGAACATTGTGGCTATCACAGAGACCTGGTGTAATGATAACCAAGACTGGGAGATGGCCATACCTGGCTACAACATATTCAGAAGAGACAGAGCAGGTAGAAAGGGAGGAGGAGGAGTGGCACTTTATGTGAAAGATGGCATGAAGGCCACAGAGATCCAGGAGGAACAAAACGGGGGAGAGATACTGTGGGTTAAGCTGAAAAGGAAAATGGGTCCCGCAATCCACACGGGGTGGTCTATAGACCACCAGCCTAGGAGGAAGAAACAGATAGAGAGATGATGCTAGCCATCCAAAGGATGGCAGACAAGGTAAGGTGGTGCTGGTTGGAGACCTCAATATTCCAGAAGAGGACTGGAGCCTCTCAGCAACAGCATCAACCAGAAGCAAATTTATCCTGCACTCCCTTCAAGGTGCCTTCCTTAAGCAACTGGTCATGGAACCAACTCGGCAGAAGGCAATACTGGACCTTTTCCTCACAAACGGGGACAGTGTGATGGGGTTTACAGTGGGGGAGCACCTGTGGAACAGTGACAACCATTCACTGTGGTTTGACATAGGAGAAGGAGCAGAATCAACCCGCACAAAAACATGTATCCTGGATTTTAGGGGGGAAACTTTGGGAAAATGGGGATATGCTTGAAAGAGGCATTAATGGGAATGGGGCAGGAATCAGGGATTGAGGAACAGTGGGCAATATTTAAAATGGAGATTACAAGAGCTACAGAATTATGCATTAAGCAGGTTAGCAAGGGGAAAAGGAAGAGGAGGCCATTATGGTTTTCCATGGAGGTAGCGGAGAAAGTGAAAGTAAAAAAGACTGCATTCAGGAAATACAAAAAGACGCAGGCAGAAGGGGATAGGGAGAAATACCAGGAGAAGCAAAGGGAGGCAGGGAGGTCAGTAAGGGAAGCCAAAGCTCAGACAGAAGAGTACAAAATCAGTGGGTAGAGGGGACAAAACATTTTACAGGTACGTAAGTGAAAAAAGAAAGGCAAAGGGAGGGATGGTGAGACTGAAGAAGGAGGATGGGGGCTGCATGGAGGATGACAACAGTAAAGCTGATATATTGAACAGGTATTTCTGCTCAGTCTTTACTGAGGAAGAGGAGGGTAATGGGCCTGAAGGGAGTACAAGGAGTGGGAATGGTGCAGAAATGGACACAAGTCCCTTTACATGAGAAAGGGTTCTGAAGGAACTGGAAGGAATAAGAGTTGATAAAGCAATGAGGCCAGATGGGATGCACCCCAGGGTCCTTAAAGAACTAAGAGAGGTGGTGGCTGAACCTCTGGCAAGCTTGTTTAGCCAATCATTGGAAACAGGGGAGGTACCTAAAGACTGGAGGACAGCAGATGTGGTCCCCTTATACAAAGGCGGGAACACAGAGGAAGTGGGGAACTATAGACCAATCAGCCTCACCTCAGTAGTGGGAAAGGTCATGGAAGCATTACTGAAGGAGAGATTGGTGGAACATCTGGTTGCCAATGGACTACAGGACCCAAGGCAGCATGGTTTCACCAGGGGGAGGTTATGTCAGACCAGTCTCATTGAATTTTTTGACTGGGTGACAAGGGAGGTTGATCAGGGGAGGGCTGTGGATGTGGCCTATCTGGACTTCAGCAAGGCCTTTGACACTGTGCCACACAGAAGGCTATTACACAAACTGGGGAATATGGGTGTGGGCAGGACAGTAGTCTGGTAGGTAGGTAACTGGCTGGGTGGCAGGACACAGAGGGTGGTAGTAAATAGCTGTCACTCCACAGAGGGAAGAGTGACCAGTGGGGTACCACAGGGAACTGTGCTGGGACTGGTCCTATTCAATATCTTCATTAGTGACACTGCACAGGACCTAGAAGGCAGAATTTCCCTGTTCGCTGATGACTCAAAGCTCTGTAACAGACTGGACATGCCAGAGGGTGTAAACAGAATGAGAAGGGACCTGTAGAAACTTGAAGAATGGTCAGGGGTTTGGCAGTTGAAATTCAATGCAAAGAAGTACAAGATAATGCATATGAGGCACAAAAACCCTGGAACAACATATTAGTTGGGGGTGAGGATACAGCATGCACCAAGCAGGCAAGGGATCGTGGGGTTATTATCTCCGATGACCTCACAGTAGGGAAACAGTGCAACAAGGCAGCAGGTATAGCAAATAGGATGATGGGATGCATAGGCAGGGGCATCACCAGCAGAAAAAGGGAGGTCATAATTTCACTATACAAGACACTAGTGAGGCCCCACCTGGAGTACAGTGTACAGTTCTGGAGACCTTATCTATGTAAGGACATAGACAAGATAGAGAAGGTTCAGAGGAGGGCAACAAAGATGGTACCTGGATTGCATCACAAGTCCTATGAGGACAGGTTGAAGGACTTGAATATGTACTCCCTGGAGGAGAGTAGGGAGAGAGGCCATATGATAGAGACATACAAGTATCTTACAGGGAGGAACAGAGTGCAGGAATACACTATTTTTCAGCGAAAAAGATGTTCCAGGACTAGAGGGCATGCAATGAAGTTGGAGGGAGAATGATTCAGAGGAAACATGAGGAAGAATTTCTTCACAGAATGGGTGGTGGACAGGTGGAACACCCTGCCAGAGGAAGTAGTGGGGGCTGAAACAATCATAGGATTTAAGAATGCATGGGATAGATATAAGGGAATTCTGGAGGTCAGGGGTAAAGGGCAAAATACTTCTAGGAAAACATAAAGTGAACTTGCAAGCTCAAATGGACAGACTGGGTGGCCATAGGCCCTTATCTGCCGACAGCATCTATGTATCTATGCCTCTTTGATGTTACTTTGGCACTGTATTGGCATAAAGAAATCCCAGAAAGATGTTCCATGCCCAACAAAAAATAATCAATTCTAGAGAACGAATTATGAGGGATAGAATGAAAGGAATATTCCTTTTAAGTTGGGTGAAAAAATTCTCCAGGGGTCAACCAGGCCCAGTGAGTCCATAAACTCCCTGAGTGCTAGTTGACCTGGGGTCAAACACAAACAATGTCCACTTGAATGGTTTAAGTCATTGCAGTGTACTATCTTACAGTCTCCTGCAAGCAACATAGCTAGGGAAGGCCAAGTGGATAATATATTTAATAAAGTAGAAAACAAATGGGAATCATCAGCCATGGGGCCATAAATGACACCTAAGACTACTTCCAAGTGATCCAACAGGACCCTTGGAAAAAGACAGTAGCTTTGGGAATCCAATACGTCTTGCAACAGTCTAAAGTGTACTCTTTTAGCACTAGAATGGCAACCCCTCTTTTATGGGAATCAGATCCAGTCCCAAAAACTAGACCAATCCAGGAATGTCAAAAACAAATCATTTGGTCAGAAGGGAAACGGATTTCTTGAAGAAAACTAATGTCCACTTGTAGTCTTTGTAAATGTAATAAAATGTTTGCTTTTTGTTGGGGATTGTGCACTTCTAATGTTCCATGAGCAAAAGTGATATCCTCCTGCCATGTTTTTTGCAAATTGGTACACTGGAGTACCACAAAATGTTTTGCAGCATAGAAGTAAGAAGTTGCCTTAGAATGAATACTACTGTCCTCTGAAACCCACCCCATAATCCATACCGCCTAACAGTCTGAAACAAAACAAGGAAATAATTAAGCAAAGCTGTCCCAAAACTCAAAGATCCCTGCCCTCTCCCAACCCAAAATACCCCCAAGAAAACCCTTCCTCTTTTCAAAAAACAGACTAGTAAGACAGGAAAAAAACCCTAGTATTCTATTTATATAAAAAACAAATGCAGAAGGATATACAGTATGTGGAAGGTATCACAAGAATAAGCAGACCTAAATAAAATCCATGCCAAAATGGTGACGAAAAGGATTACTATTCTAATCCCTCTTGACCAAAAATAAAAATAAAGTCTGGAAGAAATCCTACCCAATGCATCACCCATACATAAAAAATAGGTATTCTCCCACTCCAAGCTTCGTGCATAACACCCATCAGTGTATGCAGAAACCCTTACACCCTCGTACTCCCGCCCCTCCAATGATTTAAGTAAAAATATAATAAATAAGACTTAAAAAAGTCAATGAACATAGACAGCAATTTTTATCCTAAAAAGAAAAAAAATAGTGTAATATTATGAGGTACTGCCCATATTACTTCTAATAAGTTAAATTGTACTCTTATGGTACATAGAAATGAAATAAGTAAAAATAATAACCCCCATGAATTAATAAGATATGGTACCTCCAGGTGAAATTTGGAATAGAGAAAATAAAAAAAAGTATAAACCTATGGATGTAATCTCTACCCAGGGGGTTGTAAACCAGGATCATTAAACATGATACCCAGACAATCATTCTACTGCATTAAATCCAGACAAGTTAGAATAACACATATAAGAAATAGTCAAATCAGAATATGTATCCAGTAAGGCAAGCACCCAAATATGTTAAATAGAAATTGAAAGCTTATACCATAGGCTAACTATCTAAAAACCTATCAAAACAGGCACTCTAATTAATTAAATAACAACCCATTCGAAACATAATCTAGTTTTGAAACAGCTCAGCAATGTCAGGGAGCTATATATGGGTTCTTGCATGAACAATAAACTATCCAACTTGTCTGCTATAACTAGGGATGTAAGTTTGTCATGGATGAGGTTTTAATGACTCATTGTTTGTTCATGAAATCATTAGTAAACAGTAATAAATGTTGTGGCACTGTCATCATTACTACATTCTGATGACACTAGTGAAAGTCATGGAAGTCCTGAATAAAGATCAAACATCATGGAATCAATGACGTGTATGACTGCCATGACAAACTTACATCCCTAGCTATAACATATGCGGTGTTGTATCTGAGCCAAATGGAAAACAAAAAGTAGGTCTCAATTTACTAGTTTATCTCAAAGCTCATCTTTTCAAATGTGCGAGGGGTATTCTAAGGAATAACGGAGATACATGATCCAGAATTGAAGAAAGGAGCACTGATACTAAGAGAAGCATATGCAGGATCCTTCTTCGAACATGGGTTGTTCTGTCATTATCGGTGTACGAAAACTAGAGCCAATTCTGTAGATTGAGAACAAGCCCAGTATGGGGAGCCAGATATAATAGAAGGCTTTATGAACAACCAAGTCAACTTTTCTTTATAGTCGAGTAAAAGATATTATTGTAAGTCCTTCTGTGATGCTTGAATGAGATTTGAAGTCTTAATTAGACGTCCATACCAGAAACTAATGAGTCAGAAAGTCTTTAATGCAAGTGCACTTGAGTCAGGCAGCCACATAAAACCTGGTGAAAGGAAAAAGAAAGCATAGAAACCAGGTTGAACTATTGGAACATATAGAAGCTTCCACATAGTTGAGAACCAGTAGAAAAGTGAAAGAGTCTTCCGGAAACCAACAACATGTTCGATCTAGGATTGAAACAAAATGGTTAGCCTATGCAGAAAAGGATTTTCTTTTGAATGTATGGTTCGACTACAAACTGAGTCAAATTGAGGGACATAACCCAGAGTAGAACTGGTATAGCTTAGAACGCCATTTCATGGTAAAGAGAACCGGGAAAAGCTTTTGAAGTGCAGTTAAGGCTTGATCTGGCTCATCAATTGAGTGCCATGTACCAGCAATTAAGACTTGTAGTCTGGCAGGTGCAACATCTTAAAATGCAGGCTTGCTGCAATAATCTTCAAAACTATGGGATGAAAACGTGCTCTCTCTTGCCAGGTGGCTACTGGTAAGTCTTGTACTATACTGTTACCCTCCCACAGAATCTCTTTGAGATCTCTCATTTTTGACAAAATATGCTGTTTATCCAAGTAGTTTAAAATGTGAAGAATGAGAGGCCTGGGAGGGGAGCCGGCAGGTGGTTTTGCCTGGAGCAACCGGTGGGCTGTCTTCATTATGTACAATGGAGGGTTGGGAAAAGGGCCTGCCATTTTTTCCAGTAGTTTTTGAGTAAACAATATGGGTGAAGTATCTTTGGCATCTTCATGGAGACCGAAAAATTATAATTTTGTTCCGTCTAGATCTCCCTTTTCCAGATCTTCCAGTTTATTATTGATCTTCAGTAGCTTATGTCTGAGCGTAGACATCTCGAGTTCAGTCCTATCCTTCCATCATTCAAGAGAGATGGTTTGAGATTTGATGTCACCAGCCTGGCAGGATAAATAACCCATATCTGCCAGTCGAGTTTTAAGTTCGAAAGTCAATTCCCATCTGGTATCTTTAAGAGGCTGAAATTCCTCTAAGAATTGGTCTTCTGTCAGTGGTGTAGAAGCAGAAACCTATGCCGTGGAGCGGTTTGTTGCCAGGTGTTGGCCTTTAGGCCTCTTGGATTGCTTGTCTGGTGTTTGAGGTGAAATATGTGGTGGGAGTGCCTGCTTCATCTCTGAATCCATAACGAGCTAAGTTACAAATTATACAATGTGCAAGTTAAATTCTGGCTTCTGATTGGCTAGCTATCAGGATTTACAATGTGTAAATCCTTATAGTACCCCACAGAAAAAAGTACCAGTCACTACTCAGCCGCATTAGGAACCAAATCCCTCCAACTCTCCCAGTAAAGTTGACTCCAACCCCTGCATCTAACATAAAATCTACTACATTTACTCCTGGCCACACATGCAACAGCAATGCAGGAAATTACCACACCAGTCCCAAAACGACTTCAAAAACCCCAAAATGGTTTAATGGTTTTATATTTCAAAACAAACGGTTTTTTTTCTTTTCCTCTGTGTGAGAGAACTTGCGCGCTACACACGCCTTACTAAACGCACACGTTTACTGCTACGAGTTCTATTTCTCACTCCCTACCACACTGTCACCTTGTACATACCAAATCCAGTAATAAATGTCCCAAATAAATACAGCAAACAAAGCAAACCATATCCATACCAAAACCATTCCATTTTCCTGACTGCAAAACCCACACCAAAGGGGGAACCGCTAAACACATCGCAATCCCGGAAACACAGCAGCGCAACCTACCTGACGGAGAACTATTTTTTATGTGCAGCAGTAAATTCAAATACAATAATATAAATTACAAACAAGAACTGCATTTTCTTTTATTTAATAAGAGACAATGTATAATCACAATATACCACTCGAGGATGTGGGTGATGCCAGGATTTACCCACTTCTGGCGTGTTAGTCATTCAATTGTGTTTCATGACTGAACAACATAACAGAGGTGTGGGTAAATCCTGGCATCACCCACACCCTCTTGTAGTATATTGCTTAAATATACCAGTACAGGATTTTATTGTGGATTGTCTCGAATGAGTAGAGAGCCAAAACTGGATGAAGATTACATTTTGCAGAAATAGTTATTTTAAATTAGTAAAATCTGCAAGGAGGAGCGGGAGCCAACGTGCAAAGCTACTATTCACTTCTGGGCATCATGTGTCTCTCTGACCAGCTCATTGAACACCTTGACAAATACCAGCTGCTATGCCCAGAGCAACATGGCTTCCAAAAACAACACAACACCACCACCACCTTGGTGGAGTTCACTGGCTACATTCATGATGCTTTTGACTGGGGCCAGTTGGTGGGGGTGACTTATATCGACCTCACCAAGGCCTTCAACACAGTCATCCATGAACTTCTATTGGACTAGTGAACCCATTTGGAACTCTATCCAGAAATTGTATGTTGGTTTAGGAGTTACCTCTCCAAGAGAACGCAAGTGAAAATTGCTGACATCCTCTTCAAAAGCCGGGCTGTAATTACAGGGGTACCCCAGGTGTCAATGCTGGGCCCCTTGCTTTTCAGCCTGTTCTTGACACACCTCCCTCGAGCATGGATGGACAAGGTCCTGCTCTATGCTAACGATGCAGTGTTTTTTCCAGCCAGTCAGACCCAGTAATACTGGAAAAACAGATGCAGCTTAATTTCGCTGCTGCTGTGTCCTGGTTCATCAACTCTAAGTTCCTATTAACCTACAAAAAAATAAAATATGCTGTTTACCTCCCCCCATAACTGGCACAAATTCTACCAATTGCACATAGTGAACTCTTAAAATGCCCCCCCAGAGACAGTTCAGAGTTTCAAATATCTCGGGGTCATCTTGGATAGTTCCCTTTCTTTCACTCATCACACTGACCTAGTAGCCAATGCAGCCAATACTAGGACTGGACAACTATTTATGCACAAGCACTGCCAGATGCTGCCCTAAACCTAGCTGTTACCAGATCTGTCCTATCTATGATTGATTACGGACTGGTAGTATATGGCACTGCCACTGATACAACCCTCAAGAGGGTCCAAGTGGCTCTCAACAAAGCCTGCCAGATTGTCCTTGATGGTCCCCACCTAACATATACCTGTGACCTCTATTCCCAGTCAAGGTGGCTAAACTTGGACTGTAGAATTCGGTACCAGGTATGCCTTCCAGCTAAAAAGTCTATGTTAGAGCGTGAATCTTCTGGTGTTCATAGCCTTCTCTCCCCCATTGGCAATACCCGCACCACTAGGGGGTCCAACATCCTGATCTTAAAAGTCCCTTTCCACCGCACCATCCAGGGCCAGCGCTCCTTCGTATATCGTGCTCCCTTCTGGCTGAACTCTCTCAGTGAGGACAAGCTATCCAATACTAAACTCAGCCCATTCAAAGCTAAGCTTTGTGACTATCTTGCAACCCTAAGCTGTTGTGACTGCTACTTTTGACCTGCTCATTCCCCTATCAACACCTCCACTTTCCCCCTCCTACATATCCCCTGCCTTCATATTTCTCTCAATGCCTCCCTCTGTTTCCCCAGCCATGTCCCTCCATCTCCTCCCACCCAGATCTACATGCCCCCTCCCCATCCCCCTCGCTCCCCCCTCTATCTACTCCCCTCATCTGCTAAATTTGGACAAGGCCCTCTTGGCTGCTCCAGTCCTCCCCTCATCCCCTCTCTTAGTCCTTCCTTCACTATTCCTTTCTTCCCCTCGCCCGCTGCTACCAGTCCCTTCCCACCCATGGTCCTCTCTCCTTCTCCTGCCTTGCATTATTAGTGCACTTATGTTACCTGTGATTTGGTTGTCGCATATACTGTACCATGATATCTGTACTTTTATACTCTTACATGTTAAACAGCTGTATCTGAATTGCCTGTTTGTCTACTTTGTTAACACTGTTTTGACTTGTATAATTTAACTACTGTATCTTTGTTTTGTCATGACGTGGAACCTTTGTAAATGAGCTTCCAACTGAAAGGTTGTAATCTGAGATTTCAATAAATAAATAAATAAAATGAAAAGAAAACCATGCAGGGGCAAAACAGGTGGCAAGAAAGCAGACCCCAAGTAGTCTCAGTCTCTTCCTAAGGGACAAAACAAAGAAAGAATAAATATTTGTAATAAAATTCTATTGGACAATCAGGAAGCAGTACTTAGAGGAGGCTTAAGTTTTATCCATTCACCAAACATCTTTTTTTTCATGGTGCATGTAGAACTGTTTAAGGCTGTTTAAGGAGCTTAATCTGTGTTATCACTATTCTGCAACAGATAGCACCATGGAAATAAATTCTATGCTATTACAAGAACTTCCAGATCCAGAAGTCAGCAGTGAGGAACTTTAGTTTCTAACTGAGGCTTGAAATAGTACATCAGAAGGGAAGGAAAATATGCCAATTGATGTGGGCTTTACTGTATTGGTCACTTCAGATGGCTTTTATGATGTAGGAATGGAAATGATATGTCTTTTACTAAGATTGACAATTTAAGTATTGACCAATATGCTTCTGATTCAACTTCCTAATAAAGGCTATTTTCAAACTGGGTTCCACTTTTTGTCCTCGCAATAGGGATTTGCCATCAGGCTTTATTAAAAAAAAGCTTTTACTTAAGTAGAACAGCTTTTTTCATGCCAGTGTCATCATAAAAAGACACAATTTCAATACCGAAAAAAAAATATGCACTTGATGAGTTACAAATGGAAGATGTGGTCATTGGGGAGGCTGATCAAGACAAATGTATTGCTGTTCTAAACAAATGTGACTACACCAGAGAGGCAAAAAGGTTACTAGGAGAAAAAACTGTCCATGATATTCTGAACAGGCATCCCACTGTACAATATCAGGCAGAACTATTTGAATTTATAGAATGTGCCCTCCAGGGAGGTGACATAACCCTGTCTGAATCCCACTGCCCCAAAAACACCTGGTCACACCCACCTTTTATGATGTGCCCAAACCCAACAAAAATCTGGCACCACCACCCCCACCCCTGCCAGCAGACTATTGTGTCTGGTGTGGTGGGTTCTAGCAATGAAACTCTAAATCAATTTGTTCACTTTTTTTTAGTTTTTTTACAGACGATTATTACAGGTCTCCCTTTTTACATATGGCATTCCATTGATTTCATTTCTAACTTGGAAGACATCACATAGGAGTCAGATTTTTTGTTTATAGGACTTGTTGTTTCCTCTTTATATATCAGCATCCATTATAAGTTAGGTTTGGGATCAATGGAGTTATATTTATGTTACAGTACCTGTACCAGTGCACTCCCACCCCCATTCTTGCTGGAAATTACCAGACATATTTTGACCCAAAACTGTTCACGTCTGAAGGGAAAATATTTTTAAAAACATGTGGAATAGCAATGGGGACCACTATGGGCCCCTCATTTGTTGATTTGTACTTGGGGTGGTGGGAGAAATAGTTCATCTTTAATGATGGAGCCAATAGCCACTGGTCAGGAGGCAGATTGCACTGGTAGAGGTATGTTGACAACATCTTAATCATCTGGAGTGGCATGCCTTTTTAAGCCATGGAATTCAACACAGATCTGAACAATAATTATCTTAATATCTCATTTGCCCAAAAAGTGGATGCTAAAGAGATGAAGTTCTTGAATATGAAAGTCTTTATAAATGACAAGATGAGGGTGGGCACCAGTGGCTACAGAAAGTTGATGGCAAGGAATACTGTGCTCCATGCCAGTAGTGTCCACCCCCCATTATGGTCTCTTCAATACCATATGGCCAGTTCTTGCGACTGCACCATAATTGCTCCAAGGAAAGTGATTTCTTGGTTCAGTCCCATGAAATGTACCAGAAATTCTTACAGAGAGGCTACCAGAAAGTTGTTTTGGACCAGGCATGTCAAAAGACCTCTGGCTTTAACACAGCACATGTACTCCATCCTCCTGACAAGCAGACTCAGAAGTCTACACCCCGAACTTTTGTAATAGAGTTTAATGCCATGGCCCTGAGGGTTAAGAACACTGTTAAAAAAATTGTTCCATTTTGGAACATTGGTTAGTGCCACACCTGTTCGACCCCCCTCCCCCCCGGGTCACATGTAACAGGAGCAGGAACCTCAAGAACCTTAATACCTATAACCAGTTGGCACCTGCGACTGGATTTAGAGCTAACTGGTTGAAACCAAAAACCCACTAGTTTTCATTTGTGTGGCAGATGCTCTATATATAAATTTGGCATACTGGAAAAGGAACTATTAGTCCCAGAGCTGAATATTCAGGTATCCATCAATGAATTTATTTCCTGTTACACTGACCTTGTTATTTACACAATATCTTGCCCATGCCCAAAAAGGTCTGTGGAAAGGACTATCCATCCAGCCAAAAAAAGATTCCAACAGCATTTATGTGACGTCCGAGCAGGTCATAAGAACTCGACTGTTGGAGGGCATTTTTAAAAGGTACAGGGTTGGGATCCTACAGGTACCGAAGTCTGCCCTATCACACATTCCCTTAAATTCAAGAGGGAAGATAGAATTTGGGCTTTATTACAAAAGGAGTCTTGGTTGATTTTCACCTTGAGAGAACTGGAGCCCATGGGCTTAATGTAGAATTGGATATGACTGTTTTTCTTAATGCAAAATTGCGTGTTTTCTACATAGCACTGGTGTATTTAATACATTTTTAGTTCCTCAGTCTCTCTCTCTCTCTCTCTCTTTCTCTCTCTGTCTCTATCTGTCTTTCTCTCTGACACACACAGCACACCCCATTAAGACACTTCCATTATTTGCACAGTATGTAATCTGCCTTCTGGCAGATACTGTATGTCTTTGGAACTTTCAACTTTCCATGTTACTCTTGGTTGAGGGGTGTAGCCAGAAATTTCCACTTTGTACACAGTCTCCATCAGTTACACCCCCCCCCATTAAAAAATGTACACATCCTTCCAAATAAGTCATATTGTTGTCAGATGATTCCTCTAATCTCTAAAGAGGTTATACATGTATCTATCTCCTAAACAACAGAAGTTTAAACAGAGACACTCCTCAGTAGCCTACACTAACCCAAATACTACAGATTGGAATGAAAATGTTAACAGAAAGGCATATGGTTTGTGACAGGCACTCAACAAAACTGTACACAAATGTGTATAGTGAGTATGTCTGTCTACACCCTTGTCAGGTTCTCTCTCTTTGAGGTGTGTCTGTGTTCAGTGGCATACTTTGTAATAGTCTTAAAGTATGCTTGTTTTTCCAGCAATTGTTAATATGTACTTATTTTCTAATACATGTAATTGTAAATATGTACATATGTCTTTTTATTATAAGCATACTATTTGCAGTGATATATCACAGCCATACTTCAAGTTTCCTACTGGAATTTTCAGAAGATTGGACATTTGTGTGTGTGTGTGTGTATATATATATTTATATATATATATATATATATATATAGTTATAAAATGGGTAGGAAAAATCAATCAATAATGGCATACCTGATTGGATAAAACACATTACATTACCGTGCATATATCAGAGCGTGACCACATACCTGCACTTTTACCCCCCTCCAAAAAAATTTTGCCATTTTATAAGATAGATAATCCACTCTTAGGTGTGCGATCAAGCTCTGATATACGCATGCCTTGGGTGGTTGACGCACTCGGCCTGCGGCCACATGCATAACAACGCACACCAAGGAGTGAGTATATCATAGCGTAACTGCACCTAAGAGTGGGTTATCTATTACATGTATATGCATATATATATATATATATATATATATATATATATATATATATATATATATATATACACACTCACATCTATCTATATATCTATATATATATATAGATATATATATGTATATATATATATATATATATAATATGTAGTCATAGTGTATTAGTTATTTGACTAATAGTTTCTCTCTTTTGCACAGCTGCTTTTTTTCACAGTAGTTCATACACTTTTTAACTTTAGTGCCTATGATATAGTGATCTATTTATAAATGAACTGTGATTATCTTTGTTGCCTTATTTTTCTCTCCCCCATTTCAAAATGTTTGGATGTAATTGTTTCTACCTATGCACTTACTGTAAATTGCTGTTATATGGTGGATCCATAACTGTGTTACTCAAATCCCTCGCAGGGTGGGCTTACTAGCCTCTGGTGCTATCTCCTCCTTCTTGTGGTGCCCCCTAGTCTAGAAAGCATTTTAGACAATTTCTATCCCACGGCCACCATAGGGCAGTGTTTTGGATGGCATTTAAGCCCTGGTCCTCCGGTGCAGGACAGTGATGAGGAGTCAGTGGCTGGTGAAGTAGAGACAGTATTTTGAGGGCCCCCCAGCCAGGTTTTGGCAAAATTCAGCATCGGTGAGATGCGGGGTTGGTTGGTTTCCAAGGAAGGGTTGTAGGAGCTTTGCGGCTGTGTGTGTCAGGGTAGCTTTTCCATATGCTGCAGGAGGATGGTGAGGCATCTAAAGAAATTAAAAAGACTGAATGGTGCCGAAATCCCTCTCTGGCACAGGGGTCTCAGTATCCTTTTTAAGGAAAGGGATAGACTGGCAGTGGGGCTGCTGTAGTGGTGGCAAGGTTGCAGCAGGGTGTCTGGAGGTGGCAGCTCTGGGGTACCATTCCCATGTGGCACGTTGTCAGGGGAAACATTTGAAGGCAAGGGGAGTGCAGCCTGGGATTTGCTATAGGGTCTGCTGTGCCCATGTCTGGGGCAGGCCATGAGACCTGCCATGCCCGTGTCTGGGGTACGTCCATCAAACCCATTAAGGGCCATGGCTCTGCTTGAGGGAAACAGGACTTGGTAAGAAAAGGAGCTGTCGCTATGCTTTGGGCAGCCTGTATAAGGAACTGGAAAGCAAAAGGAAACTGTGGGCACCATGTTGTGGCTCAGGATATCGCTGGGTGGATAATTGGGAGCAGCCATGGGAGGCTTAGGCTGCAAATCATACTGAGGTCTGATTCAACATTGCTGGCACTGGGAGGAGTAAGGCACTCCCCCGTCTGAGGTTGAAGTGAGTTAAAATGGGAAGGTTCACAAAGGAAAAGGCTGTTTGTCTGATTACTGAAGATCTCTGCCCAAGGGAAAGCAAAAGTTTTAAGTGGAGCCAGATTGGTCTAAGTGCTAAACCTAAAGACTAAATCTTGCTGCTGTGCTGATTCGTGTGCCTGAAAGACTTGCCATTACTTCTGTGCTCATCTCTCAGCCCCTTGGAACTGCTCCTAGTTAAATAAATGAATACTTCCTTAGAAGCAATCATTTCCACATCCAAGAATAAAGTTGTACATGTTTTGGGAAGATGGTTGTGGTGACTGATCATTTGTCTAATGAATTAAGGCATAATGAATTTTGCTTACTCACTACAGTATTCATTCCTGTTTCAGAGTAACTGACCCTCCCCCAGTGAGAAAGTAGCGGGAGAGAGTTCACATGCTTGGAAGATGTATGCTGCCAGTCTTGATTCCATCTGTGCCATAAAGGAGCTATTTGGGTAGAGGGAGGCCTTCCAAGAGAATAGAAGACAGCTTCAGGTAGGCCACCTCGTTTTCCATCTTGCATTGAGAGATTTCAAGGGGAGTGTTTCTGGTCTGTAACCCCCCCCCCCCATTAATAACATCAGGACCCCTAGACTGAAACTGTGGATCAGAGGTGGGTTACATGAATATTGATCAATTACTATATTTAAGAGGAGGAGCTGATGGGATCCACTACTCCCCCTGACTTGAGATGCAGAGCACCCTCAAAACACTGGAGTAGATGGAGTTTTTTTTGTCTGTGTCTCATCTGTTGTAATAATAAATAAAATAGCACTTGGCATTTTGCTACAATACCCTGACTGGAGTGCTTTTTATGCTTGCCATGCACACTTGTATGCAACAAGCAAACATCTTCCTGTGACAGTGACTTTTGAGGGGCATGATACTATCCCTCCAATGCAGAGCAGTGTTTACTAGGCAACGTCTGTAGCAGACCAATTATTAGCCAGTCTAAGGATGACAGAGTTTTAGCTTGATGGGTGGAAACTGCATCTACTTCAAAACAAATAGCCGGCCCAGTCACAGATTTGTTGTCTCTTTTGATGTAGCTACTCAGCATTCTGACCTCTCCTTATCAGACTGGCTTAGGTATTCCAATCATCTACAGATACCAGCTGTTAAAAGTAATGTGTGTACTGTATGTGTGTTTTTCTTTTTCGCTTTCTCTCACTGCTGGCAAATGGTATTTGCTCACTGGTAAAGGTGATTATCCCTGCAACCTTTATGTTTTCACATGCCTCAGTAACATCTATGCTATATATTTATATTTGTAATAGCATTTATGCACTTCAAGTTGTAGCTAGTAGCAGCCTTGTGTTTGCAATGATCACATATCTCTCTGTTGCAGCTCTGACTGGTGCTGGAGTAAGTTAGTGTTTTGTTTTTTTTTTTACAGTGGAAATTTACAGTGGACTGCTCATATGTGCTTTTTCATCTTGAAACATACCATGCTGTTAGATTCTCTTTTGGGATAGTCAAAAATCTTTTTAAGAAGCCCTGAGGGGTTGTACCAGAAAAGATAATATTTCAGTAAGTACATCAATTAACCAGTAGAAATATCTGTGGGGCTAATGGATGTTCCAGGTCACTAGCCCTATTGGCTAGTGGCTGCAAAACTCAAAGAGCTAGTAGAACCAAAGCAAATAGGAAAATTATACAAATTTTAAGAAGTAGTCAGTGGTAATTTTTCATTTCTGAAGCATTATTTTTGCTCATTAGAAAGTCTTCTATGTGATAATATTGTGCTAAATGTGTGGAACAGCTCTTAGCCTGTCAGCTGACTTATCTATCTGTATCACCCCCACTGCATCATCAGCATGGTGATCTCACTGAAAGTGACATCACAAGTGAATGGCCTGGCAGTCACTGAATGGCTGTTCCTAAGCAACAGAGATGTCACAGTCAGTGAGGTAACAATGCTGATGATGTAATGGGGGCAGTAGAGCTAGATATGTCAGCTGCCAGGCTAAGAGGTGTTCCACATATCACACCTACTAACATCAGATTAACAGTCTTCTAGTTAAACATAGGGAAAATGAAAAGTACCTCAGATATAAAAGGTAATGGCTGGTTTCTTTTAAAATCTAATATTAGTTTTAGGCAGTACACTAGCACTTTAATTTCAACCCCTGCATGGATCAGCCTGAGATGGGATTTCTCTTTTTTTATTCTATTTATTCTCCCTTAGCTGGAAGTTCTTTGCCACCTGGTCCCCAGATATATCAGCCCTCCACACCACTTGATGGGAGACAGCTGTAACCTGTACAGTGGACCCCCTTATGGGGATCATGAGAGGTCATAGAGAGAGTATACATAAGTATACAGAGAACAGTGTACTCTAAATCCCCATCACATTGGTTGTGCTGTCCATTTCTGTGCCATCATCTTGGTGACCACATGTCGTGATGCAGGAATCAATATGACAAGGTGATGTTTTGCTGTTACCTGTTGTTAACAGAGTGCATCAGGTATGCACAATGATGTTGTGTGTTTTTTTTTTTGTTCCTGTTAATTTTCTTAATTCTCCCTTAGCAGACAGCCCTGGCAAACAACGGCACCTACCTGCCAGCCAATGTTCACCAAGGTTCCCCACCTCCATCGGAATAGTCACGTTTCCCCAGCTCTCATCGGGTATGGCTAAACAGAAGCTTGTGGTATTAGGGTGAGACTGTAGTAAAAAACGATTTGTGAAAACAGCAAATTTCATAAGGACATGACAGATGCGCATCACTTTTGTTGCATCACATGTTATACATACTCTTTGTGGCTGTTGGTTTTGCTTCTGTGTGTACTTTAACTGCATGTTTACTTCTTTTCCATTACCTCTTTTTTGTTTATATTAGGGTTCCTGCAATCATTATACTATCATGGACACAGCACTAGAATGTTTATGCTGATGCGAGGTGAATGCTATATTTGCACAATCTACATAGGAACATACGAAACTGTCAGCAGAAAAAGGCCATAATGGTCTATTGAGTCTGCTTGAGTGTGCATCTCAGTTACTTCCTTGTAGCTGCCCCACTGCTCAACTCCACCCGAAGTTATCTCTCACCTTCCCATTCCCCTCTCCTAACCCCTTCCAAGTAGAGCCCCTTTCAGTCCTAATCCTCTTCATCACCCTATCCCATCCCATCTTGAAACTGGCCAAGGTCGTTGCTGCCACCACCTCCTCCTCCTGTAGCTGATTTCACTGCTTCACCACCTTTTCAGTGAAAACATGCCTCGTTTCCTTCTTGAATCTACCCCCCCACCACCAATTTAAGGTTATGTCCCCTTTTTGAACCCTCCTTTCTTAAGTTAAAGATGCACTCTGTACCAACCCTGTTTATGCCCTGAAGGTATTTGAAGGTTCAAATCACCCCTTCCCCCTTCTGTTCTCCAGGGCGTACATGTTCAGTTACTTCAGCCTCTCCTCATATGTTTGTTTATGTACAAACCACCCTGGGCCAAGGCAAGAAGCTTATCATGGGCTGTGCCTAACTCCCCCCCAATCCCCCATCCATCTCTCTTCCCTCCCTTATTTCCTCTTGGTTTAGCCCCCCTCCTCCTCCACAACTTGATGTCATGTGGGAATTTCAGTATCAGTTGGTTGGGATCAGTAGCAAGTACCACTCACACATCTCTGTATCTGAAGCCCACCCATCTCAATTAATATCTGAACCCACTAGGCTCAATATTAAATCTAGCAATCATTCCCTTTTAGACTGGGTCCTTACCAATAGCCAGCTAGGGGAGAATAAATAGAATACAAAGCATCCCATCTCAGGCCGATCCATGCAGGAGTCAGACTAAGTGTTGTAGCTAATAGCCAGCAGGGTAGTGATTTGCAAAATCCACTAGCCCCACAAACTTTTCTAGTGGCCCAGTTGGTCTACTTACTGAAATATTACCTTTTCCAATACAAGCCCTCCTGGCTACTTAAAAATATTTTTGACTATCCCAAAATAAAATCTAACAGCATTTGGTTATTGGACTGGTGCCAGTTTCGACCCTGTCCATGAACATTCACATGTGGTCACACAATTGACAGTACAGAAACGGACAGCCAGGACCACCCGCCAAGTACACACACACAACCCTCCCCCATGGCAAACATCCGGCATTGACAAATGCTTGTTATGCACTTCTTCCTCTGTGCTTCATAGATCACACTGCCACCAATCAAGCTCAAACGGCAGGCCTCAAATTGTAGGCTGTCAATTTCCCGGCTCATAAAGCTGAACTGCCCATTGCATGACTCACACACAAGTACTGGGAAGGGGTGATAAGGGGTGCATGCTGCTGGGCTATAAGCTTAAGAAATAACAATCACAGAGACACATAGCTAGGGTGAGGACTGGCATGGCCAACCCTATACAAATTCCTGGGGTGTTACTCGGACCATATAACATTTTTATGTTTGCTTGCACGCATGTGCAAGAAACATAGTGCCATCATACGAGTTTTCTAGAGGTGTGTCAGCCTCTTCCAATTCAGTCAGTGTGTTTGCAGGTGCGGTCACAGTTCACCAATCACTGTTCCAGCTGTCTATGACAGCTGAAAATGCAGTGGCATACAGTTGAAAGGGAGAGCTCTGCTTCAGTGAGCAGAGCTCCCCCCTTCAACTCGCATGCACGCATATTGCGTGCTGAGGCGCTCCCCCCCATGCACATACAGTATAGCCGACGGGGTGCCCAATCCCCCATCGGCTCCAGCCCCCCCAAAACAGTGTTACAGCTGCCACACTGGGAGCCCACCCCAGCATGGCACATCGCGTATGGCCGACGGGTGCCCAATCCCCATCGGCCCAGCTGCCCCCAAACAGCCTTACAGCTGCCACGCTGGGAGCCCACCCCATGCGTGGTACTAGCTCAGAGGGCCGACGGGGTGCCCAATCCCCTTGGCTCCAGCCCCCCCAAACATCCTTTCCAGCTGCCACGCTGGGAGCCCACCCCAGCGTGGCAAACATCCCGCGTCGTCTTAACAATTAAAAAAAAACTGTAAATAAAAAAAAGGTCCCTCGCAGTCTCCCTGCCCCCACTCGCACCCACCCACTGTGCACCCTGCCTCCCCACACCCCCCCTCACCCCATACTTACCTCTGGAGTCCAGCGCAACAATCTTCGGTGGACCGGGAACACGTCTGCACTCTTCAAAGCTGACCGCGAACTGAGGAAATGCCGGTAAGCTGTATAATGTAATAGACAGGGTTTTTTCAACTTTGCTGCATATCTAGGACATTTTTTGGAATTTTTGCCCTAAATTTTCAACATGGGGTTTTTGGGACCCCTTCTCATGAATGCTGTCACTGTCATGGTGTTATTCGGGCCCGAAGGGTGATTTCGCAGTCACTGCGCAAAATCACCTTTTGGGACTGATTAACAAAACAACACTGTCAGTGTTCATAAGGTGGGCTCTCAAGAAGCCTATTTTGTAAATTTGGTGGAAAAATTGAAAATTACATTTTTAGATAATAATGCTATGCATTCCTAAGCTTCGCTCGTGAGTTCATGATTTTCAATATTTTTACTTCAGATTTACCATTGCCATTTTTACCACACCTTCTTATGAGTAGTACAGCTGTCATTTTTCACATCTCACCCAAAATGTGTTTCCGCCCATGTAGCGCACAATGGCGCAGTCGGTGTGCGAAATCAATGTACGGGACAAATTAAGAAAATCACAGTGACACTGTTCATGAGCAGAGGTCTTAAAATGGCTATGTTGAAAATTTGGTGAAAAAATTCCCCAAAATGACTGTTTTAGGAGCGCACGTTGCGCAGTTCCTACGCACGCTGGCAAGTTTGCGAATTTGTAATATTTGCTCACCAGATTTTCAACAGTGCCATTTTACCACACTTCCTTATGAGCAGTACAGCTACCATTTTTCACATCTCACCCAAAATTTGTTTCCACACATGTAGCGCACAATGGTACAGTCGGTGTGTGAAAACAATGTTTGGGACAGATTAAGAAAATCACAGTGACACTGGTCATGAGCCGAGGTCTTAAAATGGCTATGTTGAAAATTTGGTGACAAAACTCCATAAAATGACTGCGTTATGAGTGAGTATTATGCAGTTTCCACGCACCTTCGTAAGTTCATGAATTTGTAATATTTTCAGTCCAGATTTTCACCAATGGCATTTTTCCACACCTCCTTATGAACAGTACTGCTGTCATTTTCCACAACATGGCCGAAATGTGTTTTCACACTTTCAGTGCAGAAATGCATAGTCGCTGTGGGAAATCATTGTTCGGGACAGATAAAGAAAATCACACTGACACTGCTCATGATTGGAGGTCCCAAATGCCTGTGTTAACAATCTGTGGTAAAAAAATCCCCAAACTAGTTACATTACGGGTGTGCGTTGCACAGCTCTATGCACGCTCGTGACTTCACCAGTTTTTTTAAGATTTTCACACCAGATTTTCAACATTGCCATTTTTTACACCTCCCCATGAACAGTACTGCTGTCATTTTTCATATCTTGTTCGGAATGTGTTTTTGCACCTGTGGTGCCAAATGCCGTAGTCACTGTGAAAAAGCAGTTTTCGGCTAACAAAATGATATTGCCACTGTTCATGAGGTGGGGGTCACAAAAAAATCATGTTGAAAATCTGGAGTGAAAATACCAATGAATGCCTAAGGCGTTAGGGTTTCCGACCAAAACGCCCCACCCTGTAGAGAATGACAGGCATCAGGGGTGTGACTTGGGATTCTTGCCTGTAATGCTCATACCATTCCACCCCCACCCACACCCTGCAGCCAGTGAGAGGCATCAAGGTGTGCCTCGGACTCTTCGGGCCCAAACGTTACCCCATTCTCCTATACCGCACCCATCTCACCATATTTCCTGATGGAATGGGGTGTGCATAAGGGCCAAAGACCCCAAGGCACACTGTGACACTTGTCAGTGTCTGCAGGGTAGGGTGTGGTGAAATGGCATGGTCGTTATGCCTGACGACCCAAAGGCACACCCCAATGCCTGTCACTCTCTGCAGGGTGGTGGTGGGGTTGGCTTCAGTTCAATACTTCTCTGCCATTCCTATTATGCAGCTCTGTAACTTCTACACTACCAATGCCAATGCCAGCAAGCAAACATTCAGCATTGACAAATGATTGTTATACCAGGTTTTATGCCTCAGCTGGGAGCAAAAACCTGTCTATATATGTGAATTCCTATATAAAAGAAACCTTCCTAAGCTACCACAAAAACAGTCCTTATTCCTACATGTGGGGAACTATTTAGCTTGTGGGGAACTATTTAGCTTGAATGCTAGCTAGCGGTCACGTGGACATGAGTGGAAACTAGTAGAAAGAAGGAAGGTTCTGGAGGGGCATGAGAAAGCATTATTTTACAGATAGAGTGGAGGAGCTGTGGAACAGTCTACCAGCCAAAGTGGTAGGGGCAAAAACCATTGCTGTTTTCAAGCATGGTAGGCACAGAATGGAGGGTATAGTGGTTGCTCGAAGTGTCAGCAACTGGTTGGAGAATGGGGGGTAGGTTGGGGAGGGCTAGGACCCTGGATGGACAATAGGCCCAAGGGCTAAATACGGAAATCAGGCAGTCTGGATGGAGCATGGGTCTTTTTCTGCCATCATTGTTTATGTTTCTATGTTTCTTTGCCCCATTGTTTATGTTTCTATGTTTCTGTGCCCCATTGTTTATGTTTCTGTGCCCTATTGTTTATGTTTCTATGTTACTGTACCCCAGTGTTTATGTTTCTTTGCCCCATTGTTTATGTTTCTATGTTTCTGTGCCCTATTGTTTATGTTTCTATGTTTCTGTGCCCCATTGTTTATGTTTCTGTTTCTGTGCCCTATTGTTTATGTTTCTATGTTACTATACCCCATTGTTTATGTTTCTGTGCCCCAGTGTTTATGTTTCTATGTTTCTGTGCCCCAGTGTTTATGTTTCTTTGCTCCATTGTTTATGTTTCTATGTTTCTGTGCCCTATTGTTTATGTTTCTATGTTTCTGTGCTCCAGTGTTTTTGTTTCTATGTTTCTGTGCCCCAGTGTTTATGTTTCTTTGCCCCATTGTTAATGTTTCTATGTTTCTGTGCCCCATGTTTCTATGATTCTGTGCCCCAGTGTTTATGTTTCTTTGCCCCATTGTTTATATTTCTATGTTTCTGTGCCCCATGTTTCTAAGTTTCTGTGCCCCAGTGTTTACGTTTCTGTGTTTCTGTGCCCTGTTGTTTATGTTTCTATGTTACTGTGCCCCATTGTTTATGTTTCTATGTTTCTGTGCCCCAGTGTTTATGTTTCTATGTTTCTGTGCCCCAGTGTTTATGTTTCTTTGCCCCATTGTTTATGTTTCTATGTTTCTGTGCCCCATTGTTTATGTTTCTATTTTTCTGTGCCCCATTGTTTATGTTTTTATGTTTCTGTGCCCCAGTATCCTTGCAAAAGGTGACCACAGTCATTGTGGTCATGCGTTCTGCTTATGGTCGGGGGGGAAGGCCCACTAGATTTTTAGAAATCACTTCCTGAGTCAAGATTCCCATCTCTTGGCATCCTTTCAGGAAGACCTGGATAAAGGCAAACTTCCATCCACACACGATGCGCTTATCACAGTACTCCAAAAGAAGGTGAAAAATGGTACAGTTTGCACCTGTTTCTTCTCCATATCACTGATTTATACTGACCGTAAGATACTCACTAAAACACTGGTAACCAGGCTTAAATGTTTAATTACCTCAGCTCGTCTACTCCTCAGAGTCTAGTTTCACAAAAGGCTGGCTTGGTGCGGACCATCTTCCAATACGGTTACAGCTTATCTCAAGAGCCACAGTGATTCCCACTTCTGCCACAACCATGGCATTCAACTTCCAGAAAGCTTTCAAATCAGTGGAGTGCAGGTACCTGCACTGTACCTTAGAGATACATGAAATTGGGCAGATCTTCCTTCCTTAGGTTAAAATGCTGTAACACTCCCGTACTGTGAGTGTCACCATTAATGACCAGGATGCGATTAGTAATCTGAATATCTCTCGGATTCCTCTGCTGCAGCTCCTTCAGAATTTTACCTCTACAGCTGGGCTGAATATTAACTGTGATTAAATGAAAGTATTACCCCTTAACTGCCAGTGTCTCTCAGCTATATTTATTCAAAAAAGGGATGAAATGGGCTTCACATAGCAAAACTTACCTTGAGATTAAGATAAGTGTTAACCCTACGCAACTGTGTCAGCTGAACCTGGCTCCTCTCCTTACAGAGCTATGGGTAGAGTACAATATGTGGAAGGTGTTTTATCACTCATCTATGGGCAAAACTGAGGCCCTCAAACTGGTAACAGTGCCAAAGCTCCTGTACCTGATGATCCTCTTCCCTCTGCACACAGACTGGTTATTGGGGGCTTCTTGTGAGAAGGGAAGATGCTGAGAATTAGCCAGACAAAACATCAGGCCCACTGGAAAAAAGGGGGATGGCAGAAACCCTGGAATAAAGGGTTATTACTCAGCATTTTGGGGCTCACAGACATTGCAATCATTCACACTCCTCCACGCCTAGTCCTCTATATGGCTTCAAGTGGAACAAGAACTCACAAATGGACTGCCCTTCACCAGTGGGTTATATATTTATTTTATGTGGACTGCCCCTCAAAAATGTTATTTAGTGTTTGTTTACTCGAAAAGGAGGGCTAAACAATACTGCCTATTATCAGCCTTGTCACGGGGGTGAGGTATACAGATGCAGACCAAATTAATTTTAAACCACATGAAGCAGCTGGTGGTATATTAGTGAATTGGGGAAATGTGGCCACAATCCTGGGGAAATTCACCTACTTCTGGGATGGAGATGAGTAAGGGAAAGAGAAAATGTTGAGATATCAAATATAAGATCTTTCATAAGGGAAAATTTTCTGAAAAGACAATGCAACTTTACTCACTCATTTCTTTGTTTTTCTGTGCATTTTTTTTTTATTTTGTATGACAACTGTACTGAATTTTGATTTCAAGTGATGTATTACTTTCTTTCGTGTAATTTATTTTTCAGACAAAATTCTCCTGCTCTTTTTGAGAAGTGTCATGAGATCTTTAACACCCGCCTGAACAACAATCAGAAGAGGCAAACAGAACCTTGTTTTACTGTCTCATCTGAAGGATGGCACACCCCGACAGCACAACATCCCAGTAGTACTGCACTCAGGTGCCATCGTTTATGGTATGAGCACAATCCCGGTGTGGGACTCGAAGAACCCATGACCTTAACATTTTTAGTTAGTTGTCTTAGGCCTTGTCCACACTGACCTGCATTTTCATAACATTTTTAAAAATGTTTTGATATCTGTGTTTGAGCACAGTTATCGGAGCATCCACACTGCACTCTGACACTGTGCTTGCCTATCTGAGTTCCCAAGCATGATTGCGGCAGTACAGCAAAGCATTGTGGGTGCTGCAATGAACGCAGGAATACTCATAACCAGGCTTGGTAACAGATCTGGTTGAAAATCACATTGGTTAATTCGGAAGCTCATTGCAAGCTCGAGGATAAGAATAAATCCTCCTTGTTTGGTTGTGGCATTATTTCAATGTGCCTATGCAACTGGTTTCATGCTTGTGTAACATAGATATTCTTTGGCTGTTCACATCTCTATCCATGGGATATACCACCCTGTAGAGGTACGAAGGCAAGGAACCCTAGGAGAGGGTTTCATCCCTTGAGGTGCCACGGGAGTGATTCCCTTGGCTAAAGGTACCTTAGGAAGAAGCCCATGGGAGAGAGAGAGGCATGCCGCTGAAGGAGGAAGGGTGGATGGAGGGGGCAAGGAAATAAAGCTTCTGTGTGGAGTGAGTAGAGCAGCCCTTATATAGGCTGAACGGGGGTGTGGCCAGTTGCACCACCCCCTTGAACTACAGGCTGTAGCCTTCCAATTCAATGTGCCTGTACAGCTGGTTTCATGCTTGTGTAACGTAAATAATCTTTGGCTGTTCGTCTTTCTATCCATGGGATATACCACCCTGTAGGGGTACGAAGGCAAGAAACCCTAGGGGAGGGTTCCACCCCTTGAGGTGCCACGGGAGTGATTCCCTTGGCTAAAGGTATCTTAGGAAGAAGCCTAGAAGAGTGTTGAGCAAAGCATACAAGGTAGTGAGCACTTATCGAACATATGAACATACGAAATTAGCCAGCAGATAAAGCTCAATAGGTCTAGCAAATATGCTCAATTTTGCAGCTACCTGCCCTACCTAACAGCTGCCCCTCCGTCCCTTCCTCCCCTCCTTTAAACCTCCCCCTCACCTGGTCCCATCCCCTTTTGAAGCTGCTCATGGTTGTGTAGGCTACCACCTCCTCTAGCAACGTGTTCCACTCTGCCACCACCCTTTCTGCAAAAAGTGTCTTCTCATCTCCCTCCTGAACCTACCCCCCCTCCAACCTCAAAGCATGGCCTCTAGTATCCCTCCCTTCCCTTTGCCTTGAACAGCCCCTCTGTCCCAGCCCTGTTTATGCCTTTCATGTACCTGAAGGTTTCTATCATATCCCCCTGTCCCTCCTCTCCTCCAGTGAGTGCAAGTTCAATTCCCTCAATCTGCTCTCGTATGGTAAGTCCTCCAGACCATAGATAATTTTTGTTGCCCTGTGTTGCACCCCCTCCAGTAACTTAATGTCTTTTTTAAGGTATGGGCACCAGTATTTTATACAGTATTCCAGGTGCGGCCTAACCAGTGATCTTTACAAGAGCAGTATAACCTCCCCCCTCCTTGAGGATATCCCCCTGGCAATACAACCCAGCAAATTGTTGGCTTTCGCAGCCACTTTCCTACGTTGAGCAGAGTTGTTCATCGATCCCTATGAGAACCCCCAGATCCTTTTCCTCTGTCACTGCAAGCTGAATCATTCCCCCCAGATGGTAGCTCCTTTTTAGTTTTTTTGCCCCAAAATGCAGCACCTTGCACTTTTTTGCATTGAACCCCGACTGCCATGTGTCCAACCAGGTCTCAAGCTTTGTTAGATCCTCTTGCAACTCCTTTCACCCCTCCAGATTATCTACCACCACCCCCATTTTGGTGCCATCTGCAAACAGGCTGATCTTGCTCCTAATACCCACCGAAATGTCTTCTATGAATATCCCAAATAACACCAGTCCCAGCACTGAGCCCTGTGACACTGTGCTAGTCATCATCCTTGGAGATGAAATCACCCCATCAACCACCACTCTATGCTGCCTACCACTTAACCAGTTTCTCACCCATCCCACCATCTTAGCACCCACCCCTGTGCCTTCTAGCTTACTTCCTAGCCTCCCATGTGACACAGAGTTGAATGCCTCCCTGAAGTCTAGATACAGGACATCAATTGCATGGCCCCCATCTAGCTGTCTAGTTACCCAGTCATAGTACTCCACCAGGTTGGTTTGACAGGATCTGCCAGTGACAAAACCATGCTGCCTGCTGTCCTGCATCCCATTGGCCTCCAGAAGAGCCACCAGCCTCTACTTCAGGATCATCTCCATCAGCTTCCCCACAATGGATGCAAGGCTCACTGGCCTATAGTTCTCTGGTTCATCCTTGGGGTCACTCTTATGGAGGGATACCACATGAGCCATCCTCCAGTCCAAAGGTATACAATTCGATTCCAAAGAGGCACTGAACAGGTCTGCCAAGGGTCCCGCTAGGACCTCTGCCAGTTCCCTAAGTATCCTGTGGTGGATGCCATCTCGCCCTGGCACCTTGTCCACCCTCAGTTCCCTTAAGCCTTCCATCACCCTACCTTCCATTATAGCCCCATCTGTCACCCCCGCCCCCTCCATTCCTGACCTCCCTCCCCCCTTGGGTATCTCCCCCCCTTTTCTTTAGTAAATACAGAGGAGAAGTAGCCATTAAGTGCTTCTGCCTTATCACTCCACTATTCCACCCATTCCCCTTCCTTCTTAATGCTCACTATCTGTTCCTTACAGCTCCTTTTCTCCCTGATGTACCTGAAGTAGCCCTTCTCCCCATCCTTAATGCCTTGCACCAGCCTGAGCTCCTTAGATGCTTTAGCTGCTCTCACTGCCCTTGTCACCTCCCTTGCTTTCTTCAGATACTCCCCCCGGTTTTCCTCCCTCCTGTTTTCTTGTATCTTCTAAAGGCAAACCTTTTCCTCCTCACCTTTTCCATGACACCCCTGCTCATCCAACTTGGCTTTTTCACCCTAGCCTTCTTACTCTGAGCCCTGCTACAGGATCTGGTTGCTTATTCTAGCCCCTTCTTTATGAGCTCCCATCTCTGGTTTGTGTCAATCCCAGGTTGAATTTTTGGCTAGGTACCCCCTTACTATTTTCCCCATCCTTACAAAGTCAGCCCTCCTGAAGTCCAGTATCTTCGTATTGGATACTACTTCTTCTTTACCCATATCCAGTGTGAACCATGCTGACTGGTAATCATTCCCTGCCAGTGGTTCTTCCACCCCCAGATCTCTCACATATTCTCCATTAGTCAGCACTAGGTCAAGGGTGCTCCCCCTCCAGTTGGTTCGCCGACCATTTGTATCAGGAAACTGTCCTGGAATGCATCCAGCAGTACCTGTTCCCACCTATTGTTGGTGGCTGGGGTACCGTAATCTAATCCTGGCAGGTTGAAGTCTCTCACAACCACCACAATCCCCTTTCCATGTGTCCTCCTAATCTGTTCCGCTAGTTCCCTGTCCAACTCCTCTGACTGGGAGAGCAGTCTATACACCACACCCAGCCGGAGAATCCTATTTCTGGAATCCTGGATTAGCAACCATAGTGACTCTGTACTGCCCTCTCCCCTCCTCCCTTACACACTTCAGTCCTTCCCTCACATACAGCACCACCTTCCCCACTCCAATTTGCCCTATCCCTGTGGAATATCCTGTACCCTGGTACCACCATGTCCCAGTCATCGTATTGGGTGGCCCATGTTTCAGTGATGGCTGCCATGTCCACCTCCCCCTCTGCCATGAGGGCCTGTAGCTCCATCGTTTTATTCCTCAGACTTCTAGCATTTAAGGTGACCACCCTCCATCCCCTTTCCTTCCCCCACCCACCCTTTCTATTTTCCCCTTTCCTACATTCAACTACTCTCTTACCCTTGTTTTGTGAGGTAAGCTCATGCGGCTTCCCCTCTTATGGTCTCTGCATGCTCTCTCTCTCCTCCTGCCATCCCACTCCTAGTTTAAATTCCCAGCTATCTCAATGTACTCTCCAATTCTCTTTTTCGGCATATTTTTGCCCTCCTCACTTAAGTGAAGTCTATTCTTAGCATACCGACTACTGTCCTCCCACATCCTTCCCCACCCTCCCACCAACCCACACCCTCTGGTATTACCATGTCCCTAACCACCAATGAAGCTACAGCCCTGGTGGTACGGTGTCCTAACCACCCCAATGATCCCCACTCTGATAGAGCCCCCGATCCTCTGATAGCCCAAAGCAAAACCAAATATACCCGTCATGCTCGCTGGTGATCTAGTGGCCCCCCATCCTTCCCACCCCGAAAGACAATGGTGATTCACCTCCCCACCCTGTTTCCGACCCACTTCTGCAACTAGCACTTCCCTCCTCACACCACCACAGCCAGCCACAGAATGCGTTATGTGCATATTGTATTGTGTTATACAGTATGCACACAGGGCATTCTGCAGCTGACTGTAGTGGTGTGAGGAGAGATGAAACAGTCGCAATAGTGGGTTGGGGTTGGGGTGGTGGGGTGCATCACCACTGCCTGTCAGGGTGGGGAAGGTGTGGAGACACTAGACCACCAGGTACTGATTCATGGACTGGGACCAGGGTGGTTAGTGGGAGCCAGATTAAGGATCAGGGATGCCGCTCATTGTGGGGTGGGGCCCAACTGCAGCACCAAAGACTTGGGGGAATGTGAAGGTTGGCACTAGCCTGCCATGGTAGGCAGTCAACAGTGAGGGCACATGGGTGGCCCAGCAGTAGTGGGACAGTTCCCTATGTGGGTCACATGCAGTGGCTTCCTAGTTCATGCCCTGTTAACAGGCTTCCTGCCCTTGGGCCACCTGTGCGAGTCCCTGCCACCTGGTCCCTGGCTGCGTTCAGACTTGCGATGATGCTGCCCTTTGCACCACTCCTTTTGGCACAGGGCCACAATCTGCAGCTATTCTGGATGGTTTGCTTCAAGTGGCAAACCTTCTGGAATAGCACAACTTGTTTTTTTTTTTTTTTAAATTAGATTTTTATTAACCAGTTTAGACCCCTGAGACATATATAGATCAGTAACAGAAGTCTATACAGCTGTGTAAATTCAACAGTATTTGATGGGGAGGTAATCAGATAATCATCATAGGTATGTGGTAAGAGGCATGGGGAATTACTTAAATGGAAATCAACATATCCCAGTAGTAATTATTCACAAAAGTATATGCAAATGGTCTGCATCTTGACCCAACCAATGTCCACAATCCTCAAGGAGTAAAGAGATATGATTTCCGAAACCAAAAAACCATCCAGGAATCCTTTACTGGTACTGGGTACCCAATCAGATCCACCCTCACAGTATTCCTCCCACCTTAATTATGGGTAAAAATCAGAGTCAACTGATGCCTGATAAAGGGACCATATCTGCCAACTCTTCATATAGTTTGGTCCTTTATTTTGAATTTTGGCATTAAGTATTTCTGTATGATATATTTGTTTTATTATGAATCTCCAATCAGCAAAAGTAGGTATGGAGTCCATCATCCACCTTCTAGTGAGTGTCTTTTTGGCAGCTAAAAGGAACACTGGTAAGAGAGTATGGCTCCAGGTTGGGGAGCGATAAGAATAGACTGCAGCAAAACTTGTTCAGCAGGTAATTCTGTAGGTTCCCCCATGTATTATGAGAGTCCCATCTGGAGTATCAGCCAGAAGGGCATCAGATGTTGACACTGCCAGACAATGTGCCTCAAAGAGGTGCACTGCCATCCACAATTTCCACAGCACATTCCATATTCTGCTGGTAAATATTTGCTAAGAATGACTGGGGAACAAAAATACCTGGAGCGACACTTCCAGGCAAACTCCCGCCAACAAGGGGAAGAGGTTATTTAGATTGCTGGTAGGGTGGTCTTAAACTAGACCTCCCCAGGAACCTCTAAATCTAAGTCCCTATTCCATTCATCTAGTATAGAGCCTGTGGTTTCTGGAGACCCCTCCCTCAGAGCCTTATATAAGTTTCTTATCAGATGCCTACCCAGTTTCCCTTGTATGGCATCAATAAAGAATTGTGGTAGGCCTGGGATCGGGGAAGGCAATACAGGCTGAATAGTTCTATTTCTCAAAATATTATTTCTGACTTGGAAAATATCTAAACTGGTTAGATCTGTGAAGACTAAATTTAAGTCATAAGGAGTCAAAAGGGTATATCCCTTGGGGTGATAAGAATTGAAAAAAATGGGATAAACCCAGTCCTCTCCATCTCCTGAAGGAAAGATCAGATAGTATTGGGAGGAAGGACTCATCTTCCAAGATCAGTTTGCAATATTCAAATAAGGGATGGTTGAGTTTTGTCCTCCTTATTCTTTTCCATATTCCATATGTATGGGCTATGATGTTTGAGAAAGTTCTGGGCTTCGAAGACCTACTGTCTGATGAAAAAAGTATCTTATTGATGTCGAATACATCATTGATGTGGAATTTGAGAGTTTTCTAGGCAGTGCTATATTTATCAGCTATTCACATTAAGATTATTCAGAGGAAGGCAACTTTTGAATATAGTTTGAAATCTGGAAGGCCTATTCCCCCCTGAGCTAGGGAAAGTTTTAAAAGGGATAGACAAATTCTCAGGTGTCCATAGCCCCAGAAACAATTGGAAATAAGCTTGTCCCATGATTTGAAATAAAAGGTGGAGGGGAAGAATGGGATATTTTGAATAAGGTAGAGGAGTCTGGGGAGAATATTCATTCTGATTGTTTCAGCTCTCTGGAGGAGAGAGAAAGGCAAAGGGGGGTCCATTTTTTCAGGTCATATTGAATGGTTGTGGTTAGAGGTTCATAATTTACAGTTTCTAACACTTCAGGGTTAAGAGGGATGTTAATGCCCAAATACATTATTTTAGTGGTTAGCCACTTAAATGGATAAGACCTTTTTAGTGCTACTGGGTGGGGTAAAGTGGTGTACCAAAATCTCAGTTTTCATGTCGTTTAATTTGAACCCAGCCTGCATTTAAAATTGCTTTAATATTTTCCATGCTGAGGGTATTGAAGTGCTAGGAGACGTAAGGGACAAAAGCACGACGTCGACAAACAAACTTATTTTATATTCATGTTGGGCTACCGTCCTCATTCCCTGGAAGGCCAAAGCCAGGGGTTCCATATACAATGCAAAAAGGGACAGGGAAAAGGGACATTCCAGTCGAGTCCCTCGGACTATCCTAATTGGGTTTGTAAGGCCTCCATTGACTCTCAGGTAACCTCCAGGGGATGGGTATAGGTTTTTAAGACAGGAGATGAAAGCAGCAGGGAAATGAAAGGCTTGCAGGGTGTCCCATGGGAAGGGCCAGGAGACCCTGTCAAAAGCCTTTTCTGCATCAAGACTAATAAAGGTCTTAGTGATTTTCCTGCTGCAGACATATTCCTGAAGGATTAGGATCTTACAAATATTGTCTGAGGTATTCATACCTTTAGTAAACCCTGATTGGTCCAAATGAATAATATGGGGAAGAAGAGTTTCTAATCTAGAAGCCCATATGGTGGCAAAAATCTTGTAATCTACATTTAAAATTGAAATAGGTTGATAAACCATTGGATTGGATGAGTCTTTATTTGGCTTCAATTTGGCAGGGTCAATGTGGCATAATCTCATGATGGGGAGGTAACACCCTTGGTTATTTCAGTATATAAGGAATGTAAAGTAGGGAGGAGAGCCTCGGAAAACCTGTGGTACCACTCAACTGTAAACCCATCAGGGCCTGGGCACCGTCCTGGCTTAAGTTTTTGGATTGCCTCCTGAATTTCTGTTAGAGTGATCAGAGCTTCAAGGCATCTTACCTGTGAGTCACTTAGTTTGGGTAGGTTAAGTTGGTGTAGGAAGGCAGTTCTAGAATCTGTGGTGGATACCAATTCCTCATAGTACAGATTTTTAAAGAAATCGGAAAAAATTTGTGTAATGTGAGATTCTCCATGGTAAATCTGTCCAGTGTTGGGGTCTTTCAGTTTTAATACGGTAGAAGTTTGTTTTCTATTACTGAGTTTATATGCCAGTATATGCCGTTTTCTTAGCTCCCCATGGCCCCCCTTCATGTGTGGTGTGTCTAAGGTAGATTAGAGTCTGTTGGACCTTGTTATCAATTAGCTTTTGTAAGGCCATCTTGGTGTCTTGGATCTGACTTAATAGTTTGTCGTCCATGTCCCTATATAGTAATTGGTAAAAGTTGTTCGGAGAGTTGCTGATATTTGGCCTCCCTTTCTTTATATTTTTGGATGTATATGCTATAATTTCACCTCAAATTGTAGCTTTCATGGCATCCCATAGTATAGCTTTCGTAGTAGTGGTGTGGGCATTCTCAGATATAAACTGAGGAATTATTTTTGTAATATAATCCTGGAATTCTTTGTCCTGTAAAATTATGGGGTTTAATCTCCACAAAGTTCTTTTGGGAGCCCTCCCTATATCCAGTTGTAGAACCAGGGAGTGATGGCCTGAGATTATTTTAGGGCCAATTTAACTGTCTTGGACGGTTGAGAAGTGCTCATAAGTATTGAAAAAGTAGTCAAGTCTGGAATAAGAATTAAATTGGGCGGAGTGGAATGTATAACCTGGGGCTGACAGGAAAATTCAATGCCAAATATCTGTTATCCCTAGATGCTCTAGAGTATTTCTAAATTGTTTAACAATTTTGTTGTGCCTGTGTTTTTGTTGATTCGAGCAATCGAGGTGTGGGGTCAAAGTCATGTTTAGGTCCCCTCCCATAATCAATTGACCCTGAAGGAGGTAGAGTAAGTTAGAAATAAACCTTCTTAGCACCAGCATTTTAGTTTGTGGGGGAAATAAACATTAGCCATAGTGACATTCTGACCGTATAGAAGACCCTGCAATATTACATATCTTTTCTGATTATCAATAAAACTGTTATTAATCTCAAAAGATGTGTCAGATGGGACCAGAATAGCCACCCCTCTCTTCCGTCCCCTAGGACATGATGAGTCATAGACACTATACCTTTCCCCCAACTCAGCTTCTGATGCTCAGAATAGGACAAATGTGTTTCTTGAAGAAAGTAGAGATTTGCCCTTTGTCTTTTTAAATGTTGCATTAATCGATATCTCTTAATCGGGTCATGGAGGCCATTAATGTTCTGTGAAAAAATCTGAATAGGGTTAGTGGCCATAATTTAGATTAATAATGATTCTAGACATATTTTCTTTCCCCAGGGTCTGAAGCTCAAGGTCAGTCCTGATCTCTCTCCACATAGAAGATGAACATCGGAACAGGAAAGGACTGATCCTCAATTGTGTTTTTAACTTCAACTGCAATACAGTTATCCTAAACAACCTACTATAGTTTGTGTCTGTTTTTTTTTATTCCCAAAACCCTTTAGCATGTAAGAAGTAAGTAAAATTAAGTGAAATACTGGGCATCCAACATGGTGCCCCAACCCCAATAGCATCTTTAATACAGTAACATAGAGCTTAATTAGGCATAAGATTATTTTGGTTCCTATCCACCCCGTGTATCTTACCAAGAACAAAAACAAAATGACATAGAGGTATAACTGATATAGCTTTTGATGCCAATATAACCATGTAAAACTACTTTCCTTCTGGTGAAACTATGTACATAATGACTCTTGTTGGAGGTGCTATCGTAAGCTCCTTCGGTAGGCTCCTAACCTGGTTCCCGGTGGGAGCAGGGAAGTAGAAGGGGGAGAATGGACCCTCCCTGGTCCCAGTGGAGCCCAGGAAGAGCAGAAGTGTTCCCATAGAGGAGAGTAATAGCAGCCTATTTACTCCTTGAGTGGGAACGGGCATGGTGAGTAATATAGCAATGAGGAACCAAGGCCCCCGCCCTGCTACCATATAAGTGTTGGCCCATTTTTACCCAACACTAGAGTACAGATCCCCGAGATAGTGGAGAAAATGGAGCTACCACAGGTTAAGTCTCAAGTAGTAGGAACGTCCCTTGGGGAACATCGGGATGATGTGGTCATGCACTGACAGGGTAGGGCTCTGCAAGTACAGCATGCATATTGCTTTGCAATGCTGACCCTACCTGGCCTCTATGTTAATGTCCCTCAGATCCCCCAAACCCCTGTCACATGGTTATGCCCTCAACCTGAATATAGCTGATCTTCTGCACCACGAGCATATTCCAGGTTTGTCAGCCGACCCAAGACCGCCTGGTACTCGCCTGCCTGACACGCTACAGAAGGACAACCCGGAGCTCATACTTCGCACCCCACCCCCCAATCTCTAAAGGGCCACTCAATCGATATGCAGTTCCAGCAGTCACATTCTCCAAACAAACCTGTATAGTCCATCTAGAGAACACAGTTCCAGGCAACTTAGCAGATGGCTGACCTCGCCAAAATGCAACCAGTAAAGTTGCAATTCTGGGTAACATCAAAAGTTTGGCCAGAAGTAAGTGCAGAGTTCATATGATCTCAGAGAAAGAGGGTACTGTCCTGTGTGGTCTGCCTGGGGATTCTCACGGGATATGCAGCCAAGTCTGGAAAAAAATGATTCGGTCCCCCCTCGACCAGCCTGACCATCCCCACAAGGGGGGGAAGGGAAAGAGAGAAGGGGGCAACCAAAGAAAGAGCAACTGCCCCAGGATCTAGGGGGCAGAGGGGCAATTGCCTCATTAAGGAATACTCTCAAGCCCTCCAGCCTGGGGAACCCTGCCATGGGAGGGTGAGAGAAGGACAAATGCAACCAAAAGGTTGAATTAAAGAAGGAGGTAGTAAAATGAGAAAGTTTGTACAGTATTCCTGGTCCACAGAGAGGCAGCCCAAGCCCTATGCCTGGACCCAGGCACAATCCCCCTCCCCCGAGACCACTCCCCCCACATCCATGGGCATAGCTGGAGGGGAGAGACCATCAAATATGTCACTAATAATGATTTTCAGTCTATACCTCAGGTTTTCAAAGTTGGATTCCTGAACTGGTGAAGTCATTTCAGGATCTCAGATAGCTCCAGCATGGGGGTCCGCTGCGTCTCAGGGCTTGCTTGGTTCACCTGCTTGAGGCATACTCTGACTGCCTCATGGGTCTTGCAATCAATGATACCTCTGGTTGCCAAATCTTCGCTGCTTCAGCTGCTGAAAGATAGGTTTGTTGGCTGGAGGATAGAGAAACCACCAATTTAGTCGGGTATGGGGTATGTAAGTGAATCTTTTGAGAGTAAAGAGCTGGAAATGGGATTGTAGTCCCTTCTTTGGCACTGAGTTAACGGTGCATAGTCATTGTCAAATAAAAGATGGCTTTGGCCGAACATCACACGTCCCTTCTGCCAGGCCTTGAGTAGAATTAGATCCTTGGTCTGGAAATTCAAAAAGTGAATCACAACTGAGTGGGGCCTAGAGTCGGGACATGAGGGCCTGGGATTGAGGGCCCTATGCACCCACTCAATGTCAAGCTGCAGGCCCAGGTCTTAATCAAAAATGAGGTAGAGGAGGTAATTGGAGAAGGCGATGGCATCATTCCCCTCCTCCTCCCCCAGTAGGCCAAAAATCCGGACATTCCTTCTTCTTCTTCTATTTTTGGCATCCTCTTGTTGAATGCTCATTGCTTGCTGCCCCAATGCCAAAGCTTTGACTGAATCCTCTAAATTGTCTAGTCTGCTGGTGTTGATTGAAATCTGTTAGCCGGCATCCGCTAGATGATTCTGCATGGAGCCCAGCTCAGAATGGATATTCCGCATCGAGGTTCTAGCCTCACCTCGAAACTCAGAGATGCCTGTAAGAAAGCCTCTGAGCTAGGGTCAGTAGCTTTTTTTTTTTACTTGTTTTTGCATCGTGGTTGGATTTCTTCTACTCGGAACCCAGCGGAGGTCTGGCGGGTTGGTCTCTGTCATCAGAGGTGCAGTCTTCATGATCCATTAAATCCACTATCGGTTGAAACCAATTCCTGTGTTGTTTGGCCATTTCTTAAAGAAGGGCACTATTTTGGCAATTGGTCGTGGTTTTTACTTCAAAACCATGTAACTTGAGTTAAATGCCTGAATGATGAAGTTTGCAGGCGAGAGCATTAATGCTGCGATGCTCACCCAATCATGTTGGAACCTGAAGTTGAATAGCGCAACTTGTGACTGCCACAGCAGCATCAGACGCATCCCCCTTCTTTGCTGCAACTCACGTCCAGTGCAGGCGGACAGCCAGAAACAATTGCACTAAACTCATACACTCAGCCAAAGCATCCTACTACAAGGACCTCCTTAACAAAAGCTGGGGAGATGGCAGAGAGTTCTGGAAGTCAGTTAAATCCCTCACAGGAAAAGCATCAAGAGCTCCACCTGATCTGATAGTAATAGATTCTAAGCCACTCCAGGAACCAAGTGACATAGCAAACGTGCTCAACACAGCCTTCACTGACCTATCCGCTGTACTTCCTAGTGAGTATCTCACACTTCCAACAACAGGTCAGCCCCCCAACCGCTAATTCCCCCAACTTTAAATAACAATATACCACCTTTCTACTTCAAACTCATAACTAAACCCGAGATGATTAAATATGTCAAGCGGGTCCTGGGGAAGACTAGAATGCGGAGCGACCTAATCAATATGAAGATGGTCGCCCAAACACATGATGTGTTAGCAAGCCCACTCACAAAAGTGTTCAATGCCTCTCAAAGATCAGGTGTGTTCCCTGACAAATGGAAGGCAGAGCTTATCACTCTGGTCTATAAAACTGGGGATAGAACAAACAAAGTCAACTATAGGCCCACCTCCATTCTACCCCCCCCCACATCTAAAGCCCTTGAAAGGGTTGTCTCTGACCAGCTTACTGGGTATTTAGAAAAGTACAGTTTACTTTGTAAATGACAGCATGGCTTCTGAAAGAAGCACTCCACCTTCACTGCTCTGGTTGATTACACCTCCAAACTCTATGAGGCCTTGGATACAGGGATGGCTCTGGGGTCTGTCTTTAAAGACCTCACTAAAGCTTTCAATACCATTAACCACCTGCTTCTCTTAAACTGCCTGCTGGCCATTGGCCTGTCCAGCGATACCATTACCTGGTTCAACAGTTATCTTTCCCAGAGGACATAGTGTGTCAGGATTAACGGCATACTATCTGAACCCAAGAATGTGAGCCTTGGAGTCCCACAAGGGCCCATCCTAGGCCCACTCTTATTCAGCCTCTTTATAAATTCCCTCCCCTCAGCCTGCCCTGCACATACCTGTATACTGCTTTATGCTGCTGATGCCGCCATTTCAGCAGCTGGCAGAGAGCAAGCCTCAATCACCACTGTGCTACAAGAAAGTTTTAGTATGCTTGAAACTTGGTTCTCACAGAACAAACTGATGTTCAACCACAAAGAAACAAAAAGCTTGCTCTTCACTGTCGCACAGAAAAAGAACAAGCACTGCCCCTTGCGGATCCGGAGAAGTCAGAGTGACCTATTGGAACAAGTATGCATGTTCAAATACCTTGGGGTATACCTGGATAACACACTCAGTTTCACTACTCACATTGACCATGTAGTCAGAACTGTTAATACAAAGCTGGGGTTCTCTATCACCACAAAAACACAATGACTGCGGTGGCCCTGAAACTAGCCATAAGCAGCTCAATCTTATCCTCAATAGACTATGGCCTACCCATTTATGGGTCTGGTTCTGACACCGCCTTAAAAAGGGTAAGAACTCTCTTAAATAAGGCCTGCCGACTGACTCTGGGGGCCGACCACCTAACTCACACCTGTACCCCATACAACGATACAGGATGGCTCACACTCCATCTTAGGATGCAATACCAGTCATGAGTACTGGTAAAAAAAGCAGCACTGGGACTCATGCAAGATACGACCTGCAGACTTTTCAAAGTTGCATAACCAATTCAGCAAACCAGAACAGTGACCAAAGGAGGACTTCTAGTGCCTTTCAAACACACTAAGCTTACCCTGAAATTCCTTTCCTACCAGGGACCCAGACTGTTCAATGAGCTACCTAATACACTCATAGAGTGTACCACGATCAGCCAATTTAAAACTGGGCTACAGACTCATCTAGAGCGTGAAATGTTCTGTCGATGCTCTAACAAATAACCGCCCCCCCCCCGGCTCTCAATACCTCCACCACCTCATGCACTTACCCCTATACCCATCACTTTCCCCAACCTTCAATCTACCCCTCCCCACTTTTCCCTCTCTCTCCCACTTCTATCCTTATTCCCCACCCAAATCCCACTCTCCTCACCCCCCATTGCACTTTACCACAGCAGTACATGTTTCTCCTCGACAAAGCCTTCTCTGGCTGCATTACCACTGTGTTTTTTCACCCCTGTCATGGCCCTGGCCATAATACCACCCACCCCAGAGCCAGGGTCTCCTCCCTGCCTGCTAGTCTCCCTGCACCCCTGTAACATGTTCTCTTCTTCTTTTTATTATGGCTATAACAGTGTGCTTAACTAATGCTTCTTTGAATTTATGTTCTGCATAGTGACATCAACTGCAATCATCTGTGATAACTACTGTGATTCTCTCTTAACTGTTTTACCCTCTACTGTATTTGACTGTATTGCAATTAACTGACTTGGAACCTTTGCAAAAGAGTCCCTGATTCAAAGGTGTAACTCCGAAACAGAAATCAATAAAACAAAAAAAATTTAAAGGCAAACTTTTGAGACTTTTAGCTGGAGAGGGACAGTCAGTCAAAGATTTGATGAGGGCTTTGGAAGAATCTGAGGAGGTAACCCCCCACTCAGTTTCCTTTGGCCTCCCCAGCTTCCCCCTTGGCCACCACCATTATTGTGTCCCCCATTGTGATACCCTCAGTGCACCTGGACTCATCGCAGGCTCAGACTATTTTCGGGTACTGTTCCCGTGCCAGTGGGGGAGGATGACTTGGAAACTTGGATGGACTATGCCACCCCCTGGTCCAAGAATGGCAGTGCTCAGAAGGGGAGAAATGGAAAAGACTTATGGAAAGCTTAAGGGGCCCTGCACTGGAAGCCATTCGGTTCCTCCGATTCACTAACCCAGAGGCCTCTGCAGCTGAGTATCTTTCCACTTTAGAAGGGGTATTTGGCAACACTGAGTCTGGGGATGATTTAATGTGGAAATTCAAGACTGCTAAACAGTGGAAGAATGAGAAACTCTCTGCTTTCATAACCCATATTGAATGGGCCCTGCAGCTGGTGCATCATAAAGGGGTATCTCCACTAATGAACGAATCATGTCAGGTTAGAGCACATCTTTAAGTCTGTCCACTATTCAAGTGTGCTTACGTTAAAGTTAAAGTTTCAAGACAGAAAAGCTAACCCTCCCGAATGAGGTTGAGAAAAACAAAGATGACTGGGAACCACATGTGGGGTTGCCCGCATTGCCCTAACCCCAGACAGACCTGTTGAGAAAGAAGAACCCTCTGAGGCACTGCAAGTCCGTGAGCTGCTGAAAGAGTTAATAGAACTGGGAGCCAGCCAGCCAGCAAACTGTGGTCGAGGTGGCCAAAAATTCTAGCCTTTGCCCCCCTAAGAATGAGTCTGGCAGTGAGGCCTCACCTGTGGGTATGGGAGCCCATGCCTTGCCACTGAGCCTTAAACTGATTCTAAACTGGTGGAAGAGATGAAAGAACTGCGATCCATGGTGAGAGATCTTATTCATGCCACCTGATCACCCGCACTCTGGTGGGACTGTGGGGAATGGAGCCCGAATTCAAACCAAAAGAAGACAGTAGGACTCCAGTCCCAGATAACTATAAATCTTGTGAAGAGCTGAACTGCCCTGGTGACCCTAGAGGCCAGGTGTTCTGTTATAGGTGTGGAGAGGATGGACACACTCCATGTAGTTGCAATTCCCCTGAAGATCTGTGGAAAGTCACTACTAAGCTGCTTAATCTGGTCCGACAAAGCAATATAAAACCTCAGCCAGTCCCACCCTGCAAGTCTTTCTCCTCTAAAACTGCCATGGGCCACTCCGACAAACAGAGTCCTTCAGATTGGTCCAAGATGGTGGGTCCATCCATGGAAAGCACAGTGACTGTTAATGGCATCTCCACCCGAGCTGTGCTAGACAGTGGCTTTCATGTCACTATTGTATTTAAAGACTGGTATGACCAACACTTGTCTGATCTCCTGCTCTTACCCCCAGAAGGACTGCATGAGTGGGGGTTGCGTGACAAATCCTGTCCTTACCAAGGGTATGTATGAATTTGGCTATCTTTTCCTACTGCTATTGCTGACGTGAATGAACAAGTGGAGACCCTGGCCCTGGTGTGCTCATCAACTGGAATGTATGATGGTATCCCCTTGCTGATTGGCACTAACGCCCATATGTTTGGCTGGCTATCCCAGCCCTGTGAAGAGAAACAAGCCAAACTGACTGGAAAGGAACTACACATTCTGGCCATGGTGCGCCGAGCCTATGATTTACAGATGCAAGCTAGAGAGGCTGAGAAATATGAGCTGGTGGGAGTGGTATGGAAGAAAGGTTTGGAATCACTTGTGTTGCCCCTAATGCTCAGTGTACCATTAGTGGTGAAGTACAAATTAAGAAAGATGTCAAAAACAAAATTCTCTTGCTGGATACCTTAGAAGAGGAGAAACTGCCTGACGAACTGTTGGTCAAGCCTAGCATCCTGCTGGCCCAGGCTCATGCTAATGCTTGATGGGTAGTGGTGCAAGTCCAAACATGTCTGACCAGGATATCAGGGTAAATTGAGGTTGCACCTTGGCTACTGTATACTGTGCAGACATTACGGTGTTACCTAGGAAAAACTGAACCTTAGAGACTTACGAGGTGATCCCTGACCTGTTCAACATCAGAGAGTCCCCCATTCCTGAACAGTGGAGAACTAAAAATTAGCCACAAGGTGGCTCAGAAAAGCAAGGTGTTTTCATTGAAAGAGTGGGATTTGGACTGCATTACTGGGGCTGAACATTACATTAGACTGCATGATGAAAGGCCTTTTCATGAGAGATCTCAACACCTAGCCCCAGCACACATCGACAACATTCAATACCACCTCCAAGAGATGCTGGTGACTGGAATTACACAGGAGTCTCATAACCCATACACCGCTCCTATTGTGGTAGTTCAGAAGAAGAATGGCTCAGTAAGGATGTGTGTGGACACTGAATAGAAGAACTATCCCTGACCAATATACTATGCCACACATCCAGAACATGCTTGACTGCCTCAATTGGAGTCAGTGGTTCTCTGTGTTAGACCTTCGGAGTGGATATTATCAGATCCCGATGGCCCAGAGGATAGAGAAAAGATGACTTTCATTTGCCTTTAGGGTTTTTATGAGTTTCTGCGCATGCCCCAGGGTATTTCAGAGGTGTCCACCACATTCCAGAGGTTAATGGAATCAGTCATGAGGGACACAAACCTACTAGAATGTCTTGTCTACCTAGGTGATGTTATTGTATTTGGCCAGACCCTTAAAGGAACATGAGGCTCGCCTGTTCAAGGTTTTAGACCGGTTGGAGGATTTTGGTTTAAAGTTATCTATCAACAAATGTCAGTTTTTCCAGCAGTCTGTAAAATACGTTGGACATATTGTGTCATCTGATGGCATCCAAACAGACCCGAACAAAATGGAATCTCTGACCACCTGGCCACAGCCTAGCAACCTTAAAGAACTGCAGAGATTCTTGGGGTTCTGTGGTTACTACCACCAATTTATATAAGATTACACCAAAGTCATCCACCCTTTGCTTAACTTAATTCAAGGTTACCCACCCACAAACCAAAAATACAAGAGAAGTGCAGTCAAAGAGGAAGAAAAGTTTACTTTTGGACAAATAAACCTTTTGGAACCTGGTGGACTCATGAGTGTGAGGTGGCTTTCTATGATATCATTCACCAACTCACCCATGCACCTGTGCTTGCAGATGTAGACCCCACCAAACCCTATGCATTGCACACTGATGCCAGCTTGAAGGGACTCAGTGCTGTTCTATACCAAAAGTATGAGGAAGGCTTACGCCAAGTGACATTTGCTAGCTGGAACCTAACACCATCTGAGAGGAACTACCCTGTACACAAACTTGAGTTCCCTGCATTGAAGTGGGCCATGGTAGACCAATTTCATGAGTAACTTCATGGTGCAAAAATTCTAGTGAAGACTGATAATAACCCCCTCACATATGTCCAGACTTCAGCAAAGTTGGATGCCACTGGGCATCGCTGGTTATCAGTCCTTTCCACTTATGACTATTTAGTAGAGTACTGACCAGGCTTGAATCACATTGATGCTGATGCCCTTTCCAGGAGATCTGACACTAACTTGGAGTGGGTGAGGATGTCTGACCAATCTATCAAAGCTCTTTGTCAGAAGTTTGTTAAAGGTGAGCACCCCTTCCCTGAAACCATTGATTGCCTGATGGACTGTCTGGGCCCTCCTAACACTTGTGTTCCTGTGGCCTACTGCCATCTTGCAGCCTTGGATCTTAGCACTTTACCCCAACTGATTCCTGACAATATACAGTGCACTTAATCCCAATATCCTATGATTAAGCCTGTGTTGGATGCCATTCATGCTGGAAATAAAATGTGTCCAAGCTTCGTTCTCAAGATTCTGGAAATGCCCTGCTGCTCAGAGAGGGGCCCAGATTGAAATTGCACAAGTTACTTTATAGAGAGACCACTAACAAACAAGGTCAAGTTACCAAGCAACAGTTAGTATTGCCTACAGCTTTTAAACATGTGGAACTATGAGCTCTTCATGACCATATGGGGCATCTAGGTTGTGATCGGACTGCTGATTTGACTTGTGTTCACTACTACTGGCCCAAAACGGGTTTTGACATTGAGACTTACATAATAACTTGTAGTCAATGTTTACAGAGGAAAGCTTAACCCCAGAGGTCTGCACCCCTGGTTAACATTTCCACCAGTGCCCCCATGGAGCTTGTGTGAGTTGATTTTCTGTGTTTACAGCCCGATCAAAAGAACATTGGTAATGTGCTGGTCTTGACTGATCATGTCACTCGCTATGCCCAGGCCTACCCAATCAAAGACCAAAAAGCTTCCACTGTGGCAAAAGTCTTAATAAAGAAATTATTTGTCCATTATGGTGCCCCCCAGAGAATCCATTCAGATTAAGGGAGAAACTTTGAAAGCTGCCTGATTAAAGAAACACTTTCACTCAGGGAGGGGGGTGCAAAAGTTCAGAACTACTCCCTATCACCCTCAAGGGGAACCACAGCCTGAAATATTTAATTGAATGTTACTGGACATGCAGGGCACACTTCACCCCTGAAACAAGCCAAGATGGAGCCAACAGATTAGCACATTAGTTCATGCCTACAATTGCACCAAAAGCGATGCGACTGGATTCTCCCCCTACTGCTTAATGTTTGGTTGAGAAACCAGGTTGCCAATAGACATCTGTTTTGGAGTGTCCCATGATGGAGTCAAAGCAGAGCATTATCTCCAGATTGTCCAGAAACTGAAAGCTCAGCTAAATCATGCCAACCAGCTAGCCCACACCATGGCGGCCAAAAGAAATTTGGCAAACAAAGAAAGGCATGACAGATGTGTCAAAGCACAAGAACTGCAGCCTGGGGATAGAGTCTTATTAAGGAATTTGGGATTGCATGGAAAACACAAGATAGCCGACAGATGGCATCACACCCCATACATTGTTGCCATCAAGCTAGAGGACCTGCCAGTTTACAAAGTGCATCCAGAGAATGACCCATCAGCTGTAAAGACAATGCACAGGAATCATCTATTACCAACTGGGCAAATAATCATCGATTCTGTACCCCAAAACACTGCCTCTCCCAGACCTGTTACCAGAACTGCAGCTAAAAAGAAACCATTAATCTCCTCCCCAGTTGTTAAAGACTCAAGGCATTCTATCAGGCATGGTCTGAATGAAATCAACTGCCAGTCCAAATCTGATGACAGTGAGTGTGAAGCCCCCATTATCCATCCTGTGAACTGAGTCAGCTGTTTCAAGGCAACCCTCTGTGTAATTTTGGAGACAAAGCTGGTCCTTCTGGATTGTCTAACTTTACAACCTTCTCCACAGCCCCTGTGTCCCCTGAAAGTGAGGTGCAAAGTGTGACTTCTGATATAGCTGATTCCTTGTGTCTGGTGGAAGTAGCTGAGTCTCCACAAAGAGAACTAGAGACAGAAAGCACAACTGATGACATACCAGACAGTCCAGAGATAATTGCAACCAATGATTCCGATAGTATTGTGGACTATGATATTAATGAAACTAATGATGTTGAAAGTATCAGTGGTGTGTTACGTAATCTAAATTCCATGGAATTTCCTCTTGATGATGAACCTGGAATTTCAGAACAAAGTAGTGAGAGTAATCTTGTTGAATCAGAACCAGAAGCTGACAGTGCTTCCTGTCCAGAACAGACAGCGGGTACAGATTTACCCTTTCTTCAGAAACAGACTTATTGACAAGAAATGTGCTGGGACTGATCAACCCATATGTCACTGTTGAAAAAACTGAGCTTGTGCCTGTCCCTCCTAGAAAGTCGGGAAGAGCCACAAGACTGTAATACGCCTCAGTTATGACTTCCCAGGAAGGCCTGTAGACCTTCCATTACATGTAGTTCACAAAGGGGTGTACATTTCAGAAAACTCTCTTCCAAAACTAGGCTATTCTGCCTCATTCAAGCTAGTATGCTAATGCCCTTACCCCATGCAGCCCTAGTGTAGCTGATAGGGACATGCCCCAAGCCATGTGGTTAGTATGCAGGAGGTAATACAGACCAGAACTGCAAGAGTTATGTGTTTGACTATTGGAATTTGCTAACATGGTAATGAAAAATGTTACGAAAATGTGTTATTGTGGAAATTTTATTGCAAATGAAAAAAGTATAGTAATCCTGTTGTTACAAGTATAACCAGCTTATTTTACTGATGTATCAGATTTTATTTTGTGGTACACCAAATGAAACATGCATGTAGCTTACATATAGTATTTGTCATATAGAATCTTATAGTACGTGTAGACTTGATGCTGACGCTAAGTTTTTCCAGGCAAGGAAGAATGTACCCCCCCCCCCCACAAATTGTGGTTTACTATAATGTCTTCCTGGGTTCCTTAATCCCCCACTGTCAGGCAGGTATCCTAATATACTAACACACTGTACTAAAATGCCAGCAGAATAGGCCTAATGGTCTTTCTTGTCTGCTCGTTTGGTCAGCCCCCACCCTGGGAGCTGAACTTGCTGCCCCCTCGCCTTCTCTGGCTTCTCCCTTCCCAGTTCCAGATATCCTCGCTGCACTGGATTTTGCTTCCAAAACCCTTTCCCTGTACTTGTACCACCCCCCTTTTGAACCCCTCCACCATCTCTGCCTCCACCAGCCCACTGGGCAGCAGTCTTGAAAAACATCCAACAACCTCTGTTCCCTGGCCACCAAGGATGTCATACTCTCCCAGTCTATTCCTGTCATGTTTAAGTCCCCCAACACCACCACCCTTCCCTTGCCAAATCTGCAGTGTCTCCCAACATTTACCACCAGACTCTCCTCCAGCTCCTCCGCCAGTGCAGGGGGTCTATACACCACTCCTATTTTTACTCTCTTGCCTCCCCTTGTTATCAAGGTGACCCAAATTGCCTCCACGGTTCCCTCCGCCTCCTCTACTCCCCATATGCCAATGCAGTTTTTGACTATCATTGCTACCTCTCCTCCCTCCCCTCCCCGTCCTTTCTGAACATAGTGTAACTCTTCAGGTTCAGGTCCCAGTCATGTTCTGCGGTGGCCCAGGTCTCAGTGACTGCTGCCACATCCACCGCTCCCTCAGTTAGCATCGCCTGGAGCTCAGGCATTTTATTGCCCCAAGCTCCTGGCATTTAGCAGGACTACCTTCCACCCTTTCCCTATACTTCCATTTCCACTGCTCGTGTTCCCACGGGGATTCTATTTTCACCTGGTCTGCACTTTACCAGTCGGCCTTTTCCCACATTCCTTCAGCTCCCCAGGGGGGTGGAGACAGAGTCCCTCCTTTATCAGACCCCCCTTGACAGCCTTTTCTCCCATCCCTCCCCTTCACAAGTTTAAACCCCACTTTTCACCAATGAACCCCTCTATTTTCAATTTAAGGATTTCCCTCCCCTCCAAATTAAGATGGAGCCTATCTCTAGCATACAGCTCCTTATCCTCCCATGTCTCCCCCCAATCACCCATCAGCCCATACCCTCTGGCCCCACACCACTCCCTGAGCCACTGGTTTATCTCCCTAATCTTCCTTTTGTGTTCCCCACTAGCCCTTGGCACCGGCAGGATTTCCAAGAAGGAAATTGTGCATCCTATGTCATGACAGACCCTGGCAAGCTCCCTGAACCTTGCCTGTATCTCTAGCTCGCTGTTTCCCTCAATGTCAGTGTCAGTGGCTCAGTAGATAGTGCACTCACCTCAGAGGCCGGAATATCAGAGGGCTGTGGGTTCAGTTCCCACATCTTGCACTTGGGTTAATATCCCAGTACTGACACTGTAGTGCAGCATGAGAGGGGGGTGCTGCACTTCTGAGGTGCTGTCTTTTGGATGAGACGTTAAACCAAGGTTCCATCTACCTGGATTGGTGGTAGCTCAGGTGGATATTAAAGATTCAATGGCACTTATCGAAAAAGAGCAGGGGAATTTCCCCAGTGTCCTGGCCAAATTTCCCTCATTCACTAAAAAAATACCACCAACAGCTTAATCTGGTTCAATGTCAGTTGGCATTCATCTGTATCCTCCTCCCCCGGGTCGTGCCTGAAAATAGGCAGGATTTGTCTAGTGCACTTACCCAGTCAACAAAAACTAAATAAATAAAAATACTTGTCATTTGTGCCCAGGTGGACCAGTATGTCCGGGGAACCCCCACAATCCTTTGCCAGCTGATATACCTCATGCTTGGCCCTGTGCCTATTAGTCTAGGGAAGCATTTTGTTCTAACTGGCCAGACTTCTCCCTCCCTATCCCATTTGATACCCCTGATCATAGAATCCCCCAACAGGAGCATTCTGACCACTCCCTTTCCTCCATTTCCCCCCTTCCATGTCCCTTATCCTTTCTACCAGCCCCTCCACCCAGCCGGCTCCTTGTTCCTCCACCAATCTGGATACCACATGCTGCTCCCTCCTTATTTACCCTGGCCACCCCCTTCCCTCCAATCCTATGCCTCTCCTCCTCCCGAGTATCCTTCTGTACCTTGCTAACTCCCCCCCTCACTGCTCGCAACTGGTTCTTCTCCCTCATCCGCTAAACTAGCCTGGCTCGTTCTCCCTTCCTTCCTGTCTCCGTTTAGTCCCTCCTTGCTTGTCGTGCTCCCCTGGCCTAAACCCTCAGCTACTTTTACTGTATCCTCCTTGTACTTCTGGTTCTTCTCCTTGCCCTTTCCTCCCAACTGGTCCTTCTCCTTGTGCTTTCCTCCCTCCTCCCTCTTCCCCCTGCCCCTCCTGCACTGATCCACTGCTCCCCCCATTTTCCTGCATTCCAGGTTCCCCCCTGTTCCTCCTGCTATTCAGCCCCTGCCTCCTGCCCCCCACTCCCTTTCCATCTCTAACCACCCCAGTCATGGCTACATCACCCCCCTTCCTCAAGCAGAAGAGAATTGAAGCAGTTACTGAGCATAAGGTCAGATCCACCTCCCCGCCTTGCTTCCTTCTGTCCAGCCCCAGCCATCTGCTTACTTCCCTGAGAATGTTGTCCCTCTGGCCCCCCTTTGTGAGGGTCCCCAGTTACCTGCCTGCTTCCTTGGTAGTGTCCTCCTTTGGACCCCTCTGCCAGGGTCCCTATGCGACCCCAGAGTATTCTCCTGCACTCCTTTCCATATGCCACCACTCCTAGTGCTTGGTGCAACCCCGTGGGAGATCCCCTGCCCTCTTCCCCAACCATACCCCCCTTCCCCCAGCTGTCTCCTAATCCCCGCAACCTCCTCCCTAAGCTGTGCCAGCTGGTAGCACACTGGGCAACCACCGAACATTCAAGCCCAGTCCAGTATCATGGCTGCCCCACACCCTGTGTCCTGCTTTAAGTAGTTCTGTGTCTTTGAGTGAGAGTGCCATATTGAGCATCTGTGCCTGTCCCTTTAAGAGAATAGGTAATCTGTGTTTAAAAATTGGTCTGTGCTGGGTCCAAGTGATTTAGGGCTTGCGACCGACAGACAGTGATCTAATTTGTTCCATTCTGCAGTTGCTATTTGCACAGAGAGAGCCTATTTAAGTACTGTGATTGTTTATTGTTTATCCGCTGTTATATTAAAGATAGAGAAGTTTGTCTAACCTGGTTTGATTGCAGCTTGAACATTTGTATGGGAGACACCATGTTAGGTCCTGGACTTCCAGTAACTGGACCAATCAAACCACTGGGGACCTAAAATGGATCCTGTCCCCAGGGGCCTTGTGGGAAGGAAATTCTGTAGTCTTGTAGTTTTAGCCAGTTGGCACCCAAATGGACCTGGAGTTGGAGTCATCACTGTGACGGACAGCTTGTTTAGCCAACTGAACTAGACCCCGGAGTCAGTTGAATAACCAATTGTGACTGATTTTTTCAACTAGTTTAAAATGTAAGACTCCGACTTAATAAAAAAAATCCTACAAATTTTTTCAACTTCCACCATTGTGGAATTTTATTTATGTACTAGCAAGTTGTACTTTTTAAGTACAATCAGCAGAAAAAATGTATATATACATATCAATCAATATGCCTTTCTTAGTTTTATAATTTTGTATTCAAATCCCTATCATATCACACGTTTCCATAATCCAGGTACTGTGATTTTAAGACAAGTACAGTGCTGTACAGGTTTAAATATATTTAAACAACCAAAAACGTGTTCACAAACCATAATATTTAAACTCTATTAATGTTACGTTAACACAAACTGACCCAAGTTATGCCCATCCTTGGTGAGCTTTCTATTAGAAAGCTATGAACTGCATGGCAAGTTTTAAATACAAACTTATACTTGCCACTGGTGAAGAACACATCCCCAGTGTTCCAGCAGGGAGGCTTCCCACAACAAGGCACAAGCACTAGGATAAGACACAAGACTAAATTACTTGTAAAAAGGACTGACGTGTAGTAAAAGTGACTCTTTGGCACTGAAATAGACTAACCTAGTTTCTCATGTAGGCTACAGGTTTCCTTCTGTGCACTTCAAGTATTGCAGCTTTGTATCAATATACATTATGTGAGTAAAAAGGGATTCAAATAGATTTTGACTTCTGCGTTAAAATGTTAAAAAATGCACTTGTTTCAGTGAATGGAATGGATACCGTAAACGTGTTGACAGATGCAACTGACAAAAAATCCATACCTAGGACAACAAAGACAGAGGTGGACAGAATTGTACAGGGTATCCGTAGTAAGAAAAAAAATTCAGGTGAACTGCACACAGACATACAGTACATACTTAAACACAAACAGTTAAAAATAGAATAATGGATAGGTTACTGTTTATTACTGGTGAGTAATACCATTGAGAGGTTCTGGACACATAGGAACCTCAAGAGCAAAGCTCGAGAGGTTCCTGTCTCCAGAACCTCGAGATGGTATCACTCGTCGGTAATGAAAAGTAACCTGTTTTTTTTTACAATATATGGATCCAAGAAAATAATTTTGAGGCATTTTGTAATGGGGTGGTCAGCAGCTCCAGTGAAGGAATCTCACAGTCCTGGCTGACCGCGCACTATCTCACTAAGAGGACCCCCCTCCCGCGGGGGTATAACTTGAAAGTTTTTGTTTTACATGTCCCGAAGAGTTTTACCTTTTGTTTGTTTGGGTAATGCAGAGCAGTCACATAATTCCATTTTTTGAAGGAAACAAGAGGAATGTGGAGGACACGATAAGGACTTGAACTCTTGCTAAGCGAGGGACCGCTGCCATATTTTTGAGACTGTTCAGCTTGCCCACTGACAGATAGTGGCCAATCACATGTCATGTAGAGGATGCATTATTTTGATTGACTCTGGATGGCATTGCCTGTTGAGGAGACTAGTGCCCTTGCATTCTTCAGTTTTACTGATAATAGTATCATTCAGAGCACCAAACGATAGTATTACGGGCTCTGAACGATACTATTATCAGTCTCCATCAGTGGTATTATCACTTTAGGAGCAGTGATATTACCAGATTTTTTTTGTATGCTTTATGATTGTATTATTTTTGAAATCCATATATTAAAACAGAAGAATAGGCACTTTAATTCCTGCTGAATACACTAAACAGAAATAATTCCAATGGGCCCAAGAGACCCAGTCAAACCAAACAACAGATATAAATTTAAATGTTATGCAATGGGGTGTGCAACTTGTGTTCCCCTAACTTCATGTTGTTATTAGTTGAAATCCTAATAGCTGAACTAGAAAATGAGAGTGGTGAATTAAAGTGATCATAGAGAACAACAAATGCAGCCAGTCAGAATTTTTTTAATAAAATTAACAAAGACCCAGAAGTCTATCAAGATAATATCATTAATCAAAAACTAAGAAATTTTAGAAAGGAATTTGGAAAGGATGTGAATGATTATAAAGACAGAAAAGTATGTTCATTCATGGAAAATCCAGAATACATACATACAAATGTATAACCCTGAATCAGATTCTGATTTCTCTCTGTACTACAATGACAGTCAAGAAAGTGACAGGCACAATGCAGCATCCAACATCTCAGAGATGTGCGTGCATCCAGCACTCACAAATCTAACCATCGCTTTTTAACTTTTTAACTTGGAGCATGCTTTTCCTATGAATAAATGGGAAAGTAGCAATATAATTAGTGTGCAATAGAAGAAGCAATAAATGATTGTGCTGGTGAAGATGATGGAGTGGAGTTTGAAATAAAAGGTACAAAGAATCAGTTATTTAAAGCAGAAAAATCTTTAGTGAGTAGGCAATAGAACATTACAACATGCAGCTAGGTACCACATCTAACATTAAAAATCAAAATGTTACCTCTTCTAGACTCCAAGCTCTGACTTTCTTGATTTTCCTTCGGGTCTGCTGTGTTCCTCAAGTTCTTGGTCTGGCTGTCGAATCCCACCACAGTGCTGCCCGCCCCACAGCCTGTCTGTGTCCACCCAGCCTGGTCCCATCCATTCCCAGCTCAAGGGTGTGCCCAGACTTCTCCTGTGCGTGCCATGGCTGGCTGATTGCATTGTTGCTTGGCCAGTTAGTTTAGCTTCTGCAGTTTTTCTAGCTGCTTTGTCCTGTCCTAGTACGTTACTGCCATACTACGGCCTGCTAACTGCCTCACTACTCGCTGGTTGACGAGTCATCGATGACTCCCTTCCCTTACTTGCTGCACACACATCTGCTTTTTGGGTCTCTCTTGTCCTCCTTGTGGCCACGGCACTGATGAATGATGATGAATCCGAGTGTGAGAGAGTCTCTCACTCCCTACCCTGGGCCTACCCTAACCTTTCTGAGTCCATGACCGGGCCCACAGCCCGCACCCCTCTGTCCACTCTCTACTTTCTCCAGTGACTGTCTCAGAGCTGCCTGGGTTTCTCTCATATCCTTGGCTCCTCTTGCTTTCAAGTCTCTACAGACTAACCGGATAGTCGTACACCGAAAAGGCCGCAAAGGAAACTTTAAAAAAAAATTGTATCCCGAGCACTCCTAGAGATGTCTCTCCTCGAATAAACTTTGCTGGCCAAGAACTGTTGTCTCTCTCACCTCATGGCTTGTGGCAGCAGCACACACAACTCTTGGCTTCTCCCTCTCTCTTACTATTCATTAAAGGATTGGAGGGTTGGCGACAGGGAGCCAAGGTTACAGATTTAATTGGTTGAAGACTGTAAGTATAGTAAGTACACCCCCACAAAATAAAAAAATCAGGTTAAGGGTTTGGATGGACTGAGATTCTAAGTGTGCTGACATCAGTCAGTCAAGCCTTAGAATCATCGACTTCGGGTGAATGCAACCTCATTTAATTACAGCTGTAATTTAAGGCAATTGCAACTAATTGCAACTGCACTAAACTGCAGCCTATGATTCCGACTGCTGATGTCGGCTCCAGGGTCTAAACCAAACCTTTGGATTGACAAGGGAACTGCCCTGTGTACCAAGAGACAGTGAATCAGTTAGAGTTGGAGGCTGAAGTGTGAACAGCTCAAGCTTTCAAGCAGCTGCTCCGAGAAGGAGAGTAGGGGAATCGACAGGAATAGGCTAGACTGTCCTTCCTGCCACCTTCTTCTGCATTGAACTGTCTATTGATGAAGTCGAACCTGTCCAATTTCCACCCTGGAACTGCAGCAGAAGAAAAGAAGGAGTTTGTTAGTGCAACTTGCAATTTGGACCGAAGACTTGCTCCTGAAGTGATCGGCCAAGCTTGTGTGAGAAATAGACTCGAATCAAAAGGTTTGTGCAGTAAAGCTGATGATTAGCAGCCGTACTGAATCTGAACTGTTTTCCAAAGTAGTCAATGATTTAAATGTGCTGAGTGTGTTTCGTGGGTCATGATTTGGTTCCCCACAATCAAATCTGTTACGCCAGCTGGAGGCTTCTCCAGCAGAAGATCACAAACTTTGCCAGAACTGTTCACCTGCCTGGGCCCTGCCATCTCAGCCTAGAATGCTACTCCTGCAACAGAGACTGTTTCGACGAGAGACTGGCTTGGGGATTCGGCCCCATGCACAACACCATCGAGCAGGTTGCGACCATCTGGAGGTGCATTGTATCAGCCCAGTTCCCCCCTGCCCCTTGATCATCACCACGAGGTCTACATATCGCCTACAGTGCAGCAAGTTCTGGTAGCATGAGTACAATTCATGGTAGCTCCCTGCAACTAAAGCTTAAATCATTGTGGTACCATCTAATTGTCTTCATTTACTGGGTTTTTGCAATGGACTGAGCCAACCAGCTTGGATTACAAATAATTGGAATGTTTGCATATCTAACTGCTTTTCTTTCAACCAAGGGCCACAACATCAGCTGCAGCACTGGCCACCACCAGACAATGTTTCAGCCTAGCCTGTATTACCATGTGGGTACCCAGTGTTGTTGAACTGTACATATGGGTCTTAAAAAGCATGCCACAAAAGCCTGACTCAGATCAGATTAGTAATAATTTGCTTAAATTCACGCCCCTGCCTTGTTCATTGCCCCTAAATAAACCTGATTGTCTTTTTCACTTTTAACCTGGCTAGTGTGCATATTCTTAATTGGGTTACAGTATTAAGATTGTACTGCTGCATTGCTAACCTTATTTTCCAGGGGGTCTCCAGGGCCGTTGCTGCAGGTTGAGCCCTGGTGGTAAGTGAGAAGGGTGTGAGCACATTATTACTGCTGCCTATTGATTGTGAATCTACCACTGTGTTATATCCTTAGGCCACTAGGAGGGTTGATGGGTGGTTATAGCTTCCGAAGGTGCTATAACAGAGCAGACAAGCAACCCCAATGCCATTTCTCTGGGTGGAAGCACCTTATTAGAGAACTCGGGCCCCTCAACCTGTGTATAGTCATACAGGCAGGGGTAGTAGCCATTAGAATAGGACTGCATAGTGGTTATACAGGGAGAGCAGGTTCAGCTGGAGCAGCTTGTAACATTTTTCTCCACATTGTTCCGTCACTCCTACTGCACCCAGGCTGGCAACAACTCAGACACCACCAGCAATGGGGGGGGGGCAATGCCCCGCACACCTGTTAGGAATCACATCATCCAAGCCATGAGGGAAAATCTGAAGAGGGTAACATGTGGATGTGTTTACTTTGTTTGATAAAGAGTCAGTGAAGAGCTCTGAGGAGGAGGAATGCATTAAGAAGGCAGACATGGCTGCAGCTTTGCTCTTATTAGGGGAAAAAAGGGAACAGACAAGAAAAAGGAAGACACATGGATGCTTAGGTCACAGAGTTTACACAGTTCATAATGCTGGTTCTGAAGAAGCCAGTGCAGGAGGCTATCCCCATGTCTGCCTACATGGTTACTGTTCGGAATGCCCAGAAGGCATATAAGGGCAAACTGGTTCACATACAGTGGGAGCTTTTGGTAGCAGATGATCAGCTATGGGAATGATTGATGGGATACCAGAAACCCACATTACTGGCTGGAAATAATGATCCCCTGACAGCCAGTGGGGGTGGCATGACAGCCAGCGGGGGAAGGATACCGGCTGAGGTGGCAATCCTGGCTTTTCAACCAATAAAAATTATTTCTGTGATTTGAACAAGTGGACATAGAACTGGTCCCAATGCAGTTACAGGCATGTATGTGCTAGATGTTGGGCTCCCACCAGAAGGAGACATGCTGAGACAAAAACTGTTATTTTTGTTTTTCAGTGAAGAAAGTAGAAAGCCGGGGTCTGGACCCTCTCTTTTGGCCCAGTCTTATGTAAAATTTGATAGTTTGAAACTCTGGCTGGATAGGTACTCAAGCAAGGATGTGGCAATAGAATTCTATTTGGGTTTTACTCAAGGTTTTCAGCAGTGACATGGGGCCATTAGGTGTCCCAAGTGGTGATGAATTCATGTCTTTACAACAGAATCTGGAAGCAGCAAGACAAAAGATCTGGAAAGAGGTGGAACTGGGGCAAGTTGCTGGCCCATAGCCCTCCATTATTGGAGAACCTGTTGGTTTCCCCACTAGGGCTCATACCTAAAAGGGACCCAGGTACTTTCCAGATAATTACCCATGCCTTGTGTGTTTGGACAGAAGGCCACAGGCTGAGTGACCAAATCCACAACAGAAGTGGGTAAATCCTAGCATAATCCACATTCTGGAGTGGATTATTGTGATTATACAATGTATTGAAATAAAATAATTTTAAAATGTTATTAAAAATGTTTCATTTACTGTTTTTTAAAACTTTTTTGGGGTAATATCCTTCCTCCATGTTATATAGTGCCTTGTTGCAATCAGATTATGACTGAAGTCTTCTTCCCCTCCTACCACAGCTCACACAGCCTCCTACTGCACACATATACATACAGACTTTTTTTTTAAGACTGAGCCTGCCGCTAGTTTTGAGTAGCTCTGTAGTTTAGTGTATGTGATTTAGTGTGGTTGCCAGAGACAGAAGGCTGCAGTCAGGATCTGGTTTAGAGTTACTGTGCTTTTCCTGTAGAGAGGAGGTGACGTAATGCTCCCACTCAGCATTTTGTCTTTTCTTTTTGTTTTTTCTGTTTTGTTTACAGTGATTGGGAAAGTGAGTATTTATCATGCAGGGCATTGTGGAATTTAAAAATATTTTAAAGGATCATGTTTATTTATTTATTGAAATAGTTTCACCAGGAAAGGCACACTGAGCAACAAGATGCTAGTCTCCCGGTGCGACCTGGGGGGAGGAGGTACAAGGGGGTTGGATAACAAGCAGGTTATCAACTGATCAAATAACAGAGGCAAGTAGCAGCATATGGATACAATTGCATTAAACAAACAAGCAACAACACATGGAGTACATTGGATATTGTATGGCGCATATAACAATTACTTGACATATAGCAGCAATAGAAAGGAAAATTTAGCACACAGTAATATGCAGGTATAAGCAACAGGAGACATAGAACACATGATGGTGTAGGACAAAAAGGCACAGTACAAAAGTGCATAGGTTGGGGCTATATGTCAGCATTTATAGTAACGCTAAGGCTGCTGGTCGGGCAGTGGGGAAGGGAGCAATTGGTACATGGCCGAGTCAGGTACAGGAGCAATTTGTGGTGAAGAAGTTAGCTAGGGTGGTAGAAAGAGAGTGGGCAGAGGTGGAATGCTGAATTTGAGGTGGGAGATCATTCCATAGCTTGGGTAACTTGTGTGAGAGGGCGGCTTGCCTGGCTGTAGTCTTCCACCTAAGAATTGATAGTTGGCGGTAATCGCAGGATGTAAGATAATGGGCGGGGGAAGGGGCAGCTGAGAGCACAGAGGAGAGGTAGGAAATGATGGTGCCAAGCCATAGATTAGATACATATTTAGCACAGTGTGAAATGCGTCGGTTTCCGAGGGATGGTAGTGCCAGGGAACGGTAAAGGTCGCAGTGGTGGGTAAGGGGTGAGGCATCGAGAGCAAAGCGGCAGAAGGCATTAAAAAGTGTGTCCAGCTTAGATAGGGTGGACTTAGGGGCTGCACCATAAACAATGTCACAGTAATCAAAGGAGGGAAGTATCATCTTCTGGACCAGTTCACGTCGGACGGGGGGAGGGAAGCTACTGCGATTCCTATAAAGTGCACCAAGCATGGGTCGTAGTTTTTTTGAAATAGCATCAATGTGGTCTGAGAAGGAAAGATGGCAGTCAAGCCATACCCCCAAGTAGTGGAATGAGGCGACATCTTCGAGTTTTTGACCATTCAGGGTGTGGAAATAGGGAAGGGATGGGAGTCTGGACAGGTGTTGTTGTGTGCCAAAAGTCAGTGTGACAGTTTTTTTTTACATTTGGGGAGAGCTGGTGAGAGCTGAACCATTGCTGTACTTTGTTGAAGTTGGCTTGGAGGTTAGTTTGTACCACTTCAGGGTCGGAGCCTGAGGAGAAGAGTACAGTGTCATCTGAATACATGTGGATTGAGGTAGTAGAGCAGATGAGCGATAAGTCATTTAGGAATATAGAGAACAGTATGGGTACCAGAACCGACCCCTAGGGGACACCGGTAGTTAAGGGAAGGGGGGAGGAGATAGCATTTGTGGCTCTAACGGACTGGGTTCTGCCAGAGAGGTAAGATCTGAACCAGTTGGTGGCAGCAACAGAGAGGCCTGATTCAGCGAGACAAAAGAGCAATATGGGTGGGAGACAGTGTCGAAGGCTTTCGCAAGGTCGACGAAGATGGCTGAGGTGATCAGCCCACTGTCCATACCAGTCAGGATGGAGTCGGTAAGCCTTATCAGGGAGGATGCAGTGGAGTGTCCCTTTCTGAAACCTGACTGGTAGGGTGTGAAGAAATTAGAGTTGGTGAGGAAGGAAGTAAGTTGGGTGAGCACAAGGTGCTCTTGTAGTTTTGATAGTACTGGGAGGAGGGAAATAGGGTGGTAGTATGAAGGGGAGGTGGGGGTACCTCCTTTTGGGAGGGGGATGACAGTGGCATGATTCCATGCTTGGGGGATGGCAGCAGTGGCAAAGGATTGGTTTAAGAGTTTGGCAAGCAGAGTTGCTATGGCGGTGGCGGAGAGGTAGAGGAGTTTAGGGTCCAAGCCATCTGGGGATTTGCCTTTTGAAGGGTTGAGAGAAAGTAGTGCATCTAGGGAATCCACTGCAGAGACGTCATTGAGGAAAAGGAGTGAGGCCTAGTCAGGTTCATTACGTCTGTAGAGGGTGTGATAAGTGCAGGGTTTGGCAGGGCAGAGAGGAGAGTGACAGCACAAGTGGAGAAATATATGTTGAACTCAGTAGCGACTGCTGTTGGCTCAGCGAGAATGGAGTTGTTAATACTTAGTATTGGAGTGGGATTGTCAGCTGGTGGGGTGAAGAGGGAGTGAATGACCTTCCAGAATTTTGAGGGATTATTTAGGTTGGACTGTAGGGAGCTGCTGAAGTATTCTGCTTTAGCTAGGCGAGTGGCTCTGGTACACTTGTTTCAGAGCATGCAGTATGCAGAGAGAATACACAACCACAAAATGGAACAGGCAGCTATGAATGCCAAAAGACGGGGCCAAAACCAAATCCAATGGTACTTACAACATGTTCATATAGGTCGGCACCTCGGCACTGTCAACTATAGTTAAAAGATCCACAAACAATGTAGCAGGACAAAAGCCTTTTAATTCCAAATAGGCAAATCAGTCAGCAAGTAGGATACACACTGCCTCTCCCCACAGAGCTGAACGTTTTCCGAGTCACGTGATGCGGAGCATGGAGTAGCTGCTATCTCCTTGAGCTCCGACCCGGCGCCCGTTAAATACGGTATCTCGATCCGTTTTGCCGCATCAATCCAGCCCTTCTTGTCATCGGGTGCAGAGGAGAACCTTACCCGTTCAATGTATGGAGGCCGAAATGAGGAAACCACCCCCGAGGCACACTCCCCCTGCGACCCCCGAAAAGGCCGCAAAAAAATCAAAGGCCTTGGCTTCTTCGCTGGCACAAGGGGCAGGGGAAAGCAGTGCTGCAGAGGAACCGCTCACGTTAGCGCGGTTCTGAGAGGAAATCCGACCGCTGAAGTCCGCGGTCCAGGACATGACCAGAGATATCAAAAATATTACCAGCATAATTGATGACCTTACCCGCAGAACATCAGACAACGAGGTTCGTATCAAGTCAATAGAAGGGCACAGAGAAAAAACAGAGATGGCAGTGAACAAGATGGCTCAGCGTATTCAAAAGCTGGAGATGAAGGTAGAAGACTTGGAGGGCCGGAGTCGCCGTAATAACGTGGTGGTCATTGGGCTACCAGAGAAGGCAGAGGGCCTGGATCCAATCAAATTTGCCGAGAAGTTAGCTGAAAAGATTTCAGGGCCGTCTCCATTCGGATCAACATATGTGATTGAGAGGGCTCACAGAGCTTTGCGCCCTTTACCTCCTCCTGACCGTCCACCAAGGGCATTTATTTTTAAATTCCTCAATTATCAGGAACGGCAGTTGTTAATTGGAAAGGCAAGAGAAGACAAGCAGATATTTTGGGAGGGCTCTCGAATTAGAGTGGTGCAAGATCTCCCACTCTCAGCCAGACAGAAGCGTGCGGCCTATCATCCAGTGGTTAAAAGGCTGATAGCAGCAGATATTAGATTCCGCATGGGCTACCCCGTGAAATTTCAGGTCTTTATTGCAAATGAGTGGAAAACTTTTGAGTCCTGTGAGTCGGCCACAGTTGCTTTGCAAGAGGCCTTTCCTGTATTGTTTAAAGACCCCTGATGGAGGGCAAAGAACTGATAGTTGGTGATCTCGTCCGGAGAAATCAGGACTCGAGTAGATGTTCGACTTTTCAATATCGGACCACAGTGGACTTGGACATTTTTGCTTTGGCTCGAAGATTAGCTGTGTCTGTTACTGGAGCCTGCATGATGGGGTTGGACACCGTGTGGTTTTGACTCCTGGACAGTTACTCATGGTGGATTGCCACCTGTGGGCTAATATCATGTCTTTGTTGGTTGATTACCACATTTAGGGCAGTCATGAATATTAATGGCTGCTTGGTTATGGAGGGTACATGCTTGGCGGGGTCTCTCCTCTGCTGATGCCTTATGGTGGACACTTCACATATGGACTGTTTGGTATTAGACTTTGTTTGTTTGCCTTGGGGGGGTGCTAGAGGGGCATACATACCTTAAGGGGCCGGTTTGCTATGACAGTATTGTCAATATTTAGTTTGGGAGGGGATTTTAATTTATTTACATAATGTGTGGTTTTGTTTTGGAGGTCTCTCTCTCCTTATTTGGTTTTGTTTACCCCCCCCCAGGCTTGGGGGATGGCAATCACTCTCTTAATTGGCTGTCAGTGGTGCAGCCCGTTTAACAATGAGCAGCTTCTTTTCTAATATTGGATTGCATTAATGTTACAAGGGGCGGGGTTATATGCCTCCCAAAGTTTAAGAAAGGTCTTAGTGGCAGTTTAAATATGTAGTGCTTTGCGAATTTGTTCTAAGTAGGTTAAGACGGAGTTGCATGGATTAAGTAAAGAGGGTGGCAGGGAAGGGGAGTTATGGCTATAGTGAGCGGTGTCATGGGCGTAAAGTAGGTGAGATATGGGGGGTGAGGGAAGGGTGGGTATTTTTGGGGTATGGTTTAAGGGGATTGTGCAGAGAGAGGGTTTTGGGGGGTATATATGGGATTTAAGGTCTTAGATGGGGATAGGGAGGTTTTATTGTTAGGGGGGGAGGGTAACAAGGCGGCAAGTTTCACTTTTACTCAATTGGTATTGGGTCGGTCACATTATGGCATAACTTCACCGAATAGGAATGGGGACAGATATTTCTATTAAATTCCTTACATGGAATGTGAAAGGGGTTCGGCACAGAACTAAACAAGTTAGAATCTTGAAATATATAGAGGCTGTGAAGGCAAAGTTAGTATTTTTGCAAGAAACCCATTTACTTCAAGAAGAGGCCAAGTGTATGAGGAGGCTGCAGATAGGGGAAGTCTTTTCGTCCCAAGGTACTACACAGAGTAGAGGGGTTATGATATTAATACATAGATCAATACCCTTTACCCCCTTGAAAGTGATCCAGGACAAGGATGGTAGATATGTGTTAGTGAAAGGAAAACTACAGAATATGGAAATTTTGATAGGGGCCGTGTACGGTCCCAATGCGGACAGCCAGGATTTTCTGGTGCAGTTATTAAAAGTGTTACTATCATTTAGTCAGCTCCCTATGATTCTGGGAGGGGACTTCAATATGGTACTGGATCCTTCATTGGATAGATCTACCAGGTCCCAATCGCATCCAACTCCTGCTTCTCAAGCTTTTGGTGATCTAGTAGATCGGCTGGGGCTGGCAGATGTTTGGAGAGTGCTCCATCCGGAGACTAAAGAGTATACTTTTATCTCTCCTACCCATGGATCTGGGTCTTGCATTGACTATATATTTCTCACTTGTGTCCTGCTTAAGGGAATTCTTGGTTCGGAAATAGTGGCTGCCCCCCTTTCAGATCATTCTGCAGTTGAGGTCATGATTTCCTTTCCCTCATTGACCCGAAAGGGTAATAGATGGAAAGTAAATAATCAAATCCTGAGGATTCCCAAGGCTGCCCAAGTCCTGACGAAACAAATAGAGGAGTTTATCCTGTTTAATTTGAAAGATAGTGTTCGCCCAGATATTTTCTGGGGTGCATTTAAGGCCTTTATGAGAGGTTTGTTGATCAGTCAGGCTGTCAAGAGGAAGAAAGAGAGGGAGGCTATTATGTCAGATTTGTTAAATCAAATCAGGTCTCTAGAATCCATGATAGTTTATAATCCCAAAGAGGAGGATAAGGAGAAGTTAGTGAAGGTTAAAGATGCATATCTTAGAATGCTGGGGGAACAGGCTGAGTTAGCTATTATTAAAACCAGAGCTAACTATGTAGATCATGGGGAAAAGTCCGGAAAACTCCTGGCTAGGCGCATTGCGCAGCTTGAGTCTTCCCGTCTGATTGAAGGGATCTTATCGGATGTGGATGGATGTATTAAAACCACTCCAGAGGATATGGTTCAAATTTTTAGGAGTTATTACGAGTCCTTATATCGTAGCATGGAGTGTCCCCCATCTAAGCCTGAGATTTTGTCATTTCTAGAAAATCTTTCACTACCCACATTAGATGATTCAGATCGTGGTTTTCTTAATTCTGAGATAGCACAGTGGGAGATTGAAGCAGCTATCAAGAACTTACCTGTAGATAAGACTCCCGGCCCAGATGGGTTCTCGTCTAATTTTTACAAAATATTTTCCTCCCAGTTGATCCCTTTATTAGGCAGACTATTTCAACACATTCTTTCTGGGAAGGAGGTAGATAGTACCCTATCGGAAGCACTCATAGTTTTGATTCCTAAACCAAATAAACCACCTGAGAATCCCGCTAGTTATAGGCCCATTTCGTTGTTAAACTATGATATCAAGATCTTAGCTAAAATATTAGCGGATCGAATTAACAAAGTATTCTCAAAGTTGGTAGGTGCTGAGCAGGTTGGTTTCATGAAGGGAAGATCGCCAGCTGACCATTTTAGAACGCTGGCGCATGTCTTCTCGGTCTCCGAAGGGGCCGACCTCCCGATGGCGTTGGTCTCCTTGGATGCCGAGAAGGCCTTTGATAGGGTTCACTGGGAATTCTTATTTACAGTTATGGATAGATTTGGTTTCCCCGGAGAAATTTGTGGGTTGGATCCGAGCGTTATATTCAAGTCCTTCTGCCAGAGTCACTTGTAATGGGGCTGTATCAACACCTTTTACATTACATGCTGGTACGAGGCAAGGGTGTCCTCTATCTCCTTTATTGTTTAACTTGTATTTGGAGCCTCTTATAAGGAGTATAGCGAAGTGCCCTGAGATTGTGGGTATTAAAGTCAGGGATCAAGTTGTCAAGGTTACGGCATATGCGGATGACCTATTGATCTACGTTTCGAAACCCACTTGGTCCATTCCCAGGTTGTTAAAGGTAATATATAACTTTAGCTCTTTAGCTAATTATAAACTGAAGCAGGATAAAACAGTAGTTTTTCCTCTTAATAACAAATTATTTAGACGGGAAATTGAAGAGTTAGGCTTAAGATGGTGTACTAAATCTTTCAAATATTTGGGCCTTACTTTGACAAATAGTCTGGATTGACTGCATCAGCTGAATTTAGATTCCTTAGTTCATAACATAGAACTAGACTTAAAAAGGTGGGCACAACTTCCATTGTCACTATGGGGTAGAATAAATATTGTTAAAATGAACATATTTCCCAGGCTTTTCTACCCCCTAAGTATGTTAAATATCTGGATCCCCTTGTCTTGGTTTAATAAACTTCATGGAAAAATAGCTGATTTTATATGGGGTTACAAGAAAGCGAGGATGTCCTATTCTAAGTTGGCTGCCCCTAAGCCACTTGGAGGTTTGAGACTACCTCATTTTGCTCTCTATTTTTGGGTGGCGCAGCTGAACAAATATGGTAGATGGGTGCACCAGGAGGGTAGCTCCTCAACCTCGGGTTATGTTCCACTGTGGGTTAATTTAGAAATTAGTTTTATCAAAAGTTTTGGTTTTAATCCGGAGGCCTTATTTTATGTACCTGGTAATGCACTCCCTTCTTCGTTGAGGAATTCCCCGATTGGGACTTTCTTAAGGATTCATAACCAACTGTGTAATTTTTTGAAATACGATCATACAAAAGATGGAGCACAACCCATTATGGGGAATCCCCATTGGCAGATAGGAAATAAAACTATCAGGTACAACTGGTTACTGTTACCCGTAGATTGTTCCTTGAAGGAGTTTCTCAATGAAGAGGGGGGTTTAATCTGAACTGTGGAGGTGATGAATAAGTTCAAGTTGTCCACTAAAGACAGTTTTAAAATATTTCAATTACGCCATTTATTAGCTCAAAAGGTCGGGTTGGGCCTGGTGAATACGTCTTGTATTCCATTCTGGGTAGACTTGGGCCCCTTGGTAGGAATTCTGCAGGCTATCTCTAAAATATATCTATTTTTGTTTCACTGGGCCTTTACGGAGAATTTATCCCCAAGTGCATATTGGGCCAAAGTATTTCCGGCAGCAACATTAGATTGGTTGCAGATTTGGCAAAATTGTCATAGATACATCCGACAAGACCATTTGAGACTTACCCAGTTTAAAATCTTACATAATATTTATTATTCTCCCCAAAAGTTGGCAGACTTAAATCTAGTGGCGATCCTAAATGTTAGATGTGGTCTGGGGAGACTTATTACATATTTTCTGCGATGTCCTAAAATCATCCCATTGTGGAATGGAATGAAATAAAGAGTAAAGCTAGTCCCCTATTAGGACTGGAAGAGATGTTCTGTCCTGAGGTCTGTTTGTTAGGGGATATGTCAGGTTTTTCGGTCAGAGTGAGAAAATTCCATATGGCCTTAATTTCTATCATGGTGAAAAGGCTAGTTCTCAAATATTGGAAAAATAGTACTAGGATTACCTACTCTGAATGGTTGGCGGAGCTCTTTACAAGCCTTAGGATTGAAAGGATGATAGCGTTTCTTCATAATCAATTGCCTCTATTTGAGAAAATCTGGACCCCATTGGTTCTAGCTTATTCTAAGTAGTTAATTTGTATGTCTTACAGACCGTGATTAACGGTAGTGCCTGTGGGGTTGGGAACGGTGGTATGGGGGAGGGTTGGTATGGGGCTTGGGGTGGGTGTTGTGAGACCTGTTATCTCTCTTAATTTTATGTTATTCTGTTATGATTCAATGTTTATGGATGTTTTGTATATTTGCCTTGTACCTTGTCTCTGCAAAAAAAAAAATTGAATAAAAAGTGAATGGCAAAAAAAAAAAAGAGCTGAACGTTTTCACATCACAATTATGCTTTTTCAAGGCTATGGTAGTAAGGGGTAGTACACCTTATATATATTTCTTAAAGGTGAGGTTTAAAGGTAATGTGCTTCCCACCCTTAAATACAATATCAAATATCCCCTATACAGATAAACTTCCAAATAACACTACCATTAAAATGCAGGTGTAACAATAGCTCAATCCAATACAATACCTGTAAAAGCACTCATCCACATATAACAAACTACACACAAATATATGTAAACATCCATAATCAATTATAAAAACGGAGAAAGTTGGAAAAAATCATTCAATCCTGGAGCAGCATATGATTTCATAATCTACTGCCGATAAGTTTCTCTCTGGCGCAATTTTAAATCTAAATCCCTCCCCCCCAAGTACCTACAAATGTTTTTTTCAATAATTTGAAAACAAAAGTGATGTTTCTCTTCCTGAGATTTAACATGCTATGAAAGGGCACTAATACCATCAGCATGTGCTATACTGCATACATGTTGCCCTATTCTTTCTTTAAATTTCTGAGTGGTTTTACCCACATAGAAACTAAGGCATTTTTTACAACAAGCCAAATATATAATGTTGGAAGTGTTACAATTACCAAAGGTTCTAATGTCATATCTCTTCCCTGTTACAGGTTGTTTAAACTCTTTGCCAGTTTTAATAAATTTGCAAAACCGGCAATTTCCACACTGGAACGTGTCTTTTGGCAAGACACTTGTTTTATCTTTTTCCTGTCTGATCATACCCCCACTATAATGACTGTGTACTAAAGTGTCCCTTAAATTAATACCCCTCTTATAAACAATTCTAGGGGGAGTTTGAACCAAATTTTTAATTTTACTTTCAACTGAAAGAATGTGCCAATGTTTGTTAATAATTTCATTAAATAAATAAACTTGTGGACTAAAATTAGTAATAAATTTGGGGGCATCATTTATATGTACAGTGTTTATATTCTTTCTTCCTTTTTGATTTTGGATTTGTTCATTTCCTATATTGTCAGTACATCCACATTTTTCATTCCATTTATATTCTGCTTTTTCACGTCCTCTGTTGATCACCTCCATATTATAACCTTGTTCTAAGAACCTTTCTGTAAGTTCTTCTGCATTTCTTTCATAGTCCTCATCATGAGAACAGTTCCATTTATATCGCAAGAACTGTCCAATAGGAATGTTTTCTGTAACATGCTTGGGATGACAACTCTGAAAATGCAGGATGCTATTCCTGTCAGTAGTTTTTCTAAACAATCTTGTACTGATGTCCTCATTATTTTCTTTTTTCACTGTTAAATCCAAGAAGCTGATCTCTTTAGGATCGGTTTTTAGTTCAGATTTCAAATAACATATATAAGGTGTACTACCCCTTACTACCATAGCCTTGAAAAAGCGTAATTGTGACGTGAAGACGTTTGGCTCTGTGGGGACGGGCAGTGTGTATCCTGCTTGCTGACTGATTTGCTTTTATCCTGCTATAATAATATGTGAGGTGATCAATAGAAGACTTGAAAAAGCAGAATATAAATGGAATGAAAAATTAAAAATTTACATTTACATTTACCTTGCAAACAAAGAGCAGTGTGAAGGAAGTCACTGTCAAACATATTGCTTTCACCCTGCAATTCTTAGAAGGCACTGGTATTCTACCTTCCTTCCAACCCACATTTATTTCTAAAACGTGGATGGTGGGTACCCAGTCCCATTGCCAATATCCATCCTACCTCCTGACCCAATTATAGTAGAAATAGATGGATGATGCCCAATTCTTCAGCTGTTCTTTTTTTTCCAAATATATTTTATCCACCTTCTGGTGGGCCTGGCAGGCAGCTCTGGCCCCTACCTCAGAGGGGCACAGCCTCCAGGCCCTAGCTTCCCTGCAACTGACCTTCCCAGTAATTCCCCACAGGTTGCTCTCCCTGTGACAGGACCAAGGATGAAGGGCATTAACTTTCCCTCCCTCTCGGAAACTAACATTCAGATTCTGGGCAGTTGGCATGGGCACTGTGGGGGCCATCATGGAGCCTGCCAGCTCTGTTTTCATCTTTTTCTCCCCTCCCCTTTGCCATGGTTGCTCATGCACATGTAGAGGCATGCGCATGCAGCAATCTGTGGTACCCTCCCTAGTCTAGTCACTCCCATTTGCACTACCTCTGGGCCTACATCCAGGGTCAGTCTTGCAGTGGGTGTGGCTGAATCCCCATCTGGGAGGGGAGAGCTGCCCAACAGCTGCTCAATCCATCTCCTGGCCCCCCCACTGACCCATGATGACCCAGGCTCCTTCCCGAACCCGGGTCTCTGGAGTGGCTCGAGGTGTGTCCTGCAGCTGTTCTATGTGTATTTACTACACGAGGGTGCCCAATCCTCAGTGATGGCTAACAAATTCCCTGAATTGTGACTGACACCAGGGTGCTCACCAAAGGTGTTGGCTAAGAGTCCCCCTGCAAAAAATGCAGATGAAGCCGCCACCCCCCAGTGTGGTTTTCCCCCTTTATAGCTGGTGACATCCAGGTGCCCACCCCAGTGACACTGAACATCTTATGGACCCAGCAGAACTGAAATAAAGAAAACTGTCCTTCAAATATCTTTTTTTTGTTGTTTTTTTTAACACCTGAAAATAAGAAAATGGTCCCTCATTGATCTCTGACCCCATCCCACCTCGACCCCACCTTAGTACCCATTACCCCACAGCCCCACTCTGCACTTACCTACAACATGTCAAATGCCGTAGATCAACTCTGTGAAGAAAGATGTCCTCCTCCTGCAATGCAGAATGACCACTGAAATAAACAAGGTAAATGCAGTCATTGCATTTCAATGAGTTTTGAACTTTAACTCATAACTTTGTCATTTTAAAATATTTTTGCAATTGATTTTCATTATGGCCTTTTTGAGACCTTGCCTCACGAAAAAGGGAGGTAAAATTCTTCTAATCTGTGCCAAAAGGTGATTCTGCAGTTACTCTGTGAAATCACCTTTTTGGCAGGATTTGAAAACTTTCACCTATTAGGTCCATGAGGTGGGGTCATAAGAAGACTATGTTGTAAATCTGGTGAAAAAATATGTTAACATGACCACGTTACGAGTGAACATTGAAATTTTGCAACACTCACTCATAGCTTTCATACTTTTCAATATTTTGACAAATTTTCAACATAGCCATTTGTTCACACCAATTCTTGAATGTGATGGCTGTCATTTTTCAAATCATGCCCAAAATGTGCTTTCACACTTCTGCAGAAAAATTACATTTTGGACAGTATTTTATAAATGACATCTGTCATGTTTAGAAAGAGGTGGGCATGAAAAAACTACATTGAAAATTTGGGGTGAAAATATGAAAAAAAGGTATAAAGAAACGTGTGTGTACAGCCTGCCAAATGAATGGGCTGAGGCTGGAGGGATGGCACTACCATGCAGCACCACTCCCAGCCTGGGAGGGATAATGCAGTGTTGACTACACAGGCAACAAATAACCATATAGTGAAGAGAAATTTTCTTTTGCCATGCTGCCGATAGGGCCTTACACCTCTGCATTTGAAACTGCACAGAAGTGCAGGGCCTGAGGGCCCTGCACTTCTAGAGCTAGAAGGACACTTGGCCCTGCATGTCTGTGACTATAGCTACATGGAAATACAGGGCCCAGAGGAACCTGCAGTTTCACAGCTCCCCAGGCAGCTTTATGGAATCTCAGCATCCATAGGTAGACAAACTCTTTCCTTGGGGGAAGGCCCAGTGGGCCCTGTGTATCTGCAATTGTTCACACAGGTCCCAGGGACCTGCATGAGTGATGATATGATTCTGCTCTCACAAAACAAAAGGAAATGAATGCAAATGGGACCTGCAAGACTGATGATATGATTCCACTCTCACAAAACAAAAGGAAATGAATATAAAAACTCCCCACAATCATGTACACAGTAGGTTAAAGAATACAAAGTGGACAAAGTAAGGAAATGAAAACCATTTGTGTTTGGAGTCCCAGGAGTGCTGGCAAATCAGTGGTGTGGTGCTCCTTGAATTTGTCAGCCATAATGCCCGTCCCCTTCCCTGGCAAACAAAAATGATCTCTTGCTTCATGGAGGGCCAGCTTTATATAACCAGCTTCTCATTCTTTAACCCTAATATGTTCATTACATAGTTTTTTGCAAATAATAGTGATAGATAGATAGATAGATAGATAGATAGATAGATAGATAGATAGATATAGAGAGAGAGACGGATGGATAGATAGAGTATATACATTGCAAAAAACTGCATTGAGGCACCAGTTAGGGCTCAAGTTAATGCCAAAAAAAGTAGGGAAATGTTGTGTTAGAGTTCTAATTCTAACTGCCCACCCACCAAACAACAAAAAGAGAAGACCACACAAGCACCCAAAGGCAACCATCATCATGTAAGACAAACAACATACAACTGTTTCCAGATTATGCAAATGCAGTAGCATTGATTTGCTACCTTTGTGGATTTGTATACGTGTTATATACACCACAAGGCATACGCAGTCACTTCTGGCTGCAGCTAGAAATTTACAATACTAAAATCACAATACTGCTTCTATGTGCAGAAGCACATGCCCCTGCAACCACAGATACAAATCCACAATCCCCAAACTTACAAGAGCTCTTTTGCCAGAACTAGACACATGGTGGATTCCCTGCAGGGGGAGGGCCTCAAACAACTGGTACAGCAGCCCACAAGAGACAGAGCTATCCTAGATCTAGTACTGACTAACAGGGAAGGGATCACAGATCTCCAGGTAGAAGGTCACCTGGGTGCCAGTGACCATAACATGATATGGTTCAATTTGGCCGCTAGAACAAAATCATCCCATTCCAAGGCAAAAATATGGGACTTCAGAGGAGTTGATTTTGATAAGATGGCCAACAGAGTTAAGCTAGAAACATAGAAACATAGAAACATAGACTTTGACGGCAGATAAGGACCGCTAGGCCCATCTAGTCTGCCCATTTCCCTACCTACAGGATAGGCCGCAGATCCTAGTTAACCAACAGCCTATTTCTTCCTACCCCCCACAAGAATTGCCTTATGTCTGTCAATGCATTCTTGAATTCTCCCACAGTTTTAGACCCCACAACCTCCTCAGGAAGGCTGTTCACGCATCCACTACCCTCTCTGTGAAATAATACTTCCTCACATTGCCCCTGAACTGCCCTCCTTCTATCTTTAAATTGTGCCCTCTTGTTCTTGCAAGTCTCTTTTTCTGAAAGATGCTACCTCTTGGACTTTGTTGATTCCACTGAGGTACTTAAAAGTTTCTATCATGTCCCCCCTCTCCCTTCTTTCCTCAAGGGTATACATATTAAGCTCCTTTAGTCTCTCCTCATACGGCTTCTCTTGCAGACCCTGCACCATTTTAGTTGCCCTCCTCTGGACTGCCTCTATCCTGTCTATGTCCTTGCGGAGATGGGGTCTCCAGAACTGGACACAGTACTCCAGATGGGGTCTCACCAACTGTCTGTACAGAGGGATAACAACTTCCTGTTTTCTGCTGATGATGCCTCTCCCTATACATCCCAGTATACCCCCAGCCCTCCCTACTGCCTTCTCACATTGCATGCTAACCTTAAGGTCATCTGATATGATTACCCCCAGGTCCCTTTCCTTTTTTGTTGTTGTTACTACCTCCCCACCCATTGTGTATTCTTCCCCAGGGTTCTTGTTTCCCAGGTGCATTATTTTGCACTTCTTAGCATTGAATCCTAGCTGCCATACTTCTGACCATTCCTCCAACCTTGCCAAGTCCCTTTTCATCCTTTCCACACCTCCTTGTGTATCAACCCTGTTGCAGATCTTTGTGTCATCTGCAAAAAGGCATACTTTTCCTTCCAGTCCCTCTGTAATGTCACTGATGAAGACATTAAAAGGACTGGACCAATACTGAACCCTGCAGGTACCCCACTAGTAACCCCCCTTTCTTCAGAGTGGACTCCATTTACAATTACCTTCTGTGTCCTGTTGTCCAGCCAATGTTTTACCCAGGCTACCACCCTGGGTCCCACTCCCTGGCTGGTTAATTTGACTATTAATCTTTTGTGTGGGACTGTGTCAAATGCCTTGCTAAAGTCTAGGTAGGCCATGTCCACAGCCCCTCCCTGGTCTACTACTTTGGTCACCCAGTCAAAGAAATCGATTAGATTCGTCTGACATGACCTTCCCGCTGTGAACCCATGCTGCCTTGGGTCCTGTGCTCCACTGACCTCTAGGTACTCGACTATTCTTTCCTTCCAAAGTGACTCCATCACTTTCCCTACCACAGAGGTCAGACTGACAGGTCTGTAGTTTCCTGCCTCTGTCTTGGACCCACTTTTGTGAAGGGAATCACATCCGCCTTCCTCCAGTCCTCGGGTACCACACCATCCTCCCATGATTTATTAAAAGAGTAGCCAGTAGTTTCACTAGTTCCTCCCTTAATTCTTTTAGAATTCTGGGTGAATTCCATCAGGACCCATTGCTTTGTCCACCTTCAGTTTTAGGAGTTCTTGCAGAACCCTTTCTTCTGTGAAAGGACTGGGATCGACCCCCCTATCAAGAGTGTTTCTGTTAATTGGATTAGGCACTTCCCCTCCTCTTTTGTGAATACTGAGCAGAAATATTCATTCAGTATTCCTGCTTTTTCACTGTCCCCCTCTGCCCACCCACCATTCATTCTATTCAGCCTCACTATCCCTCCTTTGTCTTCCTCACTGCTGATGTACCTATAAAGGTTTTATCCCTTCTTAACTGAGTTGGCTATCTTTTCCTCAGTTTGGGCCTTTGCTATTCTGACTTCCTCCTGCTTCCTTCTGCCTTAACTGGTACAACTCTCTGTCCTGCTCCTTCTGTGTTTCCTTATACTTCCGAATGCTATCTTTTCTTCCTGACTTTCACAGCCACCTCTTTGAGAACCATAGTGGCTTTTCCTTTCATTTTGATTTATTTATTTGCTTCACACAAAGGCTTGTTGCCTCTGTGATTGCAGTTTTGATAATTCCCCATTGTTGCTCCACACCTCCTTCTAGCCTGTTTGCTAGTGCTTTTCTGAGGCACTCTCCCATCTTGCCAAAGTCAGCCCTCCTAAAGTCCAGTACCCTCACTTTTGTATGGCTTGACTCTGTAGCTCAGTTTAATGTGAACCACACTGTTTGATGGTCACTTGTCCCCAAATGGCAACCCACTTCTAGATCTGAGATCCTCTCACTGCACCCATTTGAGAGTACGAGGTCTAAGATTGCTCCCTCATGAGTGGGTTCCGAAACTAGCTGTCTAATGCCTGACACCTGTAGGGCATCAAGAATGGCCCTGCTCTTGGATGTGGCTGCAGCAAATGTGCTCCAGTTAACATCTGGCATATTCAGGTCTCCCATCAACAGTATCTCCCTTTCTCTGCCATTCTAAGAATGACTTCTATCATATCCTTGTCCATTCCTTCCCTGACATGGGGTCTGTACACAACCCCCAAAGCGGATTGTGGTTCCTTCCAGTCTCCAAGGTGACCCACAGTGCCTCCTCTCCTCCCTGTTTACTCTTTTGTTCAGTTGCTTTTATCCCTTCCTTTACATAGAGAGCTTCTCCTCCCCCTCTTCTCCCCTGCCTGTCTCTCCTGTAGGTTATGTACCCTGGTATGTTAACATCCCAGTCATGGTTCTCTGTGTACCATGTTTCTGTGACTGCTATGATATCCAGACATCCCTCTTCCATTAAGGCCATCAGCTCAGGGAGCTTGTTGCCCAGACTATGGGCATTGGTACTCATTACCCTCCATTTCCTGATGGCCTTACTTCCTTTTGCCCCACCCCTGTCCTTCTTGCCTTTGTCACTTTCTCCATTTACCCCTGCTCTTCTCCCTATTGACAGCTCTATGTTGGTGTCTGCCGCACTTACTACTATGATTATTTGGGGGGGGCTAGGATTTTCCTGCTCCTTTCCAGTGCCTCCCCCCTTGGCTAGTTTAAAAGCTTGCCAATGAAGCATTTAAACCTATCACCTAGGATCCTGGTTCCCCTCCCGGACAGATGCAGCCCATCATGCCAGTATAGGCTTGCATCACTCCAGGTGAACCCCAGTCCCCAATGAAGCCAAATCCCTGAGCTCCACACCAGTTTTTCAACCACTGATTGAATCCCATGGTGCGGAACATCCTAGCCTCTCCTATGCCATAGATGGGTAGCACCTCCGAGAAGGTTACCGTGCATGCTACTTGATTAAGGCCCCTCCCCAATTCCACAAACTCTTCCTGCACTCTCTAATCCCTTCTTAGCAGATCATTTGTCCCTAGGTGGACAATGACATCCAGCTCCTCCCTGTGCAGCTGCTCTGGCAATCCTGAGGATTCGCCCCTGTCCCTCCAAGCCATGGTGCCAGGCAGGCACCTACCTCCTCCCCTTCCTCCCCAGTTCTACCTTCCTAACAATGGAGTCCCCCTACCAGGAGTTGTTTCCTTCCTGCAGGGTCCCCTGCCACCCTCCTGTGGGTCTCATCTGTGGAGGTTCCCAGCATCCTCCTTGGTCTCCACTGTGGATGCCTCCATAGAGGAACCACACTTTGCCAGAATGGCATAGGAATTGTGGAGAGGTACAATGGGGGGGATGTGCTTGTTCCACCACCCTCCACCCTCCCTGAGCCCACTGTGGTCCAACCGCCCTTTTTCTTGTCAACCTCTGAGGCAACGGCAGTGGCACTGGTGGTCCCTGGATGGAAGAGGAGGTCCCACAAATCCTGGCCAACTCAGCCTGAGATGAGCAACCTCCTCCCTCAGCCCAGAGAGGTGCCTGCAGATGGGACAACACCGCATCCTCCAGAACATCTCCGGTAGACTGTTGCTCCACAGCCACTGCACTGCACCACTCCAATCATGTCTTATTTATGGCCCTTAACTGTTTGCAATTTTACTCTTCTCTGTTTTTTTCTTTCTCTCTCTCCTTACTTTCTGCCTGTGTGCCCTTTAAGCTCCTGATTGTCCTGTTCTGAGACAAGAATATCCTATATTTCACAGTAGACCACTTATTTGCCCAGAGGCAGACCTCCAGCAGCTAGAGGGGGCTGGAGAGCTACTCTTGCCCTTCTAGGATGGTGGGTCCTTGGTGGTTCTGTGATCACTCACTTCCTGTCCCTAAACAGGAAGTTCCTGTTGTCAGTCAAATCCTGTGCCTATAAAAATAGAACTAGCTTTGGAGGGAAGGAGGGCAATATAGTCCCAGCAGAGAAGTCCAGTCACACAGCAGTCCTTTCTCCTGGTGTTTTCTGCCAAGCTAGCCTTGGCAAAAAGAAATACAGACTAGGGAGTACAGGCAAAGTGGGAAAGCATTAAAGATGCAAAACTTAAAGCAACATCCCATTGTGTTAGAAAGAAAAGAAAGTGCAAAAGAAGAAGGAAACCACTTTGGTTCTTAAACACAGTTGCAGAAAAGGTCAGAGCCAAAAGGCTGGCATTCAGGAAATACAAGGGAATGCAGCAGGATGAAGATAGGGAGGCATACCAAACTTCCCTAAGGGAAGCAGGGAAGGCAGTAAGGCAGGCAAAGGCCCAAACTGAGGAAACACTAGCAGGAACAGTAAAAGAAGGTGAAAAGACTTTCTATAGATAGATTAGTGAAAGGAGAAAGTCCAGAGGGGGTATTGCTAAGATCAAAGGGGATAAGGGGCATGGAGGAGGAGGACCATGTAAAGCATCTATCCTAAATAGATACTCTGCTCAGTATTTACTGAAGAGAAGGTGGGCAGGGCCCACAGCTCAGCACCATGGACACGGGGGGAAGGTGTGCATTAGTCCATTCACAAAAGAAAAAGAAAGGGTCCTACAAGAGCTCGATAAGCTCAGGGTGGACAAGGCAATGGGACCTGATGGCATACATCCCAGGGTACTAAAGGAGCTAAGGGTGGAACTAGAAGAGCAATTATCAGAACTGTTTAGTGAGTCTCTGAGCACAAGAGAGGTCCCAGAAGACTGGAGAAGGGCTCACGTGATCCCACTCCACAAGAGTGATAGCAGGGAGGAGGCAGGGAACTACAGACCAGTCAGTCTTACCTCAGTAGTGGGCAAAATTATGGAGACACTCCTTAAGGAAAGGATAGTGCAACACCTGGAATCCATAGGAGCACAGGATCCAAGACAGCTTGGGTTTACAAAAGGAAGGTCCTGTCAAACTAATCTCATAGATTTCTTTGGGCAACCAGAGTGGTGGACCAAGGGGGAGCAGTTGATGTTGCCTACCTTGACTTCAGCAAAGCTTTCGATACTGTTCCACATAGAAGATTGATTAATAAGCTGGGTAGGCTCGGGGTGGGTCAGATGTTGGTCAACTGGGTGGCAAACTGGTTGATGAGCAGGAAACAGAGAATGGTGGTAAATGGTATACAGTCAGAAGAGATGCAAGTCATAAGTGGGGTACCTCAGAAATCAATCCTTGGGCTAGTCCTCTTCAATATCTTCATCAGTGACATTGCAGATGGACTGGAGGGTAAGGTTTGTCTGTTTGCAGATGACACCAAGATCTGCAACAGAGTAGATGATCCACATGAGGTGGGCAGAATGAGAAAAGATCTGGATAAACTAGCAAAATGGTTGGAAGAGTGGCAACTGGGGTTTAATGCAAAGAAGTGCAAGATCATCCACATAGGGCCGAGAAACCCTGAATCCACCTATATGCTGGGAGGGGAGTTGCTGGCCGTCACAAGGGAAGAAAGAGACTTGGGCGTCATCATCACCGATGACCTGAAATCATCCAAGCAGAGCACTAAAGCAGTAGGTGAGGCTAGAAGGATGTTGGGGTGTATTAGTAGGGGTATCACGAGTCGTAAGAGGGAGGTAATAATCCCTCTTTAAAAGACACTGGTTAGGCCCCATCTGGAGCACTGCATGCAGTACTGGAGGCCACACCTTCACAAGGACATTAACCAAATTGAGGCAATCCAGAGAAGGGCAACCAAAATGGTGCAGGGACTGCATCAGAACACATATGAGGACATATTAACTGAGCTCAATATGTATACCCTAGAGCAAAGGAGGGAGAGAGGTGATATGATTGAAACATTCAAACGCCTTAAAGGCATTAACAATGTGAAAGAGTCTAACATGTTTCAATATAAGAAAAATAGCAGGACAAGAGGACACAGCATGAGATTAGAGGGAGGCCAATAAGGGGTAATGTGAGGAAGTTGTTTTTCACAGAAAGGGTGGTGAATGCATGGAACGGCCTACCTCAGGAAGTGGTGGATATGAATACAGTGCAGGGCTTCAAACAGGCATGGGATAGGCATAAGGGAGCAATACAGATGAGTATGAATAGATAGGCCATTGACAGAGCAAAGGCCAATGGCACATTCATAAGGTAGAAAAAGAAATAGGCAGACTGGATGGGCCTTGCGGTCCTTATCTGCCATCAACGTCTATGTTTGTATGTTTCTATGTTGTCTGTAGAAACTAGGCCCCTATGGGGCCTGTGCTTCTGTAGCCACAGGTACTCATCCACACTGTAAAACATACACACAGTTCTATCTGAAGAAGTGTGGGCCCCTGAGGGGACTGTTCTGCAGCTGCAGGTGTCAGACGTACACAACAACCTCTGGCTGCAGAAGTGCAGCCACCACAAAATCCATGATACCAAAATTGCAACAGTACTTATGTCAGCAGAAGCACAGGCCCCTGATAGGCCTGCACATATTCTGTCATGAACACTGACTTCTGGCTACATGCCCTTATGTAGCTGCATATAGAAAACCATGAACTAGAGGATCCAGCTACGTAGCGAGGTAGCATTAACAGCATTAACCTAATCTGAGCTTTCAAAGGTAACATTTTTCTTATTGGTAGAAAGTGGTACCCCACAACAAAACTAATACCCCCTTGAAAAATTTCTAGATCTACTGCTGAAACCAAGATACCACATTGCAACAGTACTTCTGCAGCCACAGGTACTCATGCATGATCTTCGACATCCACAGCCCTAATGGCCTCAATGCAAAATTGCTTTATCTATCAGCTCCAGCCATCTTGCACCCCATTGTAGCATTACTTAGCCTCTCCTTTGAACTAGCTGCTGTCCAAGCTGCCTAGAAGCAAGCTACAGTTATCCCGCTACATAAAGGTAGTAATTCCTCTGCATCCAGCAACTTCCATCCCATCTCCCTCCTTCCTATCCTTACCAAATTGCAAGAGCACATAGTACTCGCCCAGCTTTCTCCACACCTTGACACAAACTCCTTCTTCACGTAACCCCCAGGTGACACTATCCCAAGGGCTACTACCCCTGCCTGCTGGACTACCAACAGGTTGAGGGGCCTAGGTCCTATGGCGGGTGCCTCCACCCAGAGGTCAGGGTTTGTAATGGTTGGTCGAATTTGATCACAGCCCTCTGGGACACTGAGACCCCCTTGTAATCCCTCTAATGATCCACACAATACACAAGAATTACAGTACCAATGCCCCACATGTGCACACGGTTCAATCATAAGGTACCACTTACCCTCGAGACCGATTCTGAAGTTCGTCTCGGAGGACCCCCTGTAAAATAAGGTTGATCAACATACACAAACCAAAGCAATGCCTGCTATATAGGTACTGACACTTCAGACAGTTTAAAATCAATAACATCCAATCTGGTTTATTTAGGGGGATTGAAACATGGGAGGGGGAGATCAAGCTGATTGGCAGACATAAATCACAGTACTGTGCACTCATACAGGGTCTTAACAGTCACACTCTGGGTACCCAGGTTGGGCGAGCTAACCAGGTCCATTGCCCAGGGTTGGCCAGCAGGTGCAGATGTAAAGGGCCCTGTAGGAAAAAGATATGCACAACACCAAATTGTAATCTGGAGACAGATGGCTCAGTCCTTGAGGAAATGAAATAAAGAAAATCAGATGAAATACTGGTGATTGTTAACAGGTCGCAAGTGGATGCCCTGATTTTTCTCATACTACCCCAAGCTGAGAACCTGACGCTGATGGTTGTTCTGGATTTGCCAGACACACAAGGCATGGAGATGAGATTCTAAGGGCCAGGCCCAACTGCTTTGATTAACAGACGGATTTAGTCTGAATACATTCAGTTCGGCTTTCAGCTTACACTGCACAGTGACAAGAGAACCGGAATAGCTATTCCTCACAAGCATTCAACACATTTATATGTAAAAGACATTACTATACCAGGCAGCTGCTCTTAGGTCCCGATCACACTTACTGCAAATACCCAGGAGTTCACACAACAGCTTCAGTTCCTGACAGACCGAGCGCAATTCAACAATTTCTCCAGTCTTCTACAGGGTGAGCCTGGTTTCCACTTTTCAGCCTTCCTTCCTTTCAGTCACCTCGGATTCAGTCCGACTCAAGTTTGCAATGGCAACAGACCGACTTCAGGCCTCTCACGTGATTCCCGCACAAAACTATACAATGCAGAAGCACAGAGCTCCTTCTCTCCTCACGGTCACAACTGATGTGCTCTCCCAGTCGCAGGGCAGAGCATTCTCTTCGGGCTTCACCTGGTCCAGTTGGTGGACTCAGCTGTCAATCACTCCAAAGCTCTCTCAGTTGGTGCAAAGAGGCGCCAAGGTCCAAAACTTCACTTCCCAGAATTACTAGCTATACATTCTCATTGTAAGCCGGCTCCCAGGAGAGTCTGAATTCTGGTTGGTCCAAACAGTCTCCATTTTATAGCTCCCCTTATTCCATTGGCCCAGCACAGTAGTTTAGGTCCAAAATGGGGGGGCAACACACACAGAGTCCCAGCTGTAACAAAAGCAGGTTAGACAAACTACAATATTACTAACGCCTTAAATGCTTACAGGGAAACAGGCATATCTTTCAGAGGGGCTCCCTTTGCACCTTCAGTGACCCATAAAATGAGAGAATTACCCTGCAGTTCCAGGCGGGATTTGAGTAGGGAAACACCACCACCCCTGGAAAAGCAACAATTATGTCTGCAAGCAGACAGCTCTTAAAGAGACAGTATGTGGAGGCTCTGCTAGCACTCACAGTGCCATTCTAACGGCTTAAATGCTGAATGCCAGCAGGCAAGGGAAACACTTAAGCAAGCTCCTAGGAGGCTTTTTAGGAACCCCCATTTGTAGGGGGGTTACATTCACCTCTTACCATTCTGGCTTCCACAAGCATCACTCCACCTCCACCTCCATCTTCCGACATACTGATTCCATCCTCTCTGGTATGGATCAAGGCCTCATCACATCTGCTATCTTTGCTGATTTAGCCAAGGCTTTCGACACTGTTTCCCATATCCTTCTACTGGACAAAATCAGTTATACTGGTATGTTCAGTACTGACATCAACTGGTTCAGATCCTACTTAGTAGGCAGATCTCAATCAGTCAGAATCAGAGACTCCCTCACACCACCCCTACCCATCAACACTGGGGTCTCTCAAGGCTCAGTCCTTGGTCTGATTCTCTTCTCCATCTTCCTTAATGATTTCCCCTCAGTCTGTTCATCTGCATCCATACACATGGATGCAGATGACACCATTTTGTATACTTCCAGTCTTTCCATGCCAATGGTGGAGACCACACTACAGCAGGACTTCATCAAAGTCCAGCAGTGGCTATGTACCAATCAGCTATTCTTAAATGCCAAGATGACAGTTTCCATAACCTTTGACACAAGACAGAGACTCTAGGCTCCCTTAAATCCCCTCCTTCTACACACTCAATGGGTCTATGTTCGAATATACTACCTCCTTCAGGTACCTAGGGATCTGGCTAGACAAACATCTAGGCTTCTCTGGTCAAGTGGATGCCATTCACAAGAAACTGCTTTCCAAACTGGAAGCACTGTACTGCAATCATAAATGTGTCCCCTTGACAGCAAAAATAGAACTTCTTCTAAAAATGATCCATCCAACTTTTGACTATGGTGACATAGTTTACAGTCCCTCTCCCAAAACAACCCTAGCCATACTGGACACCCTCTTCCATTCCTTCTGTTACTTTGATCTTAACAGTCCACCCCACACTCACCACTGTTCCCTCTATGAATCCCTGGTTCTACCCTTCCTTAATGACTGGTGCTTGATGCATTGTGCCAACTTCATTAGCAAGTTCTGGTTTGGAGAGCTCCCCTCCTACCTTCTGTCCTGACTCTCTCCCCCCCACTCGGTCCCTCAGGAGCAGTAACACCCGCACACTTGCTGTTCCCTTTAGGTCCTCTTCTGCTGGCCAGGCTTCCTTCTCCCACTGCTTTCCTAAGCTTTGGAATTTTTTCTCTATCTCCATTTGAAATGCCGACTCTTGAGCTGTCCCACCAGTGCAGTCGTTGGACTTCCACTTGAGACGCTGATGACCCAGGTTTGGGATTGGACCCGGAAATCGGAGGTCTGGCTGGAGGGACAATGATTGAGCATCCTCTGGACTGCTCTCCTTTTCTGGGGGGATGGGGGAAGAGTGTCCACTGCTTTGTTGACTCCTGGCAGAGGCTGGGGGTGTTGTGTGGCTAGTGCCAGAATGTAGGAGAGGTGGGGAGGATGTTGCTCATCATGGCACTTCCCCGCTTCTGGGGTATCAGCATGTAAAAAACTGCAGGCCCCTGGCATGATGCCCCTGCCCAGCTGCAGTCCTCACTGCCTTAGATGTCCACCGGGGGGACCTCTTCCATGGACCTGACCTGGGGGGTAAGCCAGGGCTCGCCTACTATCACCATTGGGTGGAGCACCCCAGTGGCTCTGCCCAGGGGAGTAAGCCTGGGCATGAGGGGTGTGGACAGGATATGGGCCGACCTCTGGAGTGAGGCTTAGGGGTCTGGCAAAAAAATAAAGAAATGCCCCATCTTTTTGCTCCCTATCTTCTCTCCTGCGCTTGTTCACCACACCCATGTGTAATTGCCCCTAATTCTCCTGCATCCTCCATGATGACCTTGGTGTCCTTACTCGGTCTCTTCCTCTGATTGCTGCTCTGCCAGCCATGATGAGTTGGTATGTCCTTTCCACACTTAGCCATTAGCACTTACTGTACCATCTGTTTTTTTGCTAATTTTATGTCTCTAGTCTATACCTCATTGTAACCATTGTTACCCATGCTTGTATGTACACATTTACCTATTTTGCTGTTTACTGTACTCAATGTATGTATGTATTGCATTTTTTATCTTTTGTACTAGCCACCCTCTGTACCCATCCATTTCCCCATCCCCCAGGACACATCTGGAAATTAGCTTTTGCTCAGTATGTCTTTCTGGTGAAACACTTCAATTAATTAATAAATAACATCCACACACAAGTGTGGCTGATACTAATGCACAAAGGTAGCACATCAGTGCTACTGCATTTGTATCATCTGGAAACAGTTGTATGCTGTTTGTTTTACCTGATAAGGTAGTCCGTGGTTGCCTGCATGGTCATGTCCTTTTGCTGCTTGGGGGGGTGGGGAGTTAGGGTTGGAAACCCTAATGCCACATTTCCCTACTTTTTCGGTGTTAACTTGAACCTTAAGTGGTGCATTAACAGTTTTTTTGCAAAGAATTTCCTTTCTTCTTGAGAAAGTGGAATCATATCCTCATTGATGCAGGTTCCTTTGAGACCTGGGTGAACAGATGTAGACATGCAGGGTCCTCAGGGCCCTTCACCATTGGAAGTGTCTTCTGCCTGCAGAAGTGCAAGGTCTTCTGGGTCCTGCACTTTGTGTGGCAATGTATGTCAATAATTCATGGGGCTGTCTGGTGGTCTGCAGAAATGCAGGGCCCTTTGGGCCCTGTTCTTCCATGTGGCTACAAATACAGACAAGCAGGGCAAAGAGTCCATCTGTCAGCTGCAGGGCAGAGCCCTGTGGCACCCATGGGTGGAGAGGTGCAGGGCCCTAGGCCAAGAGAAGTTTTCTCTTCACTAGATGATACTTGGCTGCATGAAGGCAACCCTGCACACTCCCCTTCACAGGCTGGGGAGTAGTGCCACAAGACAGAAGAGTCCACACAGCCTCTGTCCATCCAGCTAGCTCACTGAGCTTGCCCCAAAACTCAGCTCACTGACATGGGAACACAAAGCACTATCCACTGAGATAAAGCCTTGCACTACACACAACATGTCTTGATATTTTTTTTTTCAAATTTTGACCCCAAATTTTCAAGACAGTCATTTTATGATTTCCCCTTATAAACATGACAGATGGCATTTATAGAATACTGGCTGAAATATCATGTTGCACCAAAAGTGGAAAAACATGCCTTGTCCAGGATTTGAAAAATTCCACCTATCACGTTAATGAGGTGGTGTGAAAAAATGGCTATATTGAAAATCTGGAGTCAAAATATTGAAAATTAGCACATTTATGAGTAAACATTGAATTATTTCAATGTTCACTCATAACTTGGTCACTTCATTATATTTTTTACCCCAAGTTTTGAACATAGTGCTATTATGACCCCTAGTTATGAACCAGGTAAGTGAACATTTTCAAATCCTATTCAAAATATAATTTCAGTGAGCGACTGCAAAATCACTTTTCAGCATGGATTTGAAAAAATTTCACTTGACTTGTTCATGAGGTGGGGTCCCAAAAAGGCCATTTTGAAAGATTGATTGAAAAATATTGAAAATTAATGATGTTATGAGTGAACATTAAAATATTTCAGTGTTCCCTCTTAACTTGGTTATTTTACCATATTTTCCCACCAGATTTGCAATATAGCTTTCTTATGACCCCACCTCATAAACTCAGTATGTGAAAATGTTCCAAAAAAGGTGATTTAATGGAATGACTATGAAATCACCTTTTGGGATAGATTTGAAAAATGTCACCTATCTTGTCCTTGAGGTGGGGTCCCAAAAGGCCATGTTAAAAATTTGGTGTATAAATATTGAAAAGTTATGAGTAGAAGTTCAGAATGCATTGAAATACATTTACCAGACTTACCCTATTTTCTCATATTGCAGTTTCTTGTTCCAGCAGCAAGACATATTGTATCAGAGAGGTGATCTATATTGTGAGAAGTTTTTAGGTAACTGAAGGTGTGTGAGGGTTGTGGGGTGGTGGGTAGTGAATGGGGGTTGGGGTAGCATGGGAGGGATGTGGAGGGGGTCTATTTGGCAAGGGACCATTTTCTGCTTTGAAGATTTATTAAAAAAAAAAAACATCAGCAAGGGATTATTTTATACATCTGTGGCTAAATTCACAAAGCTTTGCCCCAGTGCAAACCCCGTTAGTGCAAACTGGGTTTTGCACCATAGTGTTGTTCACAAAAGCCCAGTTTGCACCTTCAGAATGGGCTTGCACTGGAGCAAAGGGATCAGGGGGGCCTCAATTCAGATTTGGGGGATGGGACCTGCATAATGAAGCTATGCCATCCACAAACCATTTTCTCCACATAAGGGCCTTTTACAGAGGTCTCTTGTGTAGGGAAAATACCACTGACTGAGACCTGGTGGTATTCCACACAACCCTAGTAGCTGCCAGAGGTACTGTAGTGGCCCACACACTCACAACACTGTGCCCCTTGTAGTGTAGAGGCCCCCCCTCACCAGTGTGTGATCGCTGGTCCTGGATAGTAAAAAATACCATTTTCCGGTAGTCTAATGGTCCCTCCCCCCTCTCCAGCTTCTGATTGCCATCCTGTGTCATAAAAATTCCACTCCCTGGTAGTCTAGTGGTCCCTCCCCATCCCCAGCTTTTGATCACCATCCCGTATCATAAAAGTTCCATTCCCTGGTAGTCGCATGGTCCCTGCCCTCTCTCAGGCTTCTGACCACTGTCCTGTATCATAATAATTCCATTCCCTGGTAGTTTAGTGGTCCCTCCCTGTTCTCTGATTGCCATCCTCTAGGTCCAAAAAATAATGTCCTGTCCTGTGATAGAAGTACAGAAAAAGAGAGGCAGTGCCAGTGGTATTCCACCCCCCCATGTCCTCTGATCACCGGCCCATCATCAAGCAAGAAATCTTCCTGGTGGTTAGTGGTTCCCCCCACCCAGTGACCTGTCCAAAGTGTATAACACATTACCATTGCTGTCCAGTGGTTCCCTCTCCCCAACATCCCGATCCCTTGTATCAGAAACTTCTCCAGTTCCCTGGTGGTCTAGTGGACCCCGTCTGTATACAGTATGTGCTCATTGAGAGCTCAGTTGGCAGCCAGCCAGGGAGGTAAGAGGAGGGTTGTGCTGGTTGCTGTTTGGGGATCGGGTTTTGGGGGGAGAAGGATGGGGGGGTCAATGTCTGATGGATAGATAGATAGATAGATAGATAGATAGATAGATAGATAGATAGCTAGATAGATAGATAGATAGATAAGTAACAGATAACCCACTACTGGGAGTGTGGTCATGCTCTGATATGTGCATGCCTTGGTGTGTGTTGTGAGGCACAAGGCCACAGGCTGAGTGTGTTCATCCCCCAAGATGATAGATATGGTTGGAAGATTTTGAAATAAAAGAGAGAAAGATACTCAATTATGTACATTTAAAAAAAGACTGTATTATAAAGGATGGTAAGCAATGTACAACATGTTAATAACAACAAATTAGAAAAAAATCAATTTTAATGTGATTAACTGGTATGTAAGTAATAATACCCGACAAGGTGGGCGGTATTGGGAAATACCGGACCACCCAGGAGTGTAATGAGGCCCGACGCCACAGGCGAAGGGCCTTGTAGCCCCTGGAAGGTCCTGTATTTCCCAATACCGCCCATCCTGGAGGGTATTATTGCACTTAGAACATGGGCACTGTAAAAAAAATTAATTTAATAAAAAAAGTTAATACAAAAGTAGTTTAAAATCAAGTTTCATAATAAAATAGTTCCTCCACCTGTATCATAATGATGTGTGTGTGTGTGTTTTTGCACTAGGGATTTTTGTCTATGAGCAGCCTCCATAGTTTTGAAAGAAGCTGCTTGTCATGGTTACTCCCTTCACCACACACACATATAGCAGCAGAAATCATCAGTCATACTTGCTTGGGTTGAGAAAGTTGAGTGTCTTTGCCCCCCCCCCCCCAAGACATGCAGGTTGTGATTTTCCTTTGGCATCACCACCCCCCCATTTGTTTGAAATGCTGGCAATGCAACAAGGAGATTAAATGCAACCGTATAGAATGAGGTACCTTTTAACTTTTTAAGAAAAAAGGTGTAGCCACTGTGTTTTCTTCTGCCTTTCTTTCTGCTTGTCAGCATGAAAAGCAACAAGAGAAAGGGAGGCACAGACAACTGCTGTGAGCAGCAGAGTAGACTGTGCTGGAGATTTGCTTTAGTGAATTCTGGGAGTGAATTAAAGTAAAAGAAAATAACTCAGAAAAGCAAACCTTCTGTTGTTCTGGAAAACTGAGTAGACGAATGGGGAATAGTGGTAGGTCTGCGAGCGCGTAGGGCTGCGGGGAACCATCGGTTTAAGCTTGACATTTTTTCCTCATTTAATGGGCTGTAATAACAGCTCAGGCTGCATTTCAGTGATGGGGCTGTGTCTTTTTGGCGTAACAAAGACTAACAACTAGTTTTGTGCTGCAGTTTGGGTCCGTTGTGGCTAGGGTGGTTTCAGTCAGGCAGCGTTACACCAGGCGCTGATACTGCAGCATTAGTGGGCGGTATTTTCAGACATACCGCAGATGGACGCCCATCTGCGTGGTGGGAAATCAAGAAAATGCCGCTGCTCTCATGTTCGGTTGCAGCGCTGCTGATAATATGATGCTACAGGTGTCACTGTCTCCAGTTTGGGGATTGATAAGTTGCTGTGGCTGGACAATATTTTATCTGCCCAAGTAAGGCATGTTTTGTTTGGTTTTGAGTCAGGGGAGCATGATGGCCTGCCTGCTATTTTTTGGGCTATCTTGGTGAGCAGGGAAAATGGTGGATGCGTTTTCTTAATGTTCGGGGTGCCCAAGGATTTACTTAGAAATGAGGCACCCTGAGTAGGCTCTTTTTTTTAAAGCGGGCTGTATCGGAAAATAGATGAATCTCTCATCAGATGTTTCAACCAATGAGATTCATTTATTTTCCAATCCCATTTTCTAAATTAATTTAAAAAACGGGCTTGAAAAAAAAAGTATCCTGACTGGCTAAAAGTCATGGTCAGGCATACATTTATTTTTCAATACAGCCCAGTGAAAAACAAGTGCCAATTCAGGATGCCCCATTACTTAGTGAACCCTTGGGCAGCCTGAATCTTTGAACTGACCAGCCACCATTTTTTCCCCACTCACTAAGCGAACTGTAAACTAGCGGCCAGGCCGATCTCCCCTTTTTCCACCATGTTAAGATATCCTCTCCAAATCACATTTTGTGAAGTAGAATAAACAACAAACAAGTAAATCAGTAGCGTTACATCCTGCTTTGGCCTCTACTCACCAGCTTATCTCCCCCCCCATCTCTCTGGCCACCCACTAACTTACAGCTGTCAAACCAGCAGCGCATCTCCCTCTGCGGAAGACAAATCCATACAAATACTACTGCTCTAAAACCTTTGTAGCTATAGAGTCATGCTCATGGTACCCCTGCTCGGCCATTGCTCAATCACTCTCTAAAACCAAAGCAATTTATAGTAGTATCAAACCACCTACTAAACTCACATAGTTCAGCTTTGTACCTTATTGCAGTCTCTGCAGCTTGTCCAAAATCAAGAAATTCACCTTAGAGGCTGCCGAATATTCTCCTGTCACTGTCGTTGTGCCAGACGTGCTTCTAGTTGTCTTAAAAAAAAAGAAAAGCAATCAAAGAAAAAATGACCTAAAATAAAATTGCCATTAACTCAAACACTGGACATCTTTTTCCTGATGGTGTTCAGTACTTCCTGCAGTGGGGGGTTGATATACATTTGAAGACAGGAGTAAACCCCCACAAAAAGGTTCTGTAATAACTCAGTGCCCTCAACTGGCAAGTATATCAGTAAAGGAACTCTTTGCAAGAAAACAGTGGTTTCTTTTACTAGATTTTTTTTTTTTGTATTTTTTTTATTTTCTACAAACATGTCACCTATAGTCCATTTTCTAAGTGCAGTAATACCCTCCAGGGTGGGCAGTATTGGAGAATACCAGACCTTCCAGTGGCTATAAAGCCCTCCACCTGCTGAGTTGGGCTTCATTACACCTCTGGGTGGTCTGGTATTCCCCAATACCACCCATCCTGTTGGGTATTATTGCTTACATAAAAAAACTTTTATTTATGTTAATTTTTGTTTAGGCTCAAGTTTCTCTGATGAAGCCAACATGGTGAAATGTTGGACAGGATTTAAGGGCTCAGATTGATTGATGAAATAAAATATATTGCAGGTTTTTAGAACTGATCTTCAGTGTGGTTGGTCTTCTTGAACTCTTTCCTATCAAACGGCCAAAATAGCTCTGGAAAGAGATGAATAATAAAAAGATGTGTAGGCATGCGGTTGTTGTAGGATAGTTCATGGTCATGTGGTGTGTTTCATCCAACTTAAAGATACTTTTTCTCAACCATTTTATAAATATATATATATATATGTACTGTAATATATATATTGGGGATACATGATGGAATATGAAAAATATTAGCATGAGTGCAGAGTGAACTGTGATAATATCATGAGTGGTGAAGCCATATTCTACCAGTTGCACATCTTGTGTGTGATTTATACAATAGGGTCTTGGTTTTGAGTTATTTGTAGTGTTTTACATGTTGTTGTGGTGTTATTTTGTGTTGTGGTGTGCTTCCCCAGTTGTGTGGTTGTTTTATGAATGGAGTTGGTGCTGCTGTTTCTCGAATGAGATGTGTGTACAAGTTATGTTATTGGTTGCTCCTGTTATTTGTGCATCTTGAGTCAGGTGTGATTGGTCTACAACTGTTTGGGGGTGGGGTCATCATCGGAGATGAGAGTCGGCATTTCCTGAACTGAAGAGTTGGTGTTTAATGAAGTTTTGTGGATTTGTGGATTTACAGAGTGTTTTTTATGTTTTGGGGATGTCTCTTAGTTGATTATTCAGCTTACTTGTGTTTGTGATATCAGGCTTCAATGGTGACCGCTGTCATCTGTTTCTGGGGAGACCACGTGCGGTATGTAATTTCACCTTTCTGGTGTATGTATTTTCACCTTTCTGGAGTGTTTGGTGGCGTATGACGGCATATTTAGTCATGTTTTTATGTTGCACATTTATTTTTCATTTTTGGGGGGATTGTGCTTGTGCATACTGTTTTTATACATGTGAAATCATTCAGCAATTTATTCAGTAAAGTGATACACTTGTCTTTATTTTGTGTGAGTGCATACTTGAGATGCATTTATTTGTTCTTTCGCAGGAATTCGTCACACAGGCTTCTCGGGATTTTTCTTGATGTTTTTATAGGTGCAATAAATTAATTTGGATTATAATTAGTTGAAAGCAGTTCTGTTAGGTTCCTTTTTGTATGTGCTGCTTGTTTGACATAACCACTGTTGGAATATCAGGCACTGAGGTAGTCACTGTTGAATATCAGCAGCTGATGTAGACACTGTGGAATATCTGTTAAGATATTCCACAGTGTCTATGTCAGCACCCTGATATTCAATAGTGGTGAAAATAATGACATTTATTCAGAGTGTTATTCCTTCACCCCTATTGTATATATATATATATATATATATATATATATATATATATATATATATATATATTTAAACTTTATATTTATAGTGGTGGGTGACCAGCACAACCCTCACTCCTCTATGATGACTGGTCACCACCCATGTCCTTCATGGACTTTGATTACAACCTGTAAAAAAATATAATGAAACCTATACCCTAAATCCCTCTCTGTCACCCATGCCACCTTTCCACCCACTGGCACCCATTGAGTGAAATAAAATGATCCCATAGTAGGTGGCTGGGTCAGCCCTCTCACCAACATTGCCAGTTGCTTTCTACTTGTGGAGAGAACCCCTCACCCTCATCCAACAACTAGCACTCATGCCACCTTCCTCCTATGCCACCCAACATTACCTGTCTTCATGTATGCCCTCAAGGTCTCTCAAAATAATCCTCTACCTCTCACAGACCAAACCCAGCATACCAAAAAGTCTGACACACTGCATTATCTCCAGGAGCATGGGCAGTACATTCCATACTGGACTTAAAAATATTTGCAATGGTTCCTGTGATTTTTTTCTATGTCCAAAAAACAGCTCACAGCACATGCTCACAGATCTAACATTTTGGACTTTTTAAACTTGTAGTCATTTCTTTACCAGTTTGAGGAACTGTTTGCCCAAATTTTCAGGGTGGCAAAGTAGTCACCCCACATGATGACCACAAAAGCAGTGTCTTTCAAATATGACTCAAAATGGATTTATCCTGAGGAAAATATCTTAACAAGCATTGGATGAATGTAGGTATGTATATATATATATATATATTGCAAAAAACTACCAACCCTCACACCCACCCCTTCCCCAGCCCATAGCCTCCTGTTCAAAGCACAAGGTACAGCTCCAAGCTAGTGACTGATAGTGATAAAGTATAGCCAACATAATCTGTCATAGCTTTCTTTATACAGAGCCCTGTGAGCCCTGCATGAAAACATCACATCTCAGTTTGTTTGATCAGGGAGGGGGTGGTCATTAAGGTTGATAATCTCAAGGAAGATCCTACTACTGATTCCCTAATACTCCAGAGACCCAAATCCCTAATGTTTTTTCATTTCCCTTCTTTGTGCACTTTGCATACTTGAACCCTAGTGTCTGCATTAATGTAGTTTTTTGCAATGACTTTCCCTTCTTTTTCTTACAGCGGAATTTTATCCTCATTAAGGAACCTGCACAAAATGAGATAAACATAATGTCAGAGACAGTCCTAACCCATTGCATGGGCCCAGCAGGCTTTGGCATGCATGTCAATACCTTGTGGGGAAGGCACCCTGACCCAACACAGGATGTCGCCTCTGTGCCAAAATACTGCTCTGTCCCTACCCAGGCTGGGGCTGATGCTACAGCACCTTCCCCATCAACCTTGTCCCATTAAACCAGCTCACTGAGTTCAAACCTGAACTCAGGTTATTGGCACAGTAAGGCAACTTGGTAACCAAGTGGTGCAACAGACATCTCTGCAAACAATGTTATTTACTAAATTTTTTTCTTTTTTAATATTTTGACCCCAAACTTTCAGCATAGTCTTCTTTTGACCCCATCTCATGAACCCAATAGGTGAAAATTTTTACATTCCCATCTGAAACACAATTCCACACCACAGGTGTGAAAACACATTTTGGGCAGGGTGTAAAGAATGACAGCTGTAATGTTCATGAGGTGGTGTGATTAAATGGCCATGTTGAAAATTTGGAGTCAAAATATTGAAAATTACCAAAGTTATGTGTGTGTGTGGACAAAAATTTCAATGTATGCTAATAACGTGGGCATTTTTAGGAATTTTCACCAAATTTCTAACATGGCCTTTATGGGACCTTACTTCATGAACACTGATGGCAAACTTTCAGTACTGGGGCCCAAAAGGTGATTTCGCACAGGGACCATGAACTCACCTTCCAGGACTGATTGATGAAATCTCACTAACAGTGTTCATGAAGTGGAGTCCCCAAAAGGCCATGTTGAAAATGTGGTGAAAAAATTCCCCAAAATTCCCAAGTTATGAACATAAGTTCAAAATGCCACTGAAATACATTATACAGCACTTACTTGTATTCCTCAGTTCATGTTTTGGCATTGAAGAATGCAGACATTTCTTGGTCCACAGAGGATGACAGCATACAACCTTGGCAGTTAGTATATGGTAAGGGAGTGGTGGGTGCTCAGTGGGAGGGTTGGGATGGAGGGATGGAGATGGCAGGGTTGACAAAGGACCATTTTCTTTTTTTCAGGTAAACAAAAAGACATCACTGGACTGTTTTTTTTTTTCAGGAACGAAAAATATTGATAAAGCTACTTCAGAACACTGAGGTGGACACCCCAGTGTCCCACACTTATGTGGGGGGAGGCTTGTAAAGCTGGCATGAGGATTGGGCCACAGATGTGAGTTACTATAAATAAAACAATGGTCTGGGGGGCAGCGGTGTGTACAGAAAAGGAAGAAATATTGTTAAATAAAGCTACATCGGGACACTGAGTGTGGGTTCCACAGTGTTCCACACTACTGGGGGGCCTTGTAAATGCCAATATGAGCATTGAGCCCCCTGATGTTGGCAATTATACTTTAAAACAATGGTCTGGGTGGGGTTGTACAATTCTAGAGATAGCGGCAGGTTCAGGGTACAAAACAGGTGCCGTGTACTAGTTCTAACTTTAATCAAGTAAAACACACAGTGCACGTTAAAAACCTGTCAGTTGCTTATACTAAATCAACTGATTTACTGTAAACATCTGACAAGTTTTTTAGGTGCACTGTGTATTTTATTCAATGCTACCACTATACAGCACCTGTTTTGTATAATGTAACCTTAAGTTACTACCACTATATGTGGAGAGACAGAGAGAGAGAGAGAGAGAGAGAGGAGTGTTCTGTCATGGACCAGACTGACTCGGACATTCACGAGATCAGAAAAAGAATGGAGGCTATTTCAGTGACCTACATGCCACTGACAACTGCTCATACATGGAGATGTGTACTAAATAAGCAGGAGACACAACACGGGGGGGGCGTATATTAAGGTCTGTATTTATTAAACAAACACAGAAATAGACTGATTTTAAATTACACATAATCAAGCATTGCCATTGATCTGGGTATCACTATGTGTGTCATATCATATACTGTGGTATATGATACGACACACATAATGAAATATGACAACAGGACATCGTGCTTTTGCAAAAATTCAGCTATCCATAGAACACTGATTTTTTTTGAACTATGCATTCTCAGAAAGGAACTTTTTTCTTAAATAATTTAAAAACTACTTAACAGTTGGTCCCCCAAAACACAAAAGCATGTACCTTGGATCAAACTCTATCAAACCTGAAAGTTTCAGGTTTCTAACCCTCATATTTTTTCAGTTATCGGGGGGCTCAAACTAAGTCTTAACATTTTTTAAACTGTGAGTTGTATGTTTTTTGCTCCTCTGTAACTTTGCCTCCACTGAACCAATCTAAATGAAATTTTAAGGATCAAGATATCCTGGCACAAAGGCGTGCTCTCCAAATTTTATGTAAATCCGTTAAACGGGGGCAACATTATTAAGGTGTAAAAATTAGGATTTAACATTAAAGTGCAGTCTCAATCCTAATATACAGGCACTACAGTGCCAGCATAACGTGTATATACATATATATATATAGTACCCTCAATGTGATGTTATGATGTTGTTATACCATTGTGGGTATGTTACATCGATGGTACAGCAACATAGAACATGATTGCACATGCGCTTTGTGCAATCCCCTGATCTTCATAACCCGGCCACAGCATTGAGAGCTGGATCCAGAAGATAGTGGCAGTGACTAAAAAAAATGTGAAAGTAAGGATCCTGCCTCTCTTGTTTTGTTCGTTATGTGGACCATATACTATAAAAGATAATCTATTGTCCACTATTGGTAACAAAGCTTGTGTTGCCATCTTGAGGTTACCAAAGTGACTGAAACCTCTCAAGCTTCACTCTCAAGGTTTAAATGGTCACCGTGGCAACCTCTTGATGGCTACACAAGCTTGTTACTGATTGTGGACCATACATTATCCTCTATATTATAGGGTTGAGCAATTGCTTCTATGTTAAACTCCAAATTTTGCACTTTAATAACTTCATAACCATTCAACCAATATGCATGAATGTTTGCATGTGCCATCAGGGATCAAAGATGTGACTTACTTTTTTTTCTCTATCCTTAATATTGGATATTTTTGCTGTCACCTACAGCCTAGATGGTATGGAATTTCTTCATAAGTTATTCAGGGATGATGGGGCCAGTGCTAATGGTGTGCCTTTGGATGGTTTGATGAAAAAAATATAGACAGTTTTTGAAGTATAACGATTTTTGGGATAACACTGAAGTTTGATCGTTAAAAAAAAGTTTGATCAATAAAAAAACATTCACAAGTGTTAACCGTTCGTGATTTACTGTTCATGTGCAGAGAAATACCGATCGAGAAAGTGAAAAAAACACATGGTGTGTGGTTATTTACATGATTTACCTGCCGTGCTGGAAAAAACACTCAGGCTGGACATCATTTACTTTTTATTGTTTTAAACTTACAGGCAGTGATAGTACATAGAAATTATGTATTTGAAAAACACCATCACCTGAACCTAGCTAAATGGGACCCATTTACCTATCTTCTGGTGTTTGTTTTTGAAGTTGCGAGAAATACATTTGCTGGGCACCAAAAATCACTGGTGCCCACCTTAGCAACAGGAGCCATTGACCTAGGTTCTCTGCATGAGAACAGCTGGAATTTCTTGACTTCTGCAGCTGTAGCTGGAACTTGTGCTATGGGCTGCAGTTAGCCGTCATTTCCTTGTTTCTTTTTATTTATTTATTTTGATGACCAGGTAAGTGCACTGGCTCTGGAGCTTTTTTCAGACATGACCAGGATGTGACAGTTAGTGGTGCCCTTTCATCATACTGTACTGTGAGCACCCTGTCATGCTACTGTAAGGAATGGGAAGAACTGTATACAGTTGCATTACCGATTCCTAAACTGCATGTTTCCTGTCTTGACTGAAGAAGGATGCCATGGCTAGAAAACTTTACAAACAAAAGCACATCCAACCTGAAGACACTGAAGCAAGGTGAGGGTTTTTTGCATTTGCATAGTGGGCTGTGCCACTTGAGATCCCCTTTAGTATGGTCCTAATGCTGTGCTCACTCTTGCTTGCTCTTCACTCTTGGGTGCATGGCTGAATCACACCTAAGTGCCCCTCGATTGTCTGTGGTAGCTTTATAAGGAGGTGGGAGAGGCAGAGCACAGCAGCAGCTCAGTGCATCTGCAGTAGCTTCTTGAGTGCACGCAGAGTAGCATATCCCTGCCACCCACATGTTCGACAGCCGGAGCCAAGCAATGATGCTGAGCCTCCCCACTGTGACAAGCCATGCATTCCTGCTCATTTCCTGCACAGTACTCATGATAAAGAGTGCAGAAGAAGGCATTTAAGAAACAGTCCATCACCTTGACTGTATAGTGCCATTATGTCTAACATTGATACTGAGCCCACTTGTTCACCTGCCGAGAATTCTATGACAAACACATCTCTCTTCAGAAACATTTCTTATTCACAAATTCCTTCTTTTTTTTTTGTAAGTAATATGTTTAGAATAACTGGCTTAGGCTTTTTCCCATAGGGAAACTGTGGCATAATTTGCAGTTATAAAGGAGCGTTTATAATGGCAAACACGCACACGGTTTCCCTTGCTATGCGCATGCCCAGCCTACAGCTCTTCCAGGTTTTCACCGCTCGCCACCAGATTGCCTCCTCAGTCGAAACTGCACTGCCGCCACTATCTCTAGGCAGTAAGTAACTACTTAAAAAAAACTTCCTGACAAAAATCACACAGTAAAGGGGACAAGAAAACAAGAAAAACTAAACTGCTGCAAAGCAACCGTGACTCAGCTAAACGTCATCCAGACCACAGTCGCACCAGACCATTTATTTTATATAATTGGCTGTGGTGAGAAAGCAAAACCTAGCAATTGTATAAAATAAAATATGGGGTTGTGTGTAAACTCGAATTTTACACACACCCTCGGGGTTGGATGCCTGGATAAACCCCTTGAGCTTCGGTCTTGGGGTTTATATGGCATCCAACCCCTCGGGTGTGTGGAAAATCTCGTTACACACACCACCCCGGACTTTATTCTATATATTACGTTTTCCATGGCACAGTTATAAACAAATAAAAAGAAAAAATAATTTGTTGTGAACAAATAAAACATACAAAAAGTAATACATCACTATCAGTTACATTCTGTGTAGTATATACTGTCTAGTCATAACTTTTTGTGCAAGTTATTAATTATACATATTTGTTAGTTCAAAGTCTAGCATTTGAGCAGTAGAATACTCTAACTTAGAAGTGTTAGTCAAGAAAGTATATGGCAAACATACATTATCTAACAGTTTATACTTTATTGTTTATTACTGATAAATAATAAAACATATAACTTAAATTATCTTATAAAATGGGTCACGATTTTGCTTCAACTTGATTGGCTGAAAGGCATCTCCGGTCATGTCCTTATCAGGGCATATCATGCCAACCAGCACCTCTTCAGCCAGCCAGGATGGAGAACAACACAGATCATTGTGCCAGCCACTGCAGCTCCAAAACACCTCATGGAAGAAAGATGGCCCTGATCCCCAAAGCTGCCATTGCAGTGGAAGTGTCCCAACATAAAAAGCACCCACTCCCCACACACAGACATAGTCAAACAAAGTCTATATCCTTGTAGCACATGCACAGTATCATGAGATGGCTATAAAATACCTTAAAACAAATGTTCTACCCACATTTCGGTGTAGAAAGACAAGCACAATCTCCAGAGCTGTCCACAGACCCACTCCTCCATTCTGTCCCCAAAACACAATAAATTTCACAAAAAGAAACAAAAAACACCACTCACAGACCTCCATTGAAAAACAAATCCATAAATCAGTTGCTGTACCCTCCATCAGCATATAAATGCACTGTATGTAACCCCGAGAAACCCGACAGCAATAGCAAAGGTCAACTGCAAAACCGGAAGTGGCTCACTCACAGGTCAGCTCATTCAACGGTTGGCACCATTGTAATTGCATAGTCCTTGCTCTCGCTACACATGCCCCAAAAATAGTATCAACAAACATATAAGGAGACAACATAAAAACAAATGACACAAATATGAAGAAATTAAAAATGAGCCAACTATAAAACCGCAAGTGACTCAAGCATGTACAACAGCTCCTGACTGACATGCTCCATTCCATTCCCACCTGCTCCCATTGAAATCCTCTGGCTGTCTTATGCTCTTAAAGAGCCTGCTACTTACATAAACAAAGCAAAAAATGAAAAAAGTAAAACAAAATATGTTGGGGGCCGGGGTGGTGCTGAGACACAGACACCAATACCCTCTAGTGACTTCCTTTTACATAGACTCTGATCATAAATACAGCACAAGGAAAGGGATAACTTTTCTATTTTGTAATTATATTAATATATTTTTAAAACATATTAAAACTTCTTATCTGAAATTTTTTAATACGTTTTTTTTATGGGGGGCCCATTTTATAAGTGCAATAACACACTCTGAGTTGTGGGTTATCTCCAGATAAGAGAACACCCAGGTGCATAAGGCACTCGGCACCAGTGCTTCATGCCTCATAACACACCTGGGCATGCTCTTATCAGGAGATAACCCACACCTCATCACGTGTTATTGCCTGCATAAGGTACTTTATGTAGTCATCTTATTTGAAGAAGACAAGAAATAATACATAGGTTTAATCTGGTCATTTGAATTGTGTTCACCTGATTACATATCAATGTGTGCATCTGATCATATAAAACAAATAATTTAATAAACGTGTGTGCTGTAATATATTTCTAATTAGACAACAAATGTAATATGGTGGCAGATGTGTCCATCAAGAAACATTTTCCTGTGATCCCTGTGTTGATGTGAATGAGGTCTGTAACACCGTGACATGCTTGTTTGTTTTTAGGTACTTTTCACTGCAGCATAATCTGTCTTCCATTGTGATTTTCATTCGTGTTAGCGGCTGCAATTAGCAATTGATTTGGGGTTGATTTGTTTTTGTTTCTCATATCAAATCATGCTAATAGTGTTAGGCTTTGGATTAATTTATAGATAATTGTTAATATAATTGTTTTACCCTATTTAGCTGTCATGATGGCCATTGTCACTGAGTTAACCCATCTGCATTTTCCCTACCCCACCCTCTCATCTTTATGGCCAACTGTTCTGATATATAGGATGCTGGTGACATATTCTTCTAGTAGTAGCAGCATCACTTACCATCTTTTTTTTTTTTGTGAACTCTTTTTCTGCACTTTCTACCTCCAGACTCTCTCCAGCATGGGCAAGTCGGTTGTCAGTTTCTCCCGTCCTGCCTGAAGCACGGCTCGCTTGATTCCAGCTGGAGCTTCTCCCATCACCTGCATACTCGAGCCCCCTGGGTCTGTGTCCTCTGGGGAAGGACCACCATCACCTCTGGTGCCCTATCTAGAGGATTGGTGTGGCAGTATGCGCAGGGGAGGAGACCAGAACATGCATCCTTACGCCCAACGGTGGATGTGGGGCCAATGCCACTGACCCCGCCTTCACCTACTAGAGGGGGAGAGATTTCTTAACTTTATTTCCCCCCCAACGAGGGCAGTACAATGTCACCCAGCCCATTACGTGCGAGCACCCGCACACGTCCAGAGGATGGTTGCCCAATGTTGTAGCCCATTAACTGAGTCCTGTGGCTGTAGTACATCCAGCCATCGCTAGGTGTTGCTACATGTATGGTAGAGTCCCCTTACCCCTCCCCAGGAGAGGAGAGCAGTCTACAGATGCTCGGTCCTCTCCTCCCCTGCCAACTCCAGATGACCCAGGCTTGTTCCTGAACCAAGGTCACCGGCGTGGCGCAAGGTGTGGTGTCCAGCACCTCAACCATCAGCACCACCGGGCCAGCCTATCACTCTTCATCTTGATATGGCCAAATCATGTATATATGAGTCAAATTAATGGAGCCTTTGTACCCCCCCCAACAAAACAGTTTCAATGCTGTACTTTCATTAGTGGGTCTCATACCCCATAGCTGTAAAAACTATCATGATTATAATGTCAAAGTAACAAATGCCAAAACTCGACGTTGGTGCTAACACACTACCAGGTTTGCATAAGAGCAGAGGGATCAGGGGCTTGTTTAATGCACCTTGAGAGTAAATATAGTACATAGACACCACATTGTTTCTGTCTTTTCCTGAGTTCCTCCCTTTGTTTGCTTGGTGACCAAATGAAGGTGTGGTACTACAGCATTCAAATTGTACATCAGCTGATTAAAACTTATATGAGTCCAACACTTACAGGATGTTTCACACAGATTAAGTTGGGTTAGCAGGCACAGCAGGGTTGACTAAAGTGGATTGAGACGTCAATCTAAACAAGTCTAGAACAGTTGCCAAGTTGAAACAGGGTAAGGCTTTTCAGCTCAAGACTGGGACAACTAAAACAAAAAACAAATTTAGCAAAACTAAAGAGACTATTGTGGTGTGCTACTTAGCTTTTGGTTTATGATATAATAGCTGTAGCTCTGGCCCTCCCTTTCAACATGGTCTCTTGATTTTATTTCTTCTAAAACCTTCACAAAAAAAAGGCTCTTCACCAATCTGACACCCCTACCTCCCACTCAGCATCCCCCCCGTGCACCCCCACACACCTGAATAGGTCACCGGGTAAAGATGAACCTTCTGATCAAAGTCACATCTTGCTGCTGGAATCTGTGACTGCAATATGAGAAACAAAGGTAACTGCAGTTCAATATATTTCAATAGGGTTTTCAACTTTGATACATAACTTGCCATTTTTGCATATTTTTACACCAAATTCTCAACATGCCCTTTAAGGGACCCCACCTGATGAACATTAGTGGTGGAATTCTGCAAATCCGGACCAAAAGGCAATTTAATGTCACTTGGTGAAATCATCTTTTAGGTGAGATCTGAAAATTTTCACCACCCTTTTTCATAAGGTGGGGTTATAGGAAGGGTGTGTTGAAAATTTGGGCTAAAAATATGCAAAAATTGCAAAGTTATGTGCATGCATTGAAATTTTACTTTGCTCACTTGCAACTTTGGTATTTTTAAATATTTTCACCCCAAATTGTCAACATAGCAATTTTTTTACATCACCTCATGAACATGCTAGCTGTCATTTTTCAAATCCTGGCTAAAATGTGTTTTCTCACCTGTGGCACAGAATAACGTTGTGGTGGAGTTGAGTGAAATTTCGGCAGGGATCTGGAAATTCTCAGAACAGTGTTCATGAGGTGGAGTAATGATAAGCCTATGCTGACAGTTTGGTTGCTGTTTTGGCTGAAATGCATGTGCAGGGCCTGGCAACATACAGTACATGTACACATCTATGGAGGGATGGGAGGGCCTTGCACTCCCACAAGGAAATGAGGATACAATTATAATATCTCCAAAACTAAGGAAACTGTTTGCAAAAAACTTTGTTAATGCAGTAGTTAGGGTGACTCAATGCCACAAAGTGATACGGCATCAGGTTTCCAACCCTAACACCCCTCCACCCACCCACCAAGCAGCAAAGGAAAAAAACATTAGGGTTTGGGGTCTCCGAGTCTTAGAAAATCAGTGGTGGGGTCTTCCTTGGAGGTTATCAACACTAATGCTCCCCGGGGGGGGCTACTTGAAGAAAGGAGATCATGCGTGATATTGTTTGCTCATGAAATAGGGTGGGGATTAAAGTTGACAACCCCCAAGGAATACCCCACCACTGGTTTGCCAAGTCCCCAGAGACCTAAAACCCTAACGTTTTTCCTCTTGTTCTGTGGGGAGAGGGAGGATCTTAAGGGTTGGAATCTCTAACACCACATTTCCCTACTTTTGTGGCATTAAGTTTCCCTAACTAGTGCATTAACAGAGGTTTTTTTTTGCAAAGAATATAATATATTCTGTATATGTATGCTACAGATATAGAATTTCATGGATATTGAACTGTTTTGGTGGCTATATCATGCATAACTGCAACAGGATGTGAGTTAAAAAGCTGTGGGGCAATCCCATCCTGTGTTAATTAATTATTTCTGGTCATCTGTGGGGAACAGGGTGGTGGGACATGGATAGACAAAGTAAGGTATCATTCAGAATAGAGTTTAAACAGGAAAGTCTGAGGAAAGGGAATTAAAGGTACAGTGGGAGTGGGAACTCTCAACTGAGAGGGAGGGAGGGAAGGAATTGTCCCATCAAAAAAGTGTAATATAGAAGGAGAGTCTGAAGTAGCGATACTGTAAAACAAATTTTTGTGGGGTATCTACTTTGATGTTCTGCCTAACTTGACAAATGATTAAAAAATAGCCCTCCTTAAAACTTGGCTACAAATTTTTAAAACAATTTTATGACAATTATGATATCAAAGGGTCCCAGTGGTCTCATCTCCTCTCCGATAACCTGTATGTAGTTAAAATACTCTTTACAAAAGTCCACAGAGTCTATTTCTTGCTGTGAATTTATGGTATACTGATCTTTGCCGCTCTGCCTGTTTTATTATAGTTAAATGTGCCCTGCTGTGCCAGTACACAGGAAAACATGTTGGTTAAGGTGAATCAGCTAACTCCAGAGGGAGGAGGCACCTTTTTTTCTAAACACACTGGGAATTTTTATAATTCATCACCTGGCTGACAGATGAGTTCTGCTGAAGAATATTAGAAAATGTCTCAAATCTCATATATATGCTAATGGTATGCTGAGACTGGTCTGTGCTATGCCGGAGTTTTTAATCTGTCTTGACCAGTGTGGAAAGTGGAGGAGACAAGTCATTGCACTCGACAATTTATGATCAAACAACTGAATTGTAAAGGAAGAAGGGCGCGGGGAAAGGAAGAGTAATTTTCTGATTTAACAGCCTTGTTACTACAAATAAAGAAATCTTGATTTTGACTGCACTCGACGTTAAATGAGTTTCCTGCACCCGCACTGAATTTTTCATTTCCAGATTTGTATAAAGCACCCTGTTTAGATTCAAGTGACAGATAAAGAGGCAATTGCATATGAAAATCAAATGTGTATAATAAAGCCGTCTTCTGTTTATTTAATAAACACACGTAGATGACTTCTAGAGAGAATATGTTGATAATTCTTCACTGTGTTCCATTTTTACAAGTCACAAAGAATATTATTTAACAACTAGCAATGACTAGACATACACTTTCCTGTTTATTATGCTGTAACAAACTATGAGGTCTAAAATATTTGGCACTTAGAGCTAATAAACATTTTTTCAATTCTTCAGTTCACAGAATGAGTTTGACAGCAGTGCAGCTATAAATCTGCCTTTGATCTGTAGCAGAGTAATTAATGTGTGCTTTTTTAAAGGGGGTACTTTTTACTGTGAACAAAAAACACTGCTAATAAAATGATAAACCACTTACAGTTTTTATGAATCATGGATATTAACCAAAGTAGAACTGTTCTTTAACATGTTCTAATTATTTAAGAGCCATGTGCAATATGTGTAGATTCAAAAGACTCACAAAAGGAGGGTGCTTTGTTTCACTTTTTATGCAAAAGGAAGGTGGTTTGTTTCACCTTTTATACATTACCTCTCCAAGTAGACTTTCTGCTCTGCTGAAGTTCCCTTTTTACTTGTTCTGAATGTAGCTGACAGCTCATTTACATTTCTCAGTGCCCACCTTGTTGCTGCCATTTGATTGTCCCTTGTACCTCTTAAGATGCATCTTGTACCTCCTTCATCTACAGTAACAGCACAAGCTCGCTCAACACAAAAGTAAAAGCTCTTTGCATGATAGGAATTCCCAGTTCATACCTTTAAATGCAATGTTATTTATCATTATTATTTCTATTCTTCTTGCATTGCTTTTCCATTACTGCAGCTTGCCCAGAATTAAATAGATTGACCATAGGCTGAAAAATAGTTTAGCGATCCATATCTGATGACAAAGAAATAAAGTGTCCTGTCTTGGCCACATGTATCTCTCCAGCTGTAGGCATCTGACCATCTGTGCAAATGCTGCACTTGAGCTACCCGGTGAGCTGTCCAATCTAGGCTGGGTCAGACTGTGGCACAGGTGGCCCACTTGGGAAGTTGGTTTGGGAGGGGGTAACCTGGAAAGAATAGGGATAGGGCCCAGGGGTGATATACTCACATCAGCATTCCATTTAAATGTTGCAAACTGGCTCTTTGTTTATTACAGTATATTTATTTACAGAGATCAGAAAATCCCATCTAATCAAGAAGTGCAGGGATCTGAAGAGTTTTGAAGGTGGGAAAAAGTTTAACTGGGGGGGGACCTGCTAAGTTTGAGGTATCCAGGTTGGCCAGTGTGTCACTCACTCTAAGTAGTCCCCATCAATATTTTTAGTTAATAGTGCAGTCTCTCAAGGTAAGCCTGAACAAAAGTCTGCTTACTAAGGAAATCACAGGATATCTTGGGTAATAGAGTGGGTATGTAACTCGTATAAATTAGGACATGTTTGAACAGTATGCTTATGTAGTTATCTGCTTATGAGGTTGGGGGGGGGGCAGACATGATAAACCTAGAGTCCCTTGTGACCTTAAAGTACTACGTTAGTGTTACAACTCTCTAGCTATTAATATCAAACAAAATATATATTTTTAAAATATTACATTAGGTCTACAATTTGGAGTTTTTACATCAGCTCTGAGGAGAAATAAATAAAATAATACCAGATACAAGGCTGAGCGAAAACCTTACACCTCCACCTTTACAATACACCTTAAAACATTAAAACACTTGGTACAGTCTAATTCTAATTTTCAAAAATGACCCCCTTTCATAGTACACTTTTGTTCTCACGCTATCAGCTTCCTGGAGCTTTCAGGAGGAAATTGTTCTGGAGCATTCAGCTTCCCCCACAGGCCCCATGCCACCCTGAGTGGTGTATAACCAGTAAGGCAACCACACTGGTTGGTGATGTGGCTGGGAGGGGAGCTGCTGGGATCAGAAAATGGAGGTGCATCAAATATATATGAAAGAAAAAGGAAGTGGCATCTTTTGAAAATAACCCCTGCATATACTGTAGCCTTTTAGCCATGTATGGCACTGATGGACAGGACTTGGTATTTAACAATGTTAGGACCATGTATTGTGCTACTGCATCCCACTGTTTCCATTGTGGGTCCTGTCCAAGTACCCCTTGGGCCCCCTTCACTCAACCCCAGCATTTTTTGAAAACTTCAGTAATTAGTTGTCCTTTCTAACAGTGTATTACACCTGGCTAAAATGTGTTATTAAGAATTATTATACTAGTAAGGAGCTGTCCTAGATGCCACTGCAACAAATGTTAAAGTTTTCAATTCTGATTAATTTTTGGCCCCTGGTCCCTATCTGTTCCATTTCAGTTCAAAGTGACTTCCACTGGAAGTACTTTACATCCATTAAATAACTCTTTAGGAACATATCACATTGGTGGGTTGGACCTAACATTTGGTGCCATCAAGGCTCTATATCTTGACTCATAATTCTCATTCTGGGCCATGTCCTAGTCACCGGTGAGTTTTCAGTTTGATTCTAACTTTTAGATGTATGGCCCCCTGTCCTCCTAGGTGATTTCAAGCTTTGTTCAAAGGGACATCCATACAAAGTAGACATATGTAAACCCTGAAGTGCGATATTAAATAGTGATGTATGTGACGCAACTTATGTATGTAGATCTGGAAGAGAAATATCAGACTGATTTATTTGTAAAAAACTTGTTGCTATGTAACAAGACAACCCTGAAAATGCTGTAGGTCCTTTGGAATATGTTTTTTTTAATCCTGTATAAAAAAGTACTTTCATTATATTAAATAGACTTTTGACCACATATTACATTGGTGGATCAGACCTGGTGTTTATTGCTGTTGAAACCACTTATCTCATCACCATATCCAATTATTTCCATTCTAGGTCTTGCCCAAGATTATTTTTGATCCCTTTATTCATTGAGTCCTAAACCTAAGTAATGGGCCTGTTCGGCCTCAGGAAAATGCTGTTGTTTGGAATTTGTTTGCAGTTGGCTGGTGGGTTGGATTAGAAATACTTTGCATTCAGAGGACATAAAGCAATTGCATGGCCTTTGGGTTTTGGGGAAGTTATTTATTTATTTATTTTTTTAATCACAACACTTTTTTTCACCACCTTCACAGTCCTGGCAGGGGCTACGACCCCCCCCCCCTTCGGAGAGGTACATTCTCTGGCCCATTGGGGCCATCATGGGTCCTGCTAGGTTCCAGTATGTTTTTTCTCTGGGTTTTCTCCCATCACTGCACCTGTGCAATGGGTGCAGTAGCTGTCTCTGCCTCTGCAGAGGCAGCCAAGCAACCTGGGCATGGGCCGAACCCCTCCTGTTGTGCTGACGCACACGGCACAAACCCCTCTACCCAAAGAAGGAGAACAGTCCTTCAGATGCTCAATCGTTACCTCCCCAGCTGACCCCTGAATGACCTGAGTCTATTCCCAAACCCAGGTTGCTGGTGTGGCGTGAGGTGTGGCATCCAGCACTTCAACCCTCAGCACCACCGGGCTGGCTAATTAGTTTGTTTAAAGTGCAGCCTGCCGACCCATGGTAAATACTGTACAGCATATTTATCACCTGGGGTACCCAGGGACTGTGTGTTAGGGAGTTCCTGTTAAGTGTAAGGAGTAATTCCTGGTACCAGGTGGGATGAAGGTAGTGGATTCAGTATAAGAGAGCCATCATAACACTGTGTTTGTATTGTAGAGTGAGTCTGAGCAAAGTTTGGCTGTCTCTAGTGGGGTTTTGTTAGTGGCAGCCAAGGAGCTGACATTTTGTGCCATGCCCTTTTAAGACTAAGCTACCTGCATCCTGAGTTACAGGTTATAATTTGGACCCTGTCTAGAGGGGCAACTAAACAGGTCCCGGTATTGTCCTACTGGGTCAAGATATCGAATACACAACCATGCATGGAATACCACACAGAACATATCGTGCAGTACACTAGAGTGAGAGGTTACAAAACCCCACAAGACATATATGTTGCATGCGGTTTTGTACCTTATTGTGCATGGGTGGGGAGGAGGAGGAGTTGCATGGAGGTCAAGACCTCTGTTCAGGAGGTGGTTTGGTGAGCTGCCACTGTGGCTCAGTGGGATGAGCCACAAGTGCAGGGGGTCAATGTGCGTCTGTGGACCAGGGCTCAAATCCCAGTCCCAGACTTTTGCTAAACTGCATTTTGCAGTTTCTTTTTTTTTTCTTTTTGCTCCCCCATGGTGTTTCTCACTGTCCCCGTGTTGAACCCCCCCTGGAGTTGATTATATTAATAGGGGAGGTTCGGGGGCCATAGCTCCCATAATGGGGGGCACAGGTGGCAGAGTCCCCCACAGAAAAGAAAGATAGCACATGTTGTTTTCACTAAAATGTGTTTTAACAGTTTATCCAAGCGGCAGCAATGTATCTGCTAAATTTACAGTGCAGTACATTGCTGCACTCTTGAGTCTGATTTAACAGTCTTTCCCTTTCAGGAGCCAGTGGAGATAAATAAAACTCTGTTTTGCTGTTTAAATCTGTCAGTTTCATTTACTAGACTTATTCTTCTGTGTATGCCAATTGGGGAAACTGCTCCATTTGTGTTGGATATATGGGAAGTATGACCACAGTGAGGAGGTGGGTCACTACTGCATTCCAAGGGATTGTACTAATATAACATTTAGCTTACTTTAACTTTTTCCCTTAGTAGAGATACTGTACATTTCTTTTTCTTTGTTTCAGAACCCTCTCCCTTAACTGCTGAGTGAGAAAAGAACTCAGGAGCCACCGAAAACATCTATAGAACACTGGTGGCAGTGTAAAGTAGAGGTACTTCAATCTCTACACCAATTGGGAGAGTGTCCAAACTACAAGACCCTTACATTTTGATGGTGCCATTGGACTCTATCTCTTTTGCTAGCTGGTCACTCCAGGATACCCCATTGCAGTGCATCCATATCTGCACCCCCCCCCGAATGTTTAAAAAGGGTAAAATCCACAACTGAAAAAATGGCATTTCAAGCAGTAGAGAAATGGTACAAATGGGAGGGATATAATCCATCAACAATTGTTCTAATACAAAACAGTATTAGGACATGGATAAAACATAGGGAGCAGGAAAACTAAAAACATTGCAGATGCACTGTGAAGAGGGGCACTATAGAAGTACTTGTTGAAAGTAATCAGGAGATAGACAAAGTAACTTGCCAGTGACCCTACCTGTCAAAGAATCCTCTATCACATGACAATGATTCATAAGGGAAGTACTGGGAATGGAGCACCCTCAGCCAAACTGGCACTGATTGGCAGGCCTGAATTCAAAAATTGCTCACCAAGGAGGAAAAGACAGTGTCTGATCTAAAAGACCCTGTGAAAACAGTGAGGGGGCTGACATTACTCCCTTTGCAGCTATGTTGAGTGCCTTGGCCAGCCGATAGAAAACCTAACTGACCCTCCTCTGAATACCACAAGATGCGTCATTCTCTGGGACCAGGCCTATCCTGACTGGTGAGGAAAACTTCAACACCAGAAGTGAGCAAGCTTCATTTGTATTGCAGGAAATGATGGGGTTTGCCCATGAAAAATGGTCATGCATTGGTGGTGGACAGTTGCAGGGGCTGGCATTGGCTACTGTATTGACATTTCTTGCTTCTAAAAATGATGCCACTGAAGAAGACCATCTGAATACCCTGAAGCAGATGTACAGTGATAGTTATCTAAAAGATTTTTCCTACCTTGAGGTATCTCGAGGTACCACTGAGGTAACACTGATGCAATTTGCATTGACTGTAATGTGATTCTGCCTTATTCTGTCTCAGTATACACAAGTATATGGCAGTGTGGAAAACCCCAGGAAGAATCTGATGAAGCTGGAACAGGTGAATGTGGAAAAATTGTCCAACTTTATAGTGAAGATGGAAAAGATCACACAGAGGTACTACCAGAAAGGAGCCTGAAAGCAGGTGACATTGACCACAGTAGGGTGGAGCACTTAATACAGGGAGCTGTCTATGGTGATTAAATTATCACCAACTTATGCTTGAGAGACAGAGTCAATAACCCCCTCACTATGCAGACAGTGGAGAAGTGCAAAAGCAGTAAGAACATTCTAGAGGGAGTGACTGTATCCTGCGGTGTACCACTAATAATCCTGAAAAGCACCTCTATATCTGTCCAAGGGGCATCTGGTCTGGCTGGCATCCTGGAACATTTGGAGGCAGTCACTCAACTTGTGCTTGATCAGCAGAAATATAGAGAGGTGGCATCTGCAGGGGTCTGACATGTTTCTAAGATGGGAGACAGGCATCTGCAGATCAAATACACTGGCCTGGTCCCCGGAAAATGATATCTGTTTAAAGTGTGGTGTTTGTGGACATCAGTGTTGTGATTACTTGAATGCTGAAAACTCCCAATTGGTCATTGACTGCTTGTTCAACAAAGTACAGAATATGCAGTGAAAACACTAGCTGGATCTGGTGAGGGATCACACAGGATCTCAGGGATTGAACCACTTATCTTAGCCAGTAAAGATGTCCAAGGACCCACTTCCTATAGTGCATACACTGACTGGACCAGTATCTGAAGTCTTCATCAAAGTAAAATGTCATTGGGTTCAAGATGTACTGGATAGTGGATCTCAGATTACACAGATCTTCAAACTATTTTATGAATGGTACCTGAGCCATTGTCCTTTATTGTCACTGGAGGGACTGGACCTCTTGGGTTTCAGTGACAAGGCTTACCTTTATTTTGGATTTATCACTGTGGACATTGACTTTCAGGACAATGTTTTGGCAGTTGGAGGACTCATGGAATCTCTGACAATGGTGTGTCCAAAACTTGGGATTTACAACAAAGTATTGTTACCATTGGAACAAATGCTAAATGGTTTGCTGGCTGAAAGAGTTCAATGAAGAGGGGGGAGCATGACTGGGGGACAAGCTTTGCTAGTCCATGGGCCAGTGATTGAAGCTTGCAGAAAATGCCAGTGCTCGATGCCCCAGATGTGGATGGCAAAATCTGCATTATGCGTCAAGGATGAGGAAGATCTTGTCCTGCCCCCTAATACTGAATGTGGAGTCAGTAGTGGGGTCAGGTTGAGAAAAGAAGTCAGTAACCACATCCTGATGGTAGAGACTCCAGAGACTCCAGCAAGACATGGATATCTAGAGGGAATTATAAAGCCTTATTCACACTGTGAGAGATTTACTCCAGCACCATGTAATTCATTGTGGCCATGCGTGCTGAAACCCTGTGGAGCAGCATTCAGATATCATGGCTCTGAAGCACTGGAGGGATGCTTTCCAAAGTTCTGGTGTTGGGAGGAGGGTCAGATAGGGATGGGCAGTTGAGTTGGTGTGATGGCACCACAACAATCAAGGATGGGTCTTTTGACCCAAGTTCAGCTAAAGATTGTTTCTTGTGGCCTAAACATAGCTGAACTCAGGGAAGTGATTCCTTTACAAAACTGAGGGCTAAAACATGGAAGCAACATGGTCTTGGAGTTGAGCTGTGACACTGTGACTCTGGACATATGCTTATGCATATGCATAAATGCATCCCCGGTGTCAGGCTCAACACCGAGACTGTGTTTTCTCCATGTTTTAACCCTCAGTTTTGTAAAAGAATCAATTCCCCTAGTTCAGCTATGTTTCAGCTACTAGAAACAATCTTTAGCTGAACTCTTGTGTGAAAAATGACTGTGCTTCAAGTGAATGACACATAAGTGTAGGCTGGGACCAGCCTGTCACAGTGCTGTGTGTGGTGTGGGTTGTTCAGATGGCTAAATTAAAAGGGGCAACATGCCCACACCACAACCTGATCCCAAGGAAATCGGGATCATGGAGAGAATGAAACATAACCCCCAAATGGCAAAGCTGTGGCATTTAGACGTGCACAGCAGCAATGATCTTGCTGCTGTGCACCAGCAACAATGCCACAGAATTATCCATGTGAATGAGGCTATAGTTAAGGCGGTAGTATTGCCAGACTGAGCACATGCCACTGTGTGGCACATAAACATTCAAATCAGAAATGTGATGGATAAGTCCATAATTGTCAGAAAGGGGAAGACACTGGCTAAAATGCGTTGTATGGATACTGCAGGACAACCAAAGAATAGAAGAAGGCAGTCTTTAAAGTGATTGATCCTGGGTGATTTTCATTTCAGCAACTCACTATTACCATATGAATGGAGGTCCAAAAATAGCCAGAAGTTGGCCACCTGGACTGAAGTATTCTTTATATAGGAATGGTTTGTGGGGTGTATCATGGATGAGGAGCATCAAATTCAGGTGAGTGAAAGCCTCTAAATGTTCCCGGATGGCAGTCAATCCAGATGCATCTTGGGCAGATGTGGGGGCCGCTTTCCAGGATCATCAGTGGCACATTGTGGGATACAGTCACTCTCTCTAGATGTTCAGTCTGCTGCCAAACTCATCCAACGATGTCCCCAGAGTGAGAGGGGTTACAGACTCTGTCTCACAGACATAAATTGGTGAGGATTTGACCACAGTAGATATCTCCATCTATCAATTGCTCCACTCAGGTACAGTCAGTATCATCTGCTTCTAGGTTTCCTTTCTAATAATCTCTCTATATGATCTCTTCCATCTGCACTAAGTTGGCCAATTATTCCCCATCCACCTTTGCCAACATCATCAGAATCGTCCTTGTTTTTTTCACACTGCCATACATCCACTCCAGGGTAGTCAGACAGTCCTCTTCAGTGACATGATTTCTGAATCAAGAAAGGCCAATATAGCAACCAGTGCTGGCCCCTGCAAATTTTCAGTAATGCATGACCATTTTTCATGGGCAAACCCCATTATTTCCTGCAACAGAAATGCAGCTTGCTCACTCCATGTGTCGAAGTCTTCCTCTCTAGCTGGAGTTGACACAGTCCCAGAGAATGTCTGCAGTTTGCAATATTTTTAGAAGAGTCAGTCAGTTTTTCTATCAGCTGTCACAATGCATTTAACATGATGGTAACAGGAGTAGAACATCACTCCTCTGCTCCCGCAACTGCTGAAGATGTTGCCGTACATCATCAGTAACAGTCCTGGCATTTGCTGCCCACTGATATTGATGATGTACGATGACATCTTCAGGAGTTGTACGTGACTGGAACTATACAAGAATCAAGGAGTTCCTACACCTTGCCGATTGCTGTAGTCTGGAAAAAGAACAGTGTGGTGCAAATGAGAGTAGACTACAGATAACTAAACAAGTGTACAATACCAAATCAGTATACCATGCCCTGGATCCATGATGCATTGGACTGCCTCCATGGTGGCTGCAGGTTCTCTATTATTGATTTCTGCAGAGGCTACTATCAGATACCATTGGCCAAGTCCAGTTAAGAAAAGATTGCTTTCATTTGCCCCTTTTGATTCTACCAGTTTCTGCATATGCCACAAGGTATATCTGGTGCCCCAGGCACATTTCAATTACTTATGGAGAGGACAGTGGGGAACATGAACTTGCAACAGTAATTGGTGTACCTGGACAATGTCATAGTAATTGGAAAAATTGTGTAAGAACATGAGAATTGTATATTTGAGGTATTAGACTGGTTGGAAAAGTTCAGGCCCAAGCTATCAATGGACAGATGCACATTTTTCCAAACCTCCATGAACTAGGTAGGTCATATTGTAGTCTGTGGACAGAATCCAAATGGATTCCAGTAAGGCTGATACCCTTACAACCTGGTCCCACCCCAGAATCTCCACAATCTGTAACAGCTTCTGAGGATACTATAGACAGTTTGTCAAAGACTATAGCCAAGTAGTATGGCCCCTTTTGAACTGACCATGTGTATCCTCCTACCAACAGGGAATGGAAGCTGAGACCCATGGAAGGAAAAGAACCTCCAATTTACTACAAAGTTTGACCCAAACATATCCCCCTATCTACTGGGAATGGAAGCTGAGACCCATGGAAGGAAGAGAACCTCCAATCTACTACAAAGTTTGACCCAAACATATCCCACTATCTACTGGGAATGGAAGCTGAGACCCATGGAAGGGAAGGAAAGGAACCTCCAACCTATTACAGTGTTCATAAACATGTTGAGGCAGATGGGACACAGCTGGTGATGATGCCTTCAAAGAAATGTGTTGCCTACTCAACTCACCTGTATGCACTTACACTAATCCAGAGAAACTTTATGTTTTGCACACAGTGACTAGTTATGTGGCCTGGGGACTGTTTCATACCAAGATTCACCAGAAAGCTTGAAGCCAGTTACTTTTACTATATGAAGATTGATGCCCAGTGTGCAAAATTACCCCATACACAAGTTCAGATTCTTTGCCCATAAACTTGCCACTGCTGATCAATACCATGACTATCTGTACAGGGCTAATATCACCATCAAAACTGACAATAACTTCATAACATATGTGCAAACTGCAGCCAAGTTAGATGGATCAGAGCATAGATGGTTGCCTGCTTTGTCTACCGTACAATTACTTGGTGGAGTATTGTCCAAGCCTGAATTATGTGGATATGAATGTCTTGTCTCTGGCCCTGTTAGACTGTGAATCCACTGATGTGGAGTATGTAAAAATTCCTGAATCTACTGTGAAAGCTTTGTGCAAGAGCTTTAACACTGATGAGCAACCCTTCCCCACTAATGCAAATTGCTATGTGGATAGCTTGGGGCCATCCAGTAACTGTTTACCACTTGCATGTTGTAGATTCTTATCTCTGCATGAAACATCTTTGCTTCACCTGACCCAGTTTGATCTCCAAAGGGAACAAAGACATGATCCAGTGTTGGAGACTTAATGGGTGTGCTACAGAGAAAGGAGGACATCTCAAAGATTGTGCCTAAAAGTGGGGATGCTTGAGTGCTAATAAAGGAATGGCCGAAGTTAAAAGTAAATGACAATTTGCTATACCAGAATATACAAGATCTGCATGGTTTCCTCTGAAGACAACTGCTGCAGCCTTTAAAGTTCTGCCGTATGATCATGAAGGCATTATACCACGAGATGGAGTATCTGGGATTTGAAGGAGCCCCACAACCCCTTGGTGCATGCAAGGTTCAAATTGGCCCAGGATGGGGAGTGAAACTGAGGAGTATTACAAGCAATGTAGTCAGTGTGTGCAACAAAACACTTTGCCAAAGAGGGCCATCCCACTAGTGAACATTGAAACCATTGCTCGTATGGACTTGGTGTATATTGCTTTCTTGAGCCTGGAGCCTGACTCCAAGAATATTGCTAACATCCTGGTTGTCATGGACCATTTCACTCACTTTGCATAAGCCTATCTGACTAAAGGACAAAAAGCCACCACTGCCAGATGTATAGTCATGGACAAATTCATTGTCCACCATGGGGTGCCACAGAGAATACATTCAGATCAGGGATGGGACTTTGAGAACTGCTTGATAAGCATACTGTATATTGTCTCTGAGCAGGATTAAGAAGTCACAGACAACCCCGTGTCACCCTTAACAGGCTCCTCAGCTCAAGCAGTTCAATCAGACCTTACTGAACATATTGGGCAACTTAGACCCAAAACACAACGCCAAGTAGAGCCAACAAGTCAGTGTGTAGGTGCACACTATGGCTGCTCAGAATCTGTCTGACTAAATTGGATACTTCAGATTGCAGGTTTCTTTTCAGAATTCTGATTTTCAGTATTGAAGTCCAAAAATCAGAATTCCCAAAAAAATGGAATGGATTCAGAATCAGAACCTGGTTCCAAATCCGCATCTGACACTGGTAAAACTATATCTCCATTTGCCATCACCCTGTTGTTTCCTTTCTGCCACACCTTACCTTCTAGTGCTGAGCAGGACATGTCCATTTGGTGAGGTGCTCCTCCATCCCCTCACCTATGCAATGATTGCCTCCTCTTCAACCATGGTGACACTGACTGAGTGATGACCATCATGATGAGACAGTAACTGACAACCACCATTCCCTAGTCTCTCGAGCATTGAGTCCAGCCCAGAGCATTAAGACTAGTCCTCCTCCTGAGTCCAACTGATCACTTGCTAACCACTTTCAGATATATCCAAAAGTAACCCTCCCCATCCTGCTGCCCACAGCTGGACAGTTTGAGTCTGGAATTGAGGGCACTGTAGTGAGCGAGTAGGCAGTGGGCACCACATGTGGCAGGCACCAAGAGAACATGCCTTGCTGTATCCCTCCCATACTGTTCCGCATCCATAGATAATCACACAAGTTCAAGAATCACAACAATTGGACATGTTTGCTGTGAAGAGGAAAGTGAAGGACATCCAGCACCCACTTTAGATTTTTTGACCACAGACAGCCTTGTGACTTAGTTGGTATCTTTTGGGTTACCCAGGGTATGGTACTGGTAGACCTCTGATATTTTCCAGCAGACACAGGAAGAAAGATGTTCTCACTGACTGGTGTGTGCCATGTGACACTGTGACTTACTCTGGTGTGGATACTGGACATATGGGGGGGGCAGTGCACCAGACTCAAGGATGGGATTGATTGGCCTGGGAATGAGAGCAAGGGACCTGCACAGAAAAAAACAGCAGCACAAAAGTGCTTCCTACAGCAGGAGTGGTAAAACTGTTATTCAGGTAACATGAAATGGAGACTCAATTGAGCCAAGTTTATTTTCAGTGAGGTCCTTATTGGTTGTATGGACAGAATCTAGGGCAATCACTCTTAGTGCACTCAGAAGAGGGGTAGTGTGACACATGGAAGTACACTAGTGAGTAAGCAACCGGGTTGGGGAAGGGGACAGAAAAGAAGAGAATGGAGATGCTGCTGGCTGGTCCAAAGACCAGCATGGATGGGAGAACTGATGTAATCATCACCAGTGCCACCTGCATGACCAGACCACAAACCACTCCAGTCCATTACCAGCCCACTGACTATGACTACCAGTTCCAAGGAAGTGAAAGGACCTCCTGCCAGACCGGGTATGGGGGGGGAGCTGGAGAGAGGAACATTGTTGTGTCTGGGTCTGTGGGGGTATTATTTTACTTTTATCTGTTCTGTAGGGGGACACCAATCATATACTGATTCCATAAATGAAATCTGATCAGTGTCGGAATTGGAATTTCCAAAATTCTGACTTTGTGTGCATGGAAGAGATTACAGAGAATCTGAGCACCACTAGTGCACACCTACAAGTGCACTAAGAGTGATTGCCCCAGATTCTCTCTATACAGCCTGATGTTCAGCCGAGAAGCCATGCTGACGATTGACTTGTGCGCTGGAGTTTCCACTGCTAGAGCTTGTCCTGAAACATTCTTGCAATATGTACATAGACTCAGTAATCAACTGGATACTGGTTATCGTTTGGCAGTGAAATGGCTGGGCTGACAAATTTGGCTAACAAGACATGGTTTCACTGAAAAGTGACTGCTAAGGGCCTCCAACCTGGGAACTGAGTTTTGGTGCAGAAATTGGACCTGCCTGGCAAGCATAAGTTGGCTGACCATTGGGGCAACAATCCTTTCATGGTTAAGGAACAAGTTCAGGACCTGCCTGTGTACTGCATAAATCTGGAGGGTGAGTCTGTAAAAGCCAAAACAATGCATAGGAATCATGTGCTGCCAACAGGATGCATGGATATTTTTCTGGAACACTGCAGTTCCCATGCAACCTAGAGGGCCAGAGACACAAGTCAGTCAAGGGAGAGAGCTGCAGCACCCCAATCTGCCTCACATCACACTGGCTATGACTCCTCACAAAAAGAAGCTAATGTGACCTGATATTATAGATTCAGAAACATTCCCACACTGTTTTCAGCTGATATACCCCTGGGAGGTCATCACATACTCGGGAGGTCAAGTGAGTGATTTGGCATTAGTCCCCCTTCCTGAAAATGAACTGAAGCCATCGAAATCCCTAGACTGGAGAATGCCCTTACATGTGCATGCTGGATGGGGTAAAATGTTGCATTTGTGTGGTCTGTGAGAAGTGTGACCACGGCGAGGAGGTGGGTCAGTATGGCATCCCAGGAGGTTACATTAATAAAAGATCTAGCCCACTTTAATAATTCTCTGGGTGGAGGCACCTCACATTTCTTTTCCTTTGGATATGAACCCCCCTCACTGCTGAGTGAAAAATGAACCACCACAAACATGCACAGCAGTCCAATGGCAGACCCTCAACCCCTATACCAGTTTGGAGGGATGTTTACCCTACAAGGGTCTTACAACTGTTTTCTTTTTTTAATTGCCTTACATTCTTTTGAAGTTGCTTTAAAGTTTAAGGAAGTTTGTAGGCCCGAGTCACAATCACAATGGACTAGTATAGCAGAGCTTGTACTGCAATTTTCCATTGTTTACTTGCTTGCAACCCCCTGAGCTATGATTAAACAAGGTCACAGGCCCTCCCATGCATTTTCAAATCATTCTGGAAATTTGGCTGTGAGGGGGTGGCAGTCACCATTCAAATGACATACAGGGTCTTTCTCAAGGCATGTTGACCCTTACTTTTGTGATCACAACTTGAGCAACACCCTATGCCTGTACAACTGTTAAAGGCATGCAGAAGGTGTGTTAAACATAGAAAAATAATCTGTCAGCAGATAAGGATCACTTGACCCACCTAGCCTTCCTCTCTTTTCCCCGCCTATTCTGCCACTGCTGACCCTACCTGTTGTCTCACCACTTCCACCCCCTCCCCCCACACATTGACACCAGCTCTCCTTTATACCTATCCCATGCATGCTTGAAGCCCACAACTGTTTTCTTCTCCATCATCTGCACTTGAAGATTGTTCCAGGCATTCACCACCCTTTCAGTGAAGAAATGCATCCTCACATTCACCTTAAACTTCCCCCTCCAGCTTCATTGCATGCCCCCTAGTTCTTTTAAATGTTCTTTTCTGAAAAAATGATCCCATCCTGTACCTTATTCACCCCTGTGGTGTATTTAAAGGTCTTTATCATGCCCCACTCCTCTATTTCAGGATGTACATGTTTAGATCCCTCAGTCTCTCCTCATTGGACAGTTGGTGCAGCCCCTGCACCATTATTGTTGTCCTTGTTAGGATGGTCTCTGCCCTGTCTATGGCTTTCTGAGGTGTGGCCTCCAGAACTAGACTCAATACTGCAGGTATGATCTCACCAATGGCTGATACAACAGCAACATTGCCTCCCTTTTTCGGCTGGTGATACCCCTCCTTATGCACCCCAGCATCCCACTGACTTTTGCTGCTTTGCTGAATTGCCTTGCCAATTTAAGGTAATCTGTTAAGATTACTCACAGGTCCCTCTCCTGTTTAGTGACTGTCAGTACTCCCCTATTCTATAACAAGCCCTTTGTGTTTCTGCACCCAGGGTACCTGAGGTACCTAAGACAAGACTATGAATGTATAGCAAACTGTTATTATGACAAGGCCTAAGGTTGCTTACAGCATATTAATCTGCTTTAATCTTAGTATTAGCTATTTATGTTAAGTTGTAATGAATGTTAGAAACCTATGTACCCAGTTGTGACTGTGTGTATCATGTATTTTGACGTGGAACTTGTGTAAAAAAACTATTAGCTCAAAGGTAATGTAATCTGAAGCTTTAAATAAATAATAATATTTTGCACTTTTTTACATTGAAACCAAGCTGCCATGGCTTGATCATTCCTCAGTATTTTTCAGGTTTCTATTCATTCTCACCCCCCCCCACCAATCCAGAGTATCCACAATATTGCTGATCTTGCTGTCATCTGCAAAGAGGCACATCTTCCCTTCTGCTTCTTCTGCAGTGTCACTTATAAAGATATTAAAAAGGATTAGTTCCAGTACTGATCCCTGAGGAAACCCGATGGTCACTTTCCCTTCCCCTTGAGTGAATGCTCTTAACCACTACCCTCTGTCGCCTATCCATCAGCCAATTACATACCCAGTGTACCACCTTGTTTCCTACCCCCAAGCTTCCAAGTTCTTTTTTAGTGAGCCTCCTATGTGGAAGCCTCCCATGTGGAACAGAGTTGAAGGCCTTGTTAAAGTCTAAGTAGGCATTGTCTACCTCTCCCCCAATCTATTTTTCTGGTCATCTAGTCAAAGAAATCTAGCAGGTTAGTTTGACGTAATCTCCCTCCCATTAATCTATGCTGCCTTGGGTCCCATAACCCACCAGATCCATGGTAATCTACAAGTCTTTTCTCTAGAATTGACTCCATATGACAAGTTTACCCACTACAGATGTCAGACTGACCCCAAAGCATGAGTGCCACAAAGTGAAGCAGGAGCATGGCATCTGACTCAGTGGTGTCGAGGGGCATCAGCTGGTCATTGGACTGCAGGCTATGTTGGGCAAGGGCAGAAAGGTGAGTATAGTATGTACTAAGCATCAAGGAAGCAGAAGGGCTTAGGGGAATTGAGGGAATCTGCAGATTGCTATAGACATCACTGACCCAGCTACATATAGGGATATATAACCGGTAGCTAGATGAAGATTTCCACAGAGGATATGGTGGAATAGAAGCATGGACAGGAGTCAGGATAGTGGGAGAAGAGTAGTAAGCTATAATAGTTGTGGGGCAGCATTCTTCCTCGGGATAATGTGGAGTGCAGGGGGCTGTCCTGTGTGCAGGAGACTAGAGCAGTTTAGGCCAGAAATAAGACAGCTCAGATGGGAGCTGGGGAGAATGGTGTGGTGAGCCAGATCAGTTGATCAGTGGAGAGAAAGGAAGACTGGGGTGCCCAGGAGAACAAGGGCATCAGACAGAGGAAGGGATCATAGATGATCACCCAGTATACAGTGGTATATCTTCCTCAGATGCACGGGAAGCTCAGGGTGGAGGAATAGTAAGTGGTAGGGGATGGGGTGGGAATGTGAGGGTAGCAACAGGGGTGGAAACTCTTGAAGGGATGCTTTTAATGACTAGATTTGCACCACTGTCTGGTATGGGGAAAGGGCATCAGGAGGTGGGGTAGGAAGTCAGGATAAGACAGGGTTGAGGGTAGAAGGACAGGAGAGGTTAAAGGTGACTAGTCAAGGTGGTCAGGAAAGAAGAAGCAGACAAAGTGGAGTAAAGGATGTAGGAGGGAGAGGAAAGGATAGGAAGAGGGGAGGGAAAAGTGGAAGCAAGTATGGCTAGTGTCATAGGTACATGGGTATAAAGATAACACTGGACAAAGTAATTGGGTACAACACACCCGCAGTATGTTTTATTTTATATAAAAATAGAAAAAAATAAATAAATAGAAATAAAACTGTCCAAATAGAACAAGAAAATAAAAAATAGTTTCAAGGCTATTTCACCTTAAATCAGGTATCTCAAAATGATTCATCGGCTTTCCTGCTGTGAGAAATAAAATTCCTGTTCAGGCAAAGCTCCTTCTGCTTACCTTCCTTCAGGTAAGTGAGACTGGTTAATCTCACTTTTGGTGTTTGAGGAGGGTTTATATAGCCCTCCCAGTTATGGGAAAGTCCATCTCATAACATCCAATTAGTTCTAGAATAGACCCAAAATAGGGAAACTCCTAATCTATTACATAATGAGATTATTTATGTGAAGTCCTTCTATAGGAAAACTCCTTTCCTGAGGTCTTGCTAAAAGGTCAGCATCTGCTTTCTATATAAGCAAACATGTATTTCATTTATACATGTGCTGTATTGTTATAGCATATGGCCACTAGCCATTTACTTTATATCTCAGGGCTCTATGCATAATGGGACTCCTTTAGAGACCTGCAGTGTCTCTTTATTCTTTCATTTGTTTAATTTCTTTATAGTGTTTAGTTTATCTTGCAGACCTCTCCTTAGTCTGAGGGCTACTCTCTCTCTTTGGGGAAGGGGAGGCAGTGAAACTGAATTTACAAATTTTGTACTATGTTGGCAGCAGACAAATGAACATCCTAGATATGAATATACTGTGAAAAGAAGTGAAACAGTGTTTTGGGACCTCAAAATATACTAGAAAACAACTGGGGAAGTCTGTACCACCCTATACCTGAAGAGCACAGACAGGAATAGCCTTATAGTCTTCAAGAACTGACATCCACGTCATGTAAAGTTCAATATTCCTAAAGGACAGTTAATAAGAATCCTTAGGAACTGTGCAGAGAATGATGAGTTTATGAATAAACAGAGTGAACAGATTTTGAGATTCAAAGAGAGGGGTTACAGCAATAGGAGCATTTGTTCAGTTACAGAAACGGTTCATAATTTGGAATGCTCCACTACATTGACTCCTAAAGTTGTTTACAATAAGGAGAGTAAGTTTGAATGTCCTTCCGTTACAACTTATTCAATACAACATGACAAGATTTGAGAAATAGTTAGCAACAACTGGCCAATTTTTAATTTGGAACCAAAATTAAGAACAGTTGTGAAGGATATACCTAAATTAGTGTTTCTCAGAACCAAAACAGTCTCTGACACAATAGGCACTTTTACACACAGGTTTATGTAACAGAATAACTGTTACAGAAACAGTATTCTGTTACATCCCTTGTGTGTAAAGTGCATCTCTTTCGTTCCCTAGGCGAACGTTCGTCCAAACCGCAATCTCTGATTGTTGCAGTTTGCACCGACCTGTTCCGTTTCATCTGGCTGTGTGAAACAGCTATTCCATTAGCACTGCACAAACAGCCATTAGAGCAGCAAACTCCGGGGGAGCCAAAACAAATGGAGGCGGGGTTGGCCAGAATACTCGCAGGGTGTAAAAGGAAACCAGAACCCAACAGAGTACAACGGCGCCACACAGGTAACGCTCATTTCATTTTAAAAAACTGTGTGTAAAAGTGCCTAATAGTGCATAGTATGTTACCAGCCACTGAACTGACACAAATCAATTGGTTACCACCGCCCCATTAGGTACCTTTAAATGTGGCAAGTGTTTATACTGCCCTTATCTCAGGCAGTGTAAATATTTTGCATATCCTAAAACAAAAAAAAAGTATGAAATCAAGCATTGCATTAATTGTGCAACTGAGGGTATTGTCTACTTATTGTCCTGTAGTTGTGGTAACATTTATGTGGGCAGCACTACGAGAGGACTTAGGCAGTGGATGGGTGAGCACGTACATGTTACACAGCATACTGACAAGTCATATGCGATAGTAAAACATATGAAGAATAAACTGAATTTGATCCATAAAACTGAGTTTAAAGGACTTGAGAAGGTAACTTTAAATGCGAGAGGGTGGATTTCAAAAAGCTGATTGATAGACAAGAGAGCTGGTGGATTTACACTTTGGAAGCAAGACAGGATGAAGGCATGAATAAAAAAAATATAGATTTGTCTGCCTTCTTGGAAAAACTGTAAGGGAAAGGGGAAAATGTGTAATTGAAATGATGTACCTAAGGTCACTGCTTTATATGTACTGTATACGTCAGTGATCTGATTTGTACTGAAAATCACTATATTTGAAGTTTGTGCCTGATGAATTGTTTGAATTAATTTATGGCCATTCCATACTCTTTAATATATATTTCAGAATGTAGAAATATGTTCATGTATCTATATATCTATATATATATATATTTATAGAACTGTCTTGTATAGATATTTATGTGAAATCCTTTATTTATAGGTATACACTTTAAGACTAGAACATTATGTAATACTGCCATTGCATCTGTTTGATTCATTCATCAAGTTGTGTGTAACACATGATGTCATTGAGTGTAATTTGTGATTGGTCTTTTTAAACTGATCATGTGCACTGTTTATTATTTATTGACACCAGGTGGTGAGCTTCATTACTTTGAAGAAACCTGAAGTTATCAGGCGAAAAAGTTAGTCTGTTTGGCTGAGTGCCGCTTGTCCTCTGTATGGCTTCCAATGGTTTTTATCTGTCTGCAACATAGGTGGTGAATGTTAACTGTACTTTTGTTATTAATAAATGGTAAAATATTTTGGTGGCTGTCCTCTTCTGTGGGTGCTCATTGAATGCATTTTTTTACTGTTGACTTGAGCATTCAGCACCACAGTAACTTTTCCTGGTGCTCATCCTTTTGCTTCATGTTCTTTGTTTAGTTTGTCTTGCAGCCCTCTCCTTATTCTGAGGGCTACTCTCTCTGTAAAGCATTTCCATGCATAGGGACATTCCTGTCCCTTTAAATCATTTATTTTCTATATTGTAGCAGAGCAGCAGACTGCTAAACAATCATTATCTTGCTGCTCTGCTTTGGGGATCTGCATAGCTTTGGAAAGCCCTTTTTATTTCAAATGCTCGCTTTTCAGAGCTTGGGGTTTTCAGGGGTTTGGGTTGGAGCATCCACCCACATACGCTTTAGAAGCTCCACCTCAGGGTCCCTTTAAACAATAAACAAATTACAGTACAGTCTTTACTTTACACATTGTAATTACTTTATTACCCTGGGGTTTAAAACACATCATACTATTAACCATCATAGTACATCATTATAACAATTCAGTATATACAATCATACTCATGCTTCATTTTCCTTCACTATATCTGCCCCATGTCATGACAAAAAATTAACATTTTTGTGTTGACTTCCTGTTCCATCTTAGTCCTCCTGGACCTCTCAGCAGCGTTTGACACTGTGGACCATGAGGTGCTACTTGACCGACTGCAGTTCTGGTGTGGCCTGTCCGGTAAGGTCATCAGATGGTTCGGGTCATACCTAGAAGGTAGAGTGCAGAGGGTAATGATGGGGTTGGCCTCATCTAGCATGAAGCCTCTAACCTGTGGTGTCCCATAGGGGTCGGTCCTGTCGCTCTTAATATTCACGGTGTTCATGCTGCCATTGGGAGACATTATCAGGTGGTATGGGCTGAGTTTTCACTGTTATGCAGATGATACCCAGCTATACTTGTCCTGTGCACCAAGTAACCAGGTGGCGGACTCTGTATTTAACAACTGCCTGTCTGAGATCTGGACTTGGATGTCCCATAACTGGTTGAGACTCAATCCTGACAAGACAGAGGTGCTGGTGGTGGATCTGGGTCATCATGAGTGGGATGAGTGTTTGTGGAAACCCCCTAGTCTTATACCGGGGGCGTGCCGCTGTCCCCTTTCGAGCAGGTAAAGAATGTGATCCTTGACAGCAGTCTGACACTTGATGCTCAGGTGTCGACCGTTGTTAAGAGTGGATTTCACCATCTGAGGGACATTGCCCGGATTCGGAACCTGTCACCCCCCGAGGACCTAACCCCACTAGTACATGCTTTTGTAACATCTAGACTGGATTACTGCAATGCCCTATATCTAGGGCTATCTGGAGGTAACCTCCACTGGCTGCAGCTGGTGCAGAATGTGGCGGCAAGATTACTGACAGGTATGAGTAGATATGATCATATTACACCCATCCTCTGCAAACTGCACTGACTGCCAGTCAGGTGGAGGATTGCCTTCAACGTCTGGTTACTGACCTATAAGGCTCTACATAAAGGGAGACCAGCCTACCTGCAAGATCTCCTAGTGCCTCACTCTCCATCCCAGGCTCTCTGTTCCACCGAGTGAGGTCTCCTTGATGTTCCTAGGGTTAGGTTGCGTCACTCTGGTGATTGAGCTTTTTTGGTGGCTGCACCTACCCTGTGGAACACAGTACTGAAACAGCTACAGGTGGCACCCTCGGTGGACACCTTCAAGAAAGGACACAAAACCTATTTATTTAACCAGGCTTTTAATCTGTAGATGTATGACTTACTGTAATGAATTGGATAAATAGTTTTATATAGTAAAGTAGGTGGAAATTGATGTGGTTTTAAATTTTGTGTATATTTTAATATTATTGTATTTTACTTTGATTGTGAAGCGCTCTGAGTCCCTGGAAAGGGGAGCTATATAAAAGAAAGTATCTATCTATCTATCTATCTATCTATCTATCTATCTATCTATCTATCTATCTATCTATAATGTTTTATCACAAAACAATAAGGTTGCAATGTCAGATACCACCGCATGATGTGGGCATTTTGATCTTTCATTTGATTTATCCACACGAGTGGATTGTGATCTGTAAGGAGAGTAAATTCCATACCCCACAAATAAAAGCACAAAGCTTCTATCACCCGCTTAATGGCTAGGCATTCTTTTTCGATTGTGGCATATTTTTGCTCCCCATCATGCAGTTTCCTGCTGATATATATGATATGGTGCTCCTCTCCTTGTACTGTCTGGCTCAACACTACTCCTATCCCTGTCTTGGAAGCATCGGTATGTACTTCAAAGGGAAGGCTAAAATCAGGGAACTTCAGTACTAGGGAAGCACACAGGGCTGCCTTAATGGTCTGAAAGGCTTCATCACACTCAGGACTCCATTTAACGAAGTTACTGCACCTTTTGTTGGTTAGATCTGTCAAAGGTGTGGCTCTGGAGGCAAAATTGGGAATAAACATCCTATAGTACCCAGCCAAGCCTAGGAAAGACCTGACATGCTTCTTGGTCTTGAGTACAGGGCTGTCAGCTACACCCTCTACCTTCTCTATCTCAAGATGTACACACCCATTACCCAAAAGGAACACTAACTACCTTGTCTCATTCATTGCCAGGGCACACTTTGCTGGGTTAATGGTAAGTCCAGCCTTCTGTATAGAATGCAACACAGCAGTGAACTGTGTTATGTGTGTCAACCAGTCGGGGCTTTATATTACAACGTCGTCCAAATAGGCAGCACAGTATGTAGTGTGGGAAACCAGGGTGGAGGGGAGAAAGACATAGATTGGAGGGTGGTCTTGTCGAATGCGAGAAGCTTAGGTAACAAATCAGCCAAACCACAGGCTCGCTTGGCTGTGGGGGGGTGGACATTGTGACCATCACGTAGACATGGGCCACCCAGAACCAGGACTGGGATATGATAATCCCAGGGTACAGGATATTCAGAAAGGACAGGACTGGAGGAAAGGGGGGGTGTGGTGATTTACATGAGGAAGGGGATAAGGTGTATGAGAGCGGAGGGGGTAGAGGACAGAACAGAGGCCCTATGGATGCAGTTTCAAGACTCTAAATGAAAGACACTGAGGGTGGGGGTAGTGTACAGACTTCCAGCTCAGGGGGATGACCTGGATTGGGAGTTGGCTTAGCAGATTAGAAGAGTCTGTAGGAAGGGAGCTCCATAGTGGTGGGGGACTTCAACCTCCCTGGGGTGGACTGGAACATCCCAACCAAAAGGAGCAGAGATTACTAGATGCATTTCTGAACTGCTTCCTGGTGCAATTGGTCTGCAAGCCGACTAGGAAGGGTAGGACTCTGTACCTGGTATTAACAAATGGGGAGGCTGTAAGGGATCTGAGAGTGGAAGATCCACTGGCTGGGAGCGACCATCATACAGTGTGGTTCACACTCAATATGGGAAGGGTAACAGGAGGAACAGGTACCAGGGTGATCAATTTTAAGGGAGAGGACTTTAAAAGGATGGGGGAAATTTTGGTTGAGCATCTTGTGGGAATTCAGACAGGCATGAGTGTCAGACAAAAATGGAATATCATTAAAAAAGGGGCTGTCAGAGACTACTGAAACCTGCATCAGGACATGGAGCAAGAAGGGGAGAGCAAAGAAGCCAAGCTGGCTGACTCTGGAGGTAATGGAAGGGGTGAGGGCCAAGAGAAAAGCATTCCGGAGGCTTAGGAAATCAGAAGGGTAAGGGGACAAAGATGAGTACATGAAGAAGTCCAGGGAAGTTAAAAAGCTAGTCAGAGCAGCTAAGGCTTCCAGAGAGCAGAGACCAGCACAGGGAATCAAGGACAGGAAAAAAAAACTTCTTCAGATACATTGGCGAGAGAAGAAGAAACAAAGACTAGATTGTGAGGATTAAGAAAGGTGGGGGGTGTGAGAAGGGGAGGACCAGGCAGAGGCACTGAATCAGTACTTCACTCTCTGTTCACAAATGAAAGAGGGGCAGGTATCCCATGGGAAGAGGTGGAGTGGGCGGGGGCAGGGTGACATATCAGAATTACAGAGGACAGGGTGCTGGAGGGACTAAGGGCACTGAGGGTGGTCAAGGTGCTGGGCCCGGATGGCATTCACTCTAGGGCACTTAGGGAGCTAGCGGACAACATGGCGGGACCACTGGCAGACCCGTTCAGTACATCACTGAATACAGGCTGCGTGCCACAGGACTGGAGGATGGCCCATGTGGTGCCCATTCATAAAAGTGGCCCGAAGGATGATCTTGACAACTACAGACTGGTGAGTCTCACTTCAGTCATGGGGAAACTCATGGAGTCAATCCTAAAAGAAAGACTGGTGACCTTTCTGGAAGACAATGGGCTCCAAGATGGATATCAGCACAGTTTTGTATCAGGCAGATCCTTCCAGATGAACCTAGTCGAGTACTATGACTGGGTTACCAGGGAATTGAACATGGGGCCATGCAGTGGATGTACTGTATTTGAACCTCAGCAAGGCCTTTGACTCGGTGCCGCATGGGAGACTGGGGGAAAACTGGAATACATTGAGGTGGGGACAAAAATGGTCAACTGTATCACCAAGTGGCTGAGGGGTAGGCAGCAAAGGGTGGTGGTGAGGATTTTCCTCACCAAGGGACCTTACAAGTGGGGTGCCCCAGGGTTCAGTACTGGGACCGGTGCTGTTCTGGATAGTCATAGCAGATATCTCAAACAGGATTCGGAGTAGGATCAGTCTGTTCACAGATGATACTAAGATCGGTGCAGTGATAGATGACATAGATGGGTGGAGTGGGCTGCAGGAAAACCTGACCAAACTACAGGAACGGTCGGAGACATGGCAGTTGGGAGTTCAACGCCAAAAAATGCAAGGTACTGCACTTCGGAGCAAGGAACCAGGGGAGGAAATATCAGCTGGGAGGGTTACAGTTGGAAAGCACAGAGGAGGAAAATGATCTAGGGATACTAATAACGGGGAGTATGAACCACTCAGCTCAGTGCAGGAAGGTGGCTGCAAAGGCAAACAAGGTGCTGGGGTGCATAGCGAGGGGAATTTCCTCCAGGCACAGAGAAGTGATCCTACCCCTGTACAGGTCACTGGTCAGGCTGTACATGGAATACAGTGTGCAGTACTGGCATATATTTCTGAAGAGGAACATCAGATTGCTGGAGGTGGTGCAGCGTAGGGCAACGAAGATAATACGGGGACTTGAGGGAAAATCCTATGAGGAGAGGCTGGGAGAGTATGAAAATGAATTCCTTGAAAGAGAGGAGGGATGGGGGGATATGATCGAAACCTTTTAGTACATAAAGGGTATTAACAGGATTAATACAGAAGGGATTCTTCAGATCAGAAGGAGGAGGGACACAAGAGGGCATCAACTGAGATTGGGGAGGGGAGATTCCGGAGGGAAATCAGGAGACACTTTTTCATGGAAAGGGTGGTAGATAAGTGGAACACTCTACCTGACGAGGTGGTATTGTGTAGAATGGTGGGAGGATTTAAGAGGTGCGATAGAGTGAGGGGTGGTTATGAGGAGGGGCAGGGAGGGTGGGGCAGTCACAATTTGAGGGCTAGCTGCACAATTGAGCAGACTCGATAGTCCGTGAGGCATGTTTCTTCTGACATTTCTTATGTTCGGATGTGTGTGGGGTCAGAATTTGATCCATTAATCTCTGGAAAGTTGCAGGGGCTCCATGCAGGCCAAAGGGCATGGGTCTATGTGATAACGGCGAACGCCTAAAGGCGATCTCCGTTATCGCACAGTCAGAGTGCCGAAAAGCTTTTTGGCACTCTGACAACCCCAGTGCACAGGACAATGGCACCAGGAGATGCTTTTAATGCTTCTGTGGGGCCACCACCCCTCATTAGGGACTTTCGCCTTCGCACCCCTACTTAAGGATTCTCAACTCCAGGGTGGTGCATGTTGGGGGGTGAAAGCATTAAAAAAAAATCAAGTTTCGGCGCAATAAAATCACACCAGTGCCTGGACCCGAACCTGGTACCTCACCCACCCCAGCCACAAGCTAACCCCCGATGCCGTGACGCAGCTTGGTCATCCACCGCAGTGCCACCGCTACAGCCCCTCTGCCCCCTCCCAGCCCATGCTCACCGTGCTTGATCCCCCCCCACATGCATGTACACATAGTGACATCCTGTCGCCCAGTTTGCCTGACCCCTCATCCGGTTGCCTTAACCTCCCACGCGGTGAGGGATTGCAACGGGAAGGTGTCGCTATTGTGGACGGTGCCCTTCCTCATGCGCCTACCTCACGGGTTACCAAAGGGTATAGTTGTGAATTGGTACAACCCTAATGGTGTGCTGAAAGCTGTATTTTCTTGGATTCAGGGGCTAAGGGAATTTTCCAGTATCCCTTGGTTAGGTCAAATGTAGTGATATATCTAACATTTCCTAAGTTATCAATGATGTCATCTATTCTGGGCATCGGGTATCTATCAAAATGCATCATGTTATTGACCTTCCTAAAGTCCATGCAAAGTCATATGCCACCCTCCTTTTTAGGGATAACCACTATGGGAGATGACCAGGCTCTAGTAGATGTCTCAATAATGCCTAGCTGTTTTAACTTTTTAATCTCCTGCTTTACCCCTTTTCTGACTTTCTCTGGGAGTCTGTAAGGTTTCTGTCTTATAGGGTCTGAATTAGTCAGGATATAATGTTGTTCTCCAAGTGCCTTTCCAGGGACACTTATAAAGATTGGGGGGGGGTGATATGTTCTAACTGTAAGATCGCCACTCTTTGTTGTGCATCTAACTCGGGTTATCCTTGTTACGGTGAGGTTTTGCTGTTCCTCTAACTTCTGGTATGCCATCTCTAACTCTGATTCATCTTTCTCTGGGAGTATGTACATAGTCCCTGTAATTTCCTTTTTCTCCACCCATTTTTATGTTTGCTTGCATGCATGTGCAAAAAACATAGTGCCATCATCTGAGTTTTCGGAGGTGTGGCAGCCCTCTTCCAATTTAGTCAGTGTGTTTGCAGGCACGGCCGCAGTTCTCCAATGCCTGCTGGAGCTGTCTATGACAGCAGTCCAAAATGCAGTGGAGTACAGTTGAAAGGGGAGCTACACTTCAGTGAGCAGCGATAAGATATCACCTGCTCACGCGCACTCCCCACACACACACACACACACACGCACGCATACTGCGTGCTCGCCCCCCCACGCACACACTGTGTAGCCGTCGGGGGGTGCCCAATCCCTGTCAGCTGTGCTGTCCCTCCCAAAACAGAGTTCCATATGCTATACTTGGTGCCCACCCTAAGCGTGGTTACAGCGTGTGTGTGATGGGGTGCCCAATCCCCAACCGTCACTGGGTACCCCGGTACAGGGGTGCCACACTGAGCCCACCCCAGCATGGCAACAGATGCTATCACCGACAGGGGTGCCCAGTCCCCCGTCGACTCCACACCCCTCCCACTAGCTGTCCTTGTGCCATGCTGGGAGCCCACCCCAGCATGGCAAACGTCCCGCGTCGTCGTCATTTAAAAAAAAAAACAACAACTTGAAACTTAAAATGGTCCCTAGCTGTCTCTGCCCCCACCTGCACCCACCCACTGTGCACCCTGCCTCCCCACCCCCTCACCCCATACTTGCCTCCGGACTCGTGCGACGATCTTCGGTGGACCGGGAACACGTCTGCACTCTTCAAAGCTGACCGCGAACTGAGGAAATGCTGGTAAGCTGTATAATGGGATAGATAGGGGTTTTTCAACTTTGCTGCATTTCTCAGGCATTTTTTGGAATTTTTGCACCAAATTTTCAACATGGTTTTTTTGGGACCCCTTCTCATGACTGCTTTCACTGTCATGGCATTAATCGGGCCTGAAGGGTGATTTTGAAGTCACTGCGTGAAATCACCTTTCAGGACTGAGTAACAAAAAGACACTGCCACTGTTCATAAGGTGGGCTCTCAAAAAGCCTATGTTGAAAATTTGGTGGAAATATTCCTAAAAATGACTGCTTTACGAGTGTGCGTTGAACAGTTCAAACGTACGCTCGTAAGTTCGTGAATTTTCAATATTTTCACTCCAGATTTTCAACATTGCTATTTTACCACACCTCCTTATGAGCAGTACAGTTGTCATTTTCACATCTTGCCCAAAACATGTTTCGCCCATATAGCGCACAATGGCGCGAGTCGGTGTGGAAATCAATGTATGGGACAAATTAAGAAAATCACAGTGATACTGTTAATGAGCAGAGGTCTTAAAATGGCTATGTTGAAAATTTGGTGAAAAAATTCCTAAATATGACTGTTTTATGAGCGCACATTGCGCAGTTCCTACGCACGCTCGTAAGTTTGCGAATTTTCAATATTTTCACTCCAGATTTTCAACATTGCCATTTTATTACACTTCCTTATGGGCAATACAGCTGTAATTTTTCACATCTTGCCCAAAACGTGTTTCCACCGATGTAGCGCACAATGGCACAGTCGGTGTGTGAAATCAATGTATATGGGATACATTAAGAAAATCACAGTCACACTGTTCATGAGCAGAAGTGTTAAAATGGCTACGTTAAAAATTTGGTGAAAAAATTCCCAAAAATGACTGTTTTACGAGCGTTTGTTGCGCTGATCCTACGCACGCTCATAAGTTTGCAAATTTTCAATATTTTCACTCCAGATTTTCAACATTGCCATTTTACCACACCTCCTTATGAGCAGTACAGGTGTCATTTTTCCCATCTCACCCAAAACATGTTTCCACCCATGTAGCGCACAATGGCGCAGTCGGCATGTGAAAGCAATGTTTGGGACAGATTAAGAAAGTCATAGTTACACTGTTCATGAGCAGAGGTCTTAAAATGGCTATGTTGAAAATTTGGTGACAAAAATCCATAAAATGACTGTGTTATGAGTGAGCATTGCGCAGTTTCCACGCACCCTCGTAAGTTCATGACTTTGTAATATTTTCAGTCCAGATTTTCACCAGTGGCATTTTCCACACTTCCTTATGAACAGTACAGCTGTCATTTTTCACTAACATGGCGAAATGTGTTTCACACTTTCAAGCGCAGATCTGGGTAATTACGCTGTGGGAAATCATTGTTCAGGACAGATAAAGAAAATCACAGTGACACTGTTCATGATCAGAGGTCCCAAAATGCCTGTGTTGACAATCTGCTGTAAAAATTCCCAAACTAATTACATTACGGGTGTCGTTGCACAGTTTCTGTTGCCTTGTGACTTCACCAGTTTTTAATATTTTTACTGCAGATTTGCAACATTGCCATTTTCACCTCCCCATGAACAGTACAACTGTCATTTTCACATCCTGTTTGGAATGTGTTTTGCACCTGTGGTGCTAAATGCCAGAGTCACTGTGCATAAGCAGCTTTCGGCTAACAAACTGATATTGCCACTGTTCATGAGGTGGGGGTCACAAAAAAGACATGTTGAAAATTTGGAGTGAAAATACCAATGAATGCCTGAGGTATTAGGGTTTCTAACCATAACGCCCCACCCTGTAGAGAAAGGCAGGCATCAGGGGTGTGACTTGGGATTCTTGCCTGTAATGCTCATACCATTTCATACCCTGCAGCCAGTGAGAGGCATTGAGGTATGCCTTGGACTCTTCAGCTCCAAAGTTCACCTCATTCTCCTATACCACACCCATCTCACCATATTTCCTGATGGAATGGGGTGCGCATAAGGGCCAAAGATCCCAAGGCACACCGTGACACTTGTCAGTGTCTGCAGGGTAGGGTGTGGTGAAATGGCATGGCCGTTATGCCTGACGACCCAAAGGCACACCCCAATGCCTGTCACTCTCTGCAGGGTGGTGGTGGGGTTGGCTTCAGTTCAATACTTCACTGCCATTTCTATTATGCAGCTCTGTAACTTCTACACTACCAATGCCAATGCCAGCAAGCAAACATTTGGCATTGACAAATGCTTGTCTTAGTAAACTGGCACGATAGACTTGCTTCCCTGGGTATTTATCTCGGGTTGCCAATTCATATGTTACTGGCCCAGTCTTTCTTAGAATCTTACAGGATCCTTGCCACTTCATTAAAAGCTTTTTCTTGGTGGTAGGGAGTAATAAGAGAACCCTATCTCCTGCCTATAACTCCTTGGGTTTACAGTTATGGTCATAATATGCCTTCTGCTTACTCTGGTAAGAGACACTGTTTTGGTGAGCCTTTTTTGTGTACTCTACCAACTTCTTTCTGAGCTGAACCATATAGTCAGTAATGATAGTTTGCCCAACATTGGTTCCCCCTTCCCAGTATTCCTTTACCACATCCAGGGGTCCTCGGGGATTCCTACCGTATAGCAAGGAGAAAGGGGAGTACCCTGTAGCTGCCCGTGGGACTTCTCTATAAGAAAATAGCAAAAGGTGAAGGTACTTATCCCAGTCTTTTCCATCCTCATGCACAAATTTCTTTAACATACATTTCAACACCTGGTTAAAATGTTCCACTAGACCATCAGTTTGTGGGTGGTAGGGTATAGTTCTTATAGCTACTACCCCCAACAAACGGCACAGCTCTCTAAACAAGGTGGCCTGGAAGTTACTGCCCTGGTCTGACAGCAGCTCTTTAGGTATTCCTAGTCTATGGAATACCTTGACTAACTCCTCTGCTATTCTGGGAGTAGTGTCAGTGTGTAGGAGTATTGCCTCTGGATATTTGGTTGCATAGTCATATATGACCAGTATGTACTTATAACCTCTTGTACTCTTCTGTAAAGGGCCAATAATATTCTTTGCCATTCTCCCAAAGGGGGTGTTAACAATAGGTAGGGGCATAAGGGGCACCGTGTCTTTCTTAGTTACCTGGGCCACTTTCTGACACTCTGGACAGGCTGTACAATATTCGGCAACATTGTCATGTATGCTGGGCCATAAAAATTTTGTAACAAGCATACTGTCTTTCCCTGCATGCCCTGCCCAAGGGAGATCATGTCCCAAATACATTAACTGGGTCCTAAACTTGACAGGGATTACCAGTTGTTTCACTTGCTCACCCATTCATGCATAGGAGGCAGTATAGCGTAGTGGTTAAGAGCACTGAGCTATAAATCTGGAGACCTGGGTGTGAATCCCATCAGCTCCCACTTGCATACTGTATGACCCTGAACAAGTCACTTAACTTCCTTGTGCTCCCAAGGGTCCCTTGTGGCTTTTTTCTGGTCTACCTGCTTGAATATATCAGCCACTGACACATCATTTTGCTGTTCCTGAGCAATATCACATTGTGTAAACAGTTTGACAATAGCTTCATTTGGTAGTCCATTTTGTTTTTTCCTCCATAACTTCTGGGCATTTTTCTTTTCCCCCTTTGATTTCCTGTTGTTACTCGGTGTTTTGAATACATCCCCTTCAAAGAGAAAAGTGTCCCCAAGTTGTTTTACTGGTTTGTGCCCTTGTAGTAACAGCTGTTAATTGTTCTTTAGGGTTGATTAATGAAGAAAAATCGGGAAAGTCTTGCCCAATCACTACAGGGACTGGCAGCTTTGGTACTATTGCAACCATTTCTGCTTCCTGTCCATCAATGTTTAAATTCATCTTGGTGGTGGGATATCGATGAGTGTCCCCATGCACACAGATGACACCAGTATACACATCAGAAACTGTGGCATTTTCTAGTACGTCTGGGTGTACTAATGTCTGTTGATTGCCAGTGTGTCAAACCCATCATTTTCTTCTCTCTGATGATGGCTGTTGCTGAAAAATTACTCTAATTAAGAAGGGCCAGATGGGTAATCTCGCTCTTTTGCTTGTAACAGAACCATTATATATGGCCTTTACCATTACAGTATCTACAGACAATGTCTGGATTATATGGCCTACCCCCTCTGCTTTCTTGTCTACCTGAAGTTCTCACAGGGGGACATGATAGGGTAAAAGAAATTGGTCTTACTAGTTGCTGGGTGGGGTGATGGTCGAGTCCATTGACCAGTATCCCTTCCTCATTGGTTGCCTGGCCACCAGGTAATCCTCCGACAGGGTGATTGCAACTTCTGCCATTTCCAGATGATGTTTCCTCACCCAGATCTGGACCTCTGCAGGTAGAACCTGAAGAAACTGTTCCATGACTACAGCTTCAATTATATCCAACAGTGTTCTTCCACTCTGGTTGCAGCCATTTATTGAACTGCTCGTTCAAACGAGTATACATCTCTTGGGGAGTATAATTTCCATGATATTTTAGTGTTCGGAAGCATGGCCTATAGGTTTCAAAGTTGATGTTCAAATGCTTGATTATTTGCCTTTTTAGCAGTTCATACTTCTTGGCACTCTAATGGTCCATATGGCTGTAGGCCAGTTGAGCTTGACCTGTAAGACTGGAAAATAACCTTACCACCCACTGCTCTGGAGGACAACCACATACCTTAGCTACCCTTTCATTAATAATCAGGTAGGCCTCTATGTCATCAGTGGCTGACCTTTTTGTCAATTTAATGTCCTTAGGGCTGGCATTCGCACCCTTGTTGCTTCTATTGGCCCCACGAATCTGAAGAGCCCTGATTGTGTCTGCCAGTCTCTTGTCCTGTCATTATTGATCCTTCTCTCTTTTTTTTTTTGCCATTCAAACTTTATTCATTTTTTACATTTACAAAGAGAAGATCCAATTAGCGTACATACAAATAATACAGGATCAACAATCGGAATTGGATCGGCTCTTCCCCTCTGCCCCCTTCCCCCTCCCTATCCCCCTTTCTTCACACAGGATGTAGTATCAGCAGGGAAGAGAGAAAAAGAAAAGGAAATGGAGGAAGGCAGGCCTCTATGTTGCTTATAATGAGTACAATGCCAGCAGGGGGCCCCAGATCTTTTGAAATTTCTGGGATTGATCATGCAGGCTTGCAATCATATTTTCCAGATGCAGATTTGCCAAGAACTCTTGTAACCATTCACTATAAGTGATGTCAGTCGCGTCTTTCCAATGATGCAAAACCAGAGTTTTAACTGACATAGCTATAAGAGCTATATGGAATTTCCTACTATTTACTGTGACTGAGGAAAAATTGCCCAAAATGCAAATTTTGGAAGTGAAGAGATCGTTTAATCCTAATAAGGGATCAACCCTCTGCCGAATCGCTTGCCAAAGAGGGGCTACTTTAGGACACTTCCAGAATATATGTAAAAGATTTCCATTTTCCTGATGGCAACTGGTACAGGTACTAGATGACAGGAATCCCAACTTAGCCAGTTTCTGGGGTGAATACTAGTAATTATGCAGGATTTTGAACTGCATTATCCGGAGCTTATCATGTCTAATATATTTGTGACAGCTCCCCCATAATGAAGGCCAGTCAAATTCCTGCTGGGGAAACAGGGAAGTCCAAAATCGGGTCGGGCCAACACAATCCGGCCATTTCCAGTTATGCAGTATCCCGTACATCTTAGAAACAGCATGAGGAAGGCCTGCCGTTGAGTTCAGGTCAGTCCAATAGGACAATTTTAAGGGGACCGGAGGGACAGGGCCAAAAAATTTCACTATCAGACACCGTAGTTGAAATATTTTGAAAATGGCAGAATTCGGAACATGGGCTTTATGGATAATCTCGGGAGAGTTTAACCATGAGACATCTTCCCTAGTGAAAAAACTAAGTGGGTGATCTCCTAACTGGGGGATCCACTTCAGTTGGAGAGGCCTGCCCTCAAGAGTGAGGTTGGAGTTTCCCCACCATGGTTGGGAAGGGTCTGATGTATGTTCGTAGTTTAGAAAAGAACATAGCTGTGAGTGGACTCTTAAAGATACCGCAATAGGGCTGCTTTTGAGTGAGGGAGGTAGGGATTTTAACCTAGCATGCAGAAGCGCCCTGGGGGATAGCCCATTAGCCTTTATTAGGGTACGTTCAATCTGGAGCCATATAGGAATAATAGGATATGTAGTTGGAAGGAGTTCAGGTACAGCCCATCTCAGGTACTTATTTGCATGGCTAGCCCAGTAATATAGCCCGATGTGTGGGAGCCGTAGTCCTCCTCTCCCCTTGGGGGCTGAGAGCTTGTTGTAGCTTATCCGGGACTTCTTCCCTTTCCAAATGAAAACCGATATCATCTTATGTATCCTTTTAAACCATGCTAAGGGAATCCAGACATTTGAGAGATTGATTAGGTAAAATAATCAAGGAAAGATGTTCATTTTGACTATGTTAATTTTCCCCCAGAGAGAGAGGGGGTGCAAGGCCCACCTTATAAGATCTTGCCTAATGGCAGCAACTAGGGGATCTAAGTTCAGTTTGATAAATTGGCCGGGATCTCTTGACAAGTTAACTCCCAGGTATTTCAAGGATTTAGCCTGCCAAAAGAAACCCACTGCAGAGGCGTCTGCTGTCATCGCTTTATAATTTAAAGGGATGATCCTTCTCTCTTAGTTGCTCTATCTTGATCTGCTAGCTGGCAAGCCATTTCAGGAGTTCACTCATCTTCTCCAGGGGTTCCTTGACTAGCACTTCCTCTAGCTCCTCTTCTTCTCTGATGTCCTCTTCTTCATTGTCCACCATCGTTGATTGCTGTTCAGGTTTGGCCCTCGGCCTTCTCTCAAATTCCAGGCCAGGGAGCAGCTGTTCACCTGTCTGCTCGGCCTGCACTCTGGTCAGAGTGGGTCATACAGGGGGAGTCATAATGAAAAAATGTACCATCGTGCCACTGGTTACTTTGGTGTCAAGTCTGACACGTACTGGAATCCACCCTGTGGCTAGAACTTCCAGTAGCCCACTGCTAACACCAAATGTTACAGGTACATGGGTATAAAGATAACACTGGACACAATAATTGGGTACAACACACCCGCAGTGTGTTTTATTTTATACAATAATAGAAAAAATAAATAAATTGAAATAAAACAGTTCAAACAGAACAAGAAAATAAACAATAGCTCAAGGCTATTTCACCTTACGTCAGGTATCTCAAAATGATTAATCAGCTTTCCTGCTGTTAGAGATAAAATTCCTTTTCAGGCACAGGTCCTTCTGCTTACCTTCCTTCAGGTAAGTGAAACTAGCTATCCAGCTAATCTCACTTTTAGTGTTTGAGGAGGGATTATATAGCCCTCCCACTTATGGGAAAGTCCCTCCTATAATATCCAATTAGTTCTAGAATAGTCCCTAAATAGGGAAGCTCCTCCTCTATTACATAATGAGATTTTACTTATAGGAAATCCCCTTTCCTGAGGTCTTGCTAACAGATCAGCACCTAGTTTCTATATAAGCAAACAGAACAAACCTTTATTTCATTTATACATGTGCTGTATTGTTATAGTATTTGGCCGCTAGCCCTTTAATTTATGGCTTAGGGCTCTATACACAATGGGACTCCTTTAGAGACCTGCTGTATCTCTTTACTCTTTAATTTTGTTTCATTTCTTTATTATGTTTGGTTATCTTGCAGCCATCACCTTATTCTGAGGGCTATTCTCTCTGAAAAGCATTTCCATACATAGGGACATTCCTGTCCTTTTAAATCATTTGTTTTCTATGTTGTAGCAGAGCAGCAGACTGCTAGACAATCTTTATATACCCACTCTGCTTTGTGGCTCTGCATAGCTTTGGAAACCCCCTTCTTATTTCAAGCTCTTGCTTTTCAGGGTACACAGATTACTCAGGGAAGCGAGGCGGCTGAAAGTGAAAGTTTACTGCTCTGTGGAAGCCTGCCTCTCTAGCAGCCTGGACTGGCTGCACCCATGCCATGGACTCCTCCATGGCTAGCTGGCACAATTCTACAGCATATTTTATACAAAGCAAGCAGCCGGGAGTCTTAATAATACAGGGGTATCAGTAATTATTTACACAGATACCGAGCAGCAGCAAAAGTAAAAGATAAAGTTTGCCGCTCAGTTCAAGCAGTTCCTGCTTTGATGCAGGATTTCTTTGGCATGGCATCCTACATAACAATGGAGCGGCAGCAAAATAATTTAAACAAGGGAGACATAATGCCACTCCATTATACTCATATTCCACCTAACAGAGTGTATGTTATTTTGTATTTAACAGTCATTTTAAACATTTCTAAACATTCCTGAACCATAAACATAAAAATGGCATAAGCATTAACTTAATTAAGCACTGCAGCACTTTAAACTCATAATATGGCACAAAATGCACTTTATTCAATCAGCAATTTATATACTTAAATGCACTTTATATCTTTAGCATTAAATGCCATAAATGCACCTTATTTCATTACTGCCAGCTGGCCTCAGCCTGGTGCATTTTTTTGGGAGTTCTTGGTGAGGGATGGAAATATAGAAACTTGAAATATAGGCAGTAGGAAAAAAGATTTAGTGAGAGGTAGAAAAGACTAACATAGGTAGCCAACCTACGCCAGGGGTGAAAAAAGGTAAAGTATAGTAAAGGAAGATACTGTTGTGCTACATATTTCAGTAGGAAAAAGAAGAAGATATGAAAAAGCATCCCTCCATCTGGTTATAGGCCAGGCGAACAGCAGTTCTGACACAGCTAGCCAGAGAGGGAAGGGCATGGAAGGGAATGGAGAAACAGTTGGGAGGATAAGCAGTGGATACTGCAGAAAGTTAACCAGGGCAGAGGGGGAGCAGTCAAGTGAGGTAGAAGCTGGTACCACAGGTAAGGATGAACGGATGGGAAACATGGATACAGGTGATCAAAGAATAGTATTCCAGAGGACTCCATAATAAAAGGTATTCACTGGGGAAGTGAAGGAAAGGGGACCCAAATGCAAGAAGGAGGGTGGTCTGCATGCCAGGGATGACAGCAGGGAAGGTATGCCCAAGAATCAGAGAAATAGTAAGAGGGATTGGTGGGAAACCAAACTTAGTTATACATATGGGTACCAATGACCTAGCTGGGGAAGAGGTGGAGGTAGTGCAAGGTAGATTCAGGGTGTAAGGGAAGATCTGCAGGGAGGATGCAAGATCATTGACTTTCTCAGAACTGATACCAGTACCAAGGGCCAGCACTGTCAGAAAGAAAAGGATAGTGGAATTCAATTACTGGCTGAGGAAACAGTGCAGAGAGGAAGAGTTCACATGTATTGGGACTGGGGTGAGACCTAGTCAAAGGAAAATGTATTTTCAGCGGACAAGCAACACCTCAGTAGAGAGGGCTCGAGGGTACTCAGGAACAAACTGGGGGGGGATAGTTAACCAATGAATGTAATTTAAACTACTGGGAGGGTTGACTGGCTAGCAGACTCAAAGACTCAGGGAGGACAGGGTCAACAGACCTCACCCCACACTGGTAGAAGAGGACTGGAGGGTGGAAGTGGAGGGGGGCAGTGCAGACATCAATGTGGGCTGGGGGCACACAGAGAGAAGAAATGAGAGAAAAAGAAGAGAGGAAAGGGAAGGAGGTTCAGACTCTAAGTGGAAGGTGCTGTCTCTAAATATGAGAAATCTTCGACACAAAATGTATGACCAGTGGGCACTAATAGCAGAAGGGAGGATGGACACAGCAAAAGTAATCAAGACTTAGACCACATCACACCATGACTGGGACCTCTTAATCCCTGGATATAAACTATGCATGATGGACAGGGCAGTAGGAAAGTGGGCGTGGCAGTTCATATCAGTAAGGGTATAACATGCACGAGGGAGGAGTTGGAGGAGGGGAGGGTGGAAGTATTATGTGTTCAGATAAAGGTCCAATAGTGGGAGAAAGGTGTGGTTGGGGGTGCTTTACAGACCACCCAACCAGGAAGAGAAAAGGGACAGGAAACTGAGCTCACAAATATTGGAAGCTGCAGAGAAAGGAGAGGTGGTAATAGTGGAGGATGTCAACCTGCCCAAGGTAGACTGGAGCATACCATCCACAACTTGTGCCAGGAGTCAGATGATCCTAGAAGCATTGCAGAGTGGATTCCTGACTCAGGGTGTCACAGAACCCACCAGGGAGGGGGCCAGTCCTTGATCTGATGCTCACATCCCATCCCATCCCACACTCTGTTTGACTCCACCACCAGTACCTCCATCTTATCAGGGTTCAGAAGCAACCAGCTGGAGGTGGTTCTATGTCATAGAAACACAGAAACATAGAAACATAGAATTTGACGGCAGATAAGGACCGCTTGGCCCACCCAGTCTGCCCATTTCCCTACCTGATGGATAAGCTGCAGATCCTAGTTAACCAGCAGCCTACTTCTTCCTACCCCCACCCCCTAGAATTGCCTTATGACTGTCCCATGCATGCTTGAATTCCACCACTGTTTTTGACTCCACAACCTCCTCTGGAAGGCTGTTCCAGCCATCCACAACCTCTCTGTGAAAAAATACTTCCTTAAATTACCTCTGAGCCGCCCTTCTATCTTCAAATTGCCCCTTGTTCTTGCACCTCTTTTTTTGAAAGATGCTACCCTCTTGGACTTTGTTGATTCCCTTGAGGTACTTGAAAGTTTCTATCATGTCCCCCCTCTCCCTCCTTTCCTCGAGGCTATACATATTAAGCTCCTTAAGTCTCACTTCATATGTCTTCCGGTGCAGACCCTGCACCATTTTAGTTGCCCTCCTCTGGACAGCTTCCACCCTGTCTATGTCTTTGCAGAGATTGGGTCTCCAGAACTGCACGCAGTACTCCAGATGTGGTCTCACCAGCTGTCTGTACAGAGGGATAATAACTTCTTGTTTTCTGCTGGTGATGCCTCTCCCTATGCATCCCAGTATCCCCCCAGCCCACCTTGCTGCCCTCTCACATTGCTTGCCCACCTTTAGGTCATCTGATATGACTACCCCCAGGTCCCTTTCCATTTTTGTTGTTGTTAGTGTCTCACCCCCCATTGTGTACTCTTCCCCTGGGTTTTTGTTTCCCAGGTGCATTACCTTGCACTTCTTAACGGTCATAACGGTGACCGCAGAAAGGTGATTGCTGTTAGGGTGACTGTACATTGCCGAAAATAAATTTCAGCAATGTACACCCTGGCGCACAGCAAAACGGCCCCAGGGACTTGGATTTTAGTATTTTATGCAGGGGGCTGTGTCCCCCGCAGCTCCCCACCTTTGCCCCCCACACACACCCCCACTGAAGGATTCTCAACTCCGGGGGGGTGCATGTCAGGGGGTGCAAAACCGCAACAAAAATAATATGGGCCGGGGGCAACAAAATATACCTGCACTGTTAAACCCTAGCACCCTCACACCCAGCCCTGAACCCACCCACCACACCATGGTGCCAGCTGGCAGCTCACGTGGCATCATCCCTCCCTCCCTCCACCCCTCACTGGGTGTGCTAGCTCCTCCCCTTGCACACGTATATATGTAGTGACATCCTATCACTATATGTGCAAACCTTCCCATCCAGTCACCCTCTCAAGTGGGTAGCCCCATTGACATGCACCGTGATTGAGTCACCGTTTTTATAGGTGCCCAATCGGGGTCGCCTATATTACAGGATACCACTGGAGGCCATCTAGTCACTGATCTCAGCAAGGCAGCTGTTAAGCATGTCTGCCACATTAGATGTTCCTGAGGCAAAGGACAAGTATTGCTAGGTATCATCAGCATAGCCATGAAACCCCAAACCATACTTCCTAATGATTCCCCCCAGGGGCAGCATGTACACTGTGAACAACATTGTGGACAAGACTGAACCCTGGGGAACTCCACACAACTGGAGACTAGAGGTGGAGACGAAAGTTCCCATCACAAACCTTTGCCTCCTGTTAGTTAAAAATGACTCAAACCAGCAGATGATGGTATCAGTGAGTCCGCAGAATTCCCTAAGGCGGTCCAGCAACACACAATGGTCCACAGTGTCAAATGCTGAAGAGAGATTGAGGAGAACAAGAATTGTCCTTTCCCCTCAATCTCCTTCCCTGAGAATATCATTCTGCACCTGAACAAGCGCAGTTTCTGTACTATGCCTTACCCAAAACCCCGACTGGAGGGGTTCATATAATTCAAGGGTCACAAGATGCTCCTCCAACTGAAGCACCACTACCTTCTCCACAACCTTCGTCAAAAATGGGAGGATGGAGATAAGACGGTAATTTCCCTTGACCTCCAGGTCCAGAGATGTTTTTTTTTAGGAGCGGTCTCACCAACGCCTCATTTAAGGCATCAGGGAAGACCCCCTATGACAAGGATCACCAGATAATCAAGACAAACATCAGACCAACAGCATCGCCGCATCTCAACAAGAAGCGCGTCGGCACCGGGTCCAATTCACAAAAAGGGTGCTTCAGATTGGTTGCTACGTCAATAACCTCATTTACCCTCACCAGTTTAAACTCTTCCCAACTAGGTGGAATGCACTCAGAACACTTCTGGTGACCACTGTCAGCTCTGGAGTGGCTGACTTGAGGGAATTCCATGCTGGATATCGGACACCCTGTCCGAGAAAAACTGAGTAAACTCTTCACATTCAGCATTGAAAAAAGCCTTTTTTGGGCTGTAGACAGGCCAGATGAAGTAGCCTGTCCACAGTCTGAAAAAGTGCAGCTGGTCAGTTCTTCCCGGCATCAATCTTCCCAGACAGAAATTCTGCATTCTTACAGTTGATTGCCCCCTGGTATGCATTATAATGTGCACACAGGCCCAGTTTGTCCTCCTCCAGCCTGGTCTTCCTCCAGCAGTGCTCCAACCTCCAACCTTTCTTCTTCAACTCCCTGAGCTCCCCATCAAACTAAGGGGATCTCAGGTAGGAAGATATGTGTCATACACGGACAGGTGGGAGGAGTCAATGGCATCTGATAGCACCCTACCATAGGCGTCAACTGCATCACCAATGCCTCCAATGCATGCATTACACTAGATAGATCGCTACCACAAAAAAAACTCCAAGGTCAATCCCCGCAAAGGACAGTAGCTCATCATCTCTGTAGGGGGAGGGCATCTGGTGGGTGCCCCAAATATGAACCGCACTGTGCAGTGATCGGACCATGCCACCCGATCAATCTTGAGATCACTTACTCAAGCCCCACTGAGAACACCAAGTCCAGAGTGTGCCCGCCCTAGTGAGTCATGGAGGAAACTACCCACTAACGATGAACCCAGCAACATCCTGCAAGAAATCTTCTGCTGTCCGGGGGGCAGCCTGCATCTGGATCCCCATGGATAGCCACACATTCAAAGGAGCCCAGGGTTTTCACTGGGTGCACAGTAAAGCCTAAGTCAGATCGCAAACAGATGGTTACCCCACCACCCCTACATTTCTCCATGGGGCAGTGCACACAGTATACCCAGAGGGGACAGCAGCCTCAAAGACTGGGCCAGCATCATCCCCAATCCAGGTTTCTGTGATGCAAGCCAGATCAACCAAGGAAATCAAGTCTGCAATAATGGCAGTCTTGTTCCTGATCGATCTGGCATTGCACAGCACTGCTCACAGGGGATTGGTGCACAAAGCAGCCCCTTGGGTTACCTGGCCCCTCGGTCTGGTGGACTCCCTTGGGGCAGGCACTAAACACATCTGGCCATCCAGGGTGCCTTCTGCACCTGATGATCTCTATTCTGCCATGCCCCACCATGCACTGGTCACTCCTCTGTCCAAAATCACCATGGCACCTCCAAATCTCCTGGTTAAACAACTGGAAAAAAAAATCCCCACCTCCTGACAGCATCTTGCTGTGGTGTTAGAAACCAGAGGGCTGAAAAAGGGCCATAGATTATGCAACTGAGATGCCCTGTACACTATCCTGCCCCCCCCCCAGGCCCCCTGGACAGCCCTGACACATCACCCCAACAAGAGCCCAGCATACCTATCTAATACCACTCACACCACTCTTACACACTAATAAACAGTTTGCCTTAATTATACACCCCAAAACACATACTAAACAAAACAAAATAATACACTCAACCACCCTTTCATAAAATCAAAACCCTACAACCCACTAAAACCCTACAAAATATCCCCAAAACCCATGCCCTGCCCATAAAGGGATAAAATGAATAGTATAAAGTTGCATTACCACCAAGTTGTTCAAATAGAAAAACTGTTCAGCAGGCTCAAACAAGCCAATGCTGTCCACAGACTTTGTTGGAATTCTCACCAGCAAACACAGGAGAGGTCCCTTGCACTCACTAGCCAGAGAAAAGGCAGAAAACTGGTAAAAATAAACAATCCCTCCTTTCAGGAGGTTGACCAAGTTTCAACAAAGCCAGTCCGCTACAAAGGATTGTGAGTGATACTCGTCCCCAACAACTCAGCAGTCCCTCCAGGTATCACCAGCCAACTCTCACCCGGCTGGATGAACCAGTCACAGCCCAAACATCCCAGGAAAGACCTAACAAATATGCTCCGAGACCAACTCTCACTCAGCTGAAGAGCACAGTACAGTTAGCTGATCCAGGGTCTCAGTCCAAAAGGAAGCTGGAGGTATGAACCGGAAAACACCTGCACTGCTGGTGGTGGTGGCACTGAACCTAATCTGGATAATAGGTCCCCAGGATAGATATGTGGACCAGTGGGCAAACAGCTGGTAGCTTCCTTCTGTGCTTTACAGCACATTGGGCAGAGGTACTTGGGGTAGTACTTCACTCTGGCTGGGGGAATAAATTGTACTAAGCCCAACTGCAGTGGCAGCAACACTGGGTATTTGCCAGCATGTCACACTGGCATGGTAGAATGTAACAGAATCACAGACACAGGACAGAAAATGTTAAAATTGCTCCTGACTGAGATTGATGAGTGGAAGCAGCCTGTGGTGGTGGTATCACAGGAAGGAGGGGCGGCACAGGATTTTTAGGCTACAGAGCGTGGGAGACAGAGCACTTATGACCTTGGGACTTTTGTATATCAGTAGCTTCATTTTAACCCAACATCACCTTGGTGTACCCCAGGGAGAAGTTACAGGTAAAGTTGCAATGTGAAGTTACCAATGGGGAATTTCCTAACAGAAAAACATTGCAAAATTATACGCGGACACAAAATTGGCAACTTTGCTTTAACTTCATCTGCAAATTAAAACTTCCCAACATCTCTAGGGGAGAAGAGTAGTGGGGTGAAGCATAGATATGCAGCATATTGTTCCTCATTTGTACCTATTATATGATACATACATTAGGGCTTTACTGTTTATTAGTGTCAGACTTTTATGTTCCTCACCTGAACGTTGTATTGTTTACCTAGGTATTGTATTTATTTAATTCCGAGATGATTTCCTATGAACAATGTTGCATGTCTTCTACATTTGGAATATGTTGTTAGACAAATAGCACGCATGGTAACCTTCTTGAAGGTGCTGCCTGTCTATGGTATGGGTGAGGCTAGGGTGCTCTGCACCATGGGATTCAATCAGTGGTTGAAAAACTGGTGCAGAGCTCAGGGTTTTGACTTCATTGGAGACTGGGGGATCACCTGGATGGATGCAGGCCTATACTGGCGTGATGATCTGCATTTGTTCAGGAAGGGAACCAGGATCCTATGTGATAGGTTTAAATGCTTCATTAGCAAGCATTTAAACTAGCCAAGGGGGGAGGCACTGAAAAGGAGAAGGGAAATCCTAGCCCCCCTCAAAAAATTAGGGTAGCTAGTGAGGTAAACACCAAGATAGAGAAGTCGATAGGGAGAAGGGTAGGGGAAAATGGAGAAAAAGACAAAGGCAGTAAGGACAGGGATGGAGCAAACAGAGGTAACGCCATCAAAAAATGGAGGGTAATGAGTACCAATGCCCGTAGTCTAGGTAACAGGCTCCCTGAACTGGTGGCCTTGATGGAAGAGGGATGCCTGGATATCGTGGCAGTCACAGAAATATGGTACACAGAGGACCATGACTGGGATGTCAGAATACCAGGGTATACAATCTACAGGAGGGACAGGGAGGGTAGAAGAAGAGGAGGAGTAGCTCTCTATGTAAGGAAAGAGATCAAAACAATGGAACTAAAGGGTAAACAAGGAGGAAAGGAGGCACTGTGGGTCACCATGGAGATTGAAAATGGCACCACAATCCGCACAGGGGTTGTATACAAACTCCCGTCTCAGGGGGAAGAAATGGATGAGGAAATGATAGAAGGCATCCTTAGGATAACAGAGAAAGGGGAGATATTGCTGATGGGGGACCTGTATATGCCAGATGTTAACTGGAGCACCTTTGCTGCAGCCATATCCAAGAGCAGGGTCATCCTTGATGCCCTACAGGGTGCATGCCTCAGACAGCTAGTGTTGGAACCCACTCAGGAGGGAGCAATCTTAGACCTGGTAATCTCAAATGGCGATGGAGAGAGGATCTCAGAGCTAGAAGTGGACAGCCACCTGGGAACAAGTGACCACCAAAAAGCGTGGTTCATGATAAACTCAGCTGTACAGTCAAGCTATACAAAAGTGAAGGTACTGGACTTCAGGAGGGCTGATTTTGTAAAAATGCATCAGAAAAGCACTAGCAAACAGACAAGAAGGAGCGGTGGAGCAACAATGGGGAAACATCAAAACTGCCATCACAGAGGCAACAAGTCTTTGTGTGAAGCAAATAAACAAATCAAAATGAATGAAAAAAACACGATGGTTCTCAAAAAGGTGGTGGGGAAGGTTAGGGAGAAAAAGACAGCATTCAGGAAATATAAGGGAACACAGAAGGAGCAGGACAGAGAACTGTACCAGTTAAAGCAGAAGGAAGAGGGGAAGTCAGTCAGTGCAAGAAAGCAGCAGCAAGGGCAAACAAGATGTTGGGATACGCAGGTGAGATGAGGCTATACTGCCCTTGTACAGGTCACTGGTCAATCCACATCTAGAGTATGGAGTACAGTACTGGTGCCGACACCTTAAAAATGACATTAACCTGCTGAAGATGGTCCAGAAGAGGGCAACAAAGATGATCATGTGTCAACAGGCTAAAGCATATGAAGAGAAGTTGGGGGCCCTGAACATGTACTCTCTGGAGGAGGGGAGGGAGAGGGGGGACATGACCGAGACTTTCAAGTACTTGAAAGGGATAAATAGGGTGGATAAGGATGGTCTCTTTAAGCTAAGTGGCAGCTGAAACACAAGGGGACTTAGTTTTAAGCTAGAAGGGGAACAGTTTAGGAGGGAGGTGAGAAAGCACTTCTTCACAGAGAGGGTGGTGGCCAGTTGGAATTCACTGTCAGAGGAAGTGGTCTCATTGAAGATGGTAGGCAGCTTCAAGATATGCTGAGATAGACATAAGAGGAAGATAAGTGTCATGGGAGGGGCAGATGGTAGGGATGGGAGGATTGGGGGAGATGGCACAGAGTCAGTAGGTTAAGCAATGGACTCTGCAATATGTGTAGACTAGATAGACCAAATTGCCTTATTCTGGTGGCTTCTTTATGATCATATGTACAGCAAGTAAAACATTGGTATTTTTATTATATTTCACATATTCTGGATGAGTATGACTCCAGAAGAGACTGTACAAGTGGTTTTCAAATAATGAAGAACCACAGCTTTTTTATAGCTGGTCCAGAGGACCCACTTATTGTATTATGTAATCACAGCATTTAAAACAAGGCCCAGTCTCCACTAATTCCTATGGGCATGCAAAAGCATCTGTTAGAAAATTCCAGAATGTTGGGGCACATCCAGAGGTAAACAGCAGAACCATAGGTGGTCATTCCAGAACTTCTTCCCATTCCTCATAATCGTCCTTCCACAGCATACGCTGAATGAGCAGGAAGTGAGTCAGGAAAAAGAGACCAAAACAAAAAGACAGTCACCTAGAACAGCAAGTGGCAATGGCTGGGACCTCTCATCTGGGGACTGCCTTTGCATCACATTTGTAAATTAATACCTTTGGACTGAGTTTATGCTAGAAAAGGGTGCTCGAGCTTTGCAGTTTGCAGTGTGGAGAGCTCCTTGGTTGGTTCTGCAAGGGAAGGTTTTTCTAATGAACTGGGCAGAAATGAAAACATCTGTAACTGGAAAGCTTTGCCTATACTATCAAATCTTTCAAAAATATTCTCCAGCCAAAAAAATCAACAAAATGTTTCTAATAATAATTGAGTAATACTGAGATATTATTTGAAATGTTTTGTTGATTCTTATTTCCAATACAGAAACCATGTCTGTGTTGGGCGATGGTTTAATCAGGGAACCCGTGGATCTGTTATTTATCTCGTTTACATGTGCACATCAACCCGGTTCAAACAGTGAAAAAATGGGGATCGTGGAAAAAATTGTGGTTTACAGACACATGTAAACCCAACTGGTGCACTAACCCTGTTGCTATGGAAACCAGGTCGAAAGTATAGGGTTCACAGGAATTGATACCTGTTGAACCCTATTGTGCTCCATATGTGAATGGCATCAGTTGCCAGATCATTCCCGGAGGCATGCGCTTCTAATACATCCTTTCTTGTCAACCTAAAACTACATGTACTGAGCATGCTCACCTTAAATTTGCATCCATTGCTGGTATTCCAGAGACGTACATGTAAACTCAGTCACGTCTCTGGAACCAGAATGAACTGATCATGTATACTGAACAGCGTTGAAACCTGAATTACCAGCACCAGTCCCCGTTCCCTGGTCTCATGGTACATGTAAACCAGGTAATTGTCCTAACTAGTTGTTTGGCTCATATGGAAATCCGGATTTTTTTCCCCTTTTACTGGCAAATCAGGAAGGCAGCTACAAACAGAGAGAAAGAGAAAGTATTATTAAAGGACTGATCCCTGGGACTTCCACTTCTGTGTGATCCTGCATCAGTCCAGAAGTAGACAGGCATGAGAGGGGATGGAGGAGAGGGAGGCACTCTGATGGTCACAATGGTGACAATGTATCTGAGTTCCTTTTCTCACAGCTTTGTCTCAAAAGAGAGACAATATTTAGAGTCAGCCCTATTACTCAGTACATGGCTGGCCTTTGGGCACCAACAGTCCACAACGTACAGTATAGCACCATTAACCATTCCTCCCTCCTGGGCCTGTTCCCTCCCATCTTATCATGGTTGGCATACACCATGACAAGTATGATAGGCCCAGGTAGGGCATAGATGCCTTCTCTGTTACACTGTTAGCATTGGGATCAACTCTGCTGCCATCCCCTAACTCTGACAAGGGGACATCACAGTAAGCAGCGAGGAAACCAGAGCTCAATACCCTTTTAGAAACACATCTTGTACACTTAAGAACTGTCACAATTTGTGATACAGTTATGGTGTGAGGAGAGTAGAAAAGCAAATCATTCTTCATCATGTGACTCCTTCCCACCCTTTTCACATTCTAGTTGGTGTGTGGCATAACACACCACTTGATAAACATGACTCTAAACTTTTAAAATCCTCCTCCTTGTAAACTCCTCTTCTTTCCCTTTCTGCTTCCCTAAGCTCTGGTCTTTGCTCCCTCCTGCTATTTGGGCCACCTCCTCCATCTACTCTTTAAAATCCCTTCTATGTGACATCTCTAGGCAAGGAAAGGAATTTATTGTTATATAACTCCCCATCCAAAAGGCTTAGACTGCTTCATGAATCATCATACATAAGAATAATAAAACATTAAAACATAGATTAATATACAATAATGGATGGGGAAGTGTACTTAATTCGAAATTAATGGTTGCCCTCAGTGTGGGATGCTACATAAACCCCAAGGGCGAAGCTCGAGGGGTTTATTAAAGCATCCCACACTGAGGGCAACCATTAATTTTGAATTTAGTTCACTTCCCCATTTTTTATTATTTATAATTGCTGGACAGCAATTTTTTCTAGCCTTCATTTACTGTGACTCACACACACACACACACACACAGTCACTCTCACACAGACAGGCACACACATTTTTTTTAGCTAGTTATGTCTAATTGCTGGTCAATTATTGTACAGTACTTTTATTTATTTGGTGGTTGTGATCTTACTTTTAGTTTTAGATGTTAGAGCTCTACCAGTTTGTGTTGTGTGCCGGCCACCGAATGACAGGATCAACCTGATAGCGAGCGAGATGCGAAGATGTTCTGAGGTGCAAGTCTCAAATGGTAGGATCGACCAGATCAGGTTTTTAGGCTAATGTGTGGGTTTTACAAAAAACAAGACGACTAGAAGTAGGGTCGGGAGCTCCTTGATAAGCGAGTGAGGAGCTGCCATATTTCAGAAACTGAAAGCCTGCTCTGGACCACACAGACAGCGAATGAGGGAGCAGGTTTCTGTGACTGACTTGGCATGTGTTTCCCATTATAACTCACGAGTTATAACGGGAAATTATAACTTAGTCTAGTAATGTAAAAAATTGCTGACCAATTATTATTATAATTTATTTAGTTTTTGTTGACCTGGAAAGGAGGACTAGACAATTCTGCTTATTTTCAGCCTTGTCCCAGGGGACAGGGATACAGATGGATGACAATTGACATTGAACCAGATGAAACTGTTGGTGGTATTTTTAGTGAAAGTATAATTATAATACATGAAATACAGCTCATATAGCAAAACGGAGAATGCGTCACATTAATACTCCAGATTATAAGCTTGGACAAATAGATAGGATTTTATCCCCCTTTTAACCTTCTCAACCAATGAAGCATTCCTCAGTTAAGAGGGGAGAGAATTCCATAATAGAGCAGCAGCTACTGAGAAAGCACTTACTCCAGAAAGTTTTAAGTGCACCCTAGGAACAACCAGGGATCTACTCTCAATGGAGTGGAAAGGGAGCACAGTGTGAGAGGCTTTAGAATTAGGCTAGCCCCAAGGTGTGTAGGGCCTTGTGTGTTAACAACAAGATCTTGAAATGGGTGCACCATCCGACAGGAAGCCAGTACATTTGCCGTAGCACAGGCATAATGTGTTTGGAATATGCTGATTTAGCGATCAACTTGGCTGAGGCATTCTGCACCAGTTGCAGGCAACGCACCAACTTTGCTTATAGCCGTAGGTACAGAGCATTGCAGCAGTCCAGTCTTGAGGCAATTAATGCATTCACCAGGGTCACCAGGTCACCTTGTCCCAGATACGGTTTGATCTGGGAGATAGCCCTTAGTTGGAAAGATGCCATGCAGACCCCAGACAACACATGATGTTCAGGTGTCAAGTCCACATCCACAGTGATGCTTAGATTCTTCACCCTATCCAGAGCCTCCAGAGGCTCTACTCACACCTGCAAATGCCCCTGACCCCCCAACCTTCTTAAGCTGCAGCTCTATTGTTAGGTCTTGTTACTGCCCCCTAGACTGCAACTCGGCTGCTAAAAGAAGTACTGTGTTCTAGTGCTGATTATGAGGAACTGTTCTCGTCTCTGCCTATCATATTTCAGACAGAAATGTTTTTATTAAAATCATATAATGTTTTAAAAATATTTTTTTAAGTGGAACCCATGTTATAAGTACAATAAGACACTTCAGGAATGTGTAATTATGGTCAAAAAAGAACAGGCAGATTCATACCATGAGCAGCTTGTCCAAAGGAAATATTGGTGTCAACAGCTCTTTAAAGGTGTTTGGCACAAGCAACATGAAACTTGCAAAATCATGGTCAATAATTGCATTTTTGTCTCAGTGGTTTAAAGGCACTTGGTGCAAGTGCTTTGTGCCTCACAATGCACTCGATCCATGTGACTTTTGACCATAATTACACATCCCGGCATTTTTTAATGCATACCTACAATACTGTTTACCTCATTATCAGATACTGAAAGCCCAGCCATTCATTTCAGTGGAAAAATATCTAAACTTATAATTGACCCTTTTCAGAAGCTACAGTGGTGCTCGGAGTCATGTTCACTTGTTTAGTCGTGTCAATCAGCACCTTAGGACACACACTGGCAAGAACGGATGGAACCATCACCGCTAAATGTTTCCTATCATTATGGTTAGTCAACACTCAGGGCATCAAGACAATGACATCACAAAATGACTACTGTAAACAAGAAGGTACATGACACTGATAACCACTATCGATGGCTGGGACACCCCCAATTTCAGATGATTAAAATGTGGTAATTAGGAGACAAAACTGACCTAACCATCAACATTAGTAACTGACCAACATGTTAGCAGTTCCTCTGGACGACTCAGAAAAGTGCCAAGCCAAAGGTCCACCTATCTTGCCCATCCCCCAGTCTTTTGATCTATGGTAAAGCTACAGGTTCAGGGACATGCCGCTTGGGTCTGATGCTTCAAGCAACAGGTCTGGGCCCTGTGCAAAGAAGGTTTGGACTCATCTCCTGCTGTACTGTATATACATTATTCAAGCAGCAGGAATCTATCAGTGATGCCTTACAAAAGTGCATCATCCCACCAGAGTGTGATGCCCCGGAGATAGAACTGTATGCTAATTATTAGATTTAGAATACAAGTTCAGACTCTGTACTGTGGTCACACTCCCCCCGCTGTTCTAATGAAAGATTTGTTTCTCTGCTGATGAGAGCATTCACCCCAAAGTCAACTCCAGTCTTCTGATCGATAGCTTCATTTATTTATATCTCGTTTATTACTTTCTAGTATCTGAGTTAGTTTTTCAATACACTGCATTAGTTAAGGTGTTTATTTATAATTATTGTTCTTTTCTGCAGTTTGCTCTGGTTCCTGATTGGTTCCAGGAAATGAAGACAGCTGCACAGTAACACAGTTCCTGCTCAAAGAAACCAGTCATGCTTTACTAAAGAAAAAAAAACCTAAAACAACTTATAATTTTATTTATTTAAAGTGTTTTTATAATGTGATCCCCACCTGCATGGACCCTACTGCATTTTGGCTAAAAGTTTTAAACTGCTTGTCCTCTACATGTGTTTTTTTTTTTACATCCCCCTCACCTCATCCTGGCACTCCTTCAGGCCATTGCCAAGGACTCTGCTGCCTGGGTTCCATCGCCCATCCCCGTCCCCAAATCACAGCCACCTCAGGGTAACCCAACTTAACCCTTTTGTCGGGTGGATCCTCCCCTTCTGGGGAGGAGGGGTCTGAAGGCCAATGGTGTTGGCCCTGGGAGCTGCTGAGGTCGGGTCAGTATCTATGGAGTACTGTGGAGGCGCTGGTCCAGGCGACCATCATCCAGCAGTCGGAGGCTTCATTTTCTGGTGTTTTTCCTCTGACTTCCCCACTTGCGCCACATCTGTAGTGCTCCCAGTCTCCACTGGGGGCCACTACAGAGCAAGGCCTCTCCCTAGCCCACCCCTGGAGAGGAGAGCAGTCCTCCAGATGCTCAATCCTCTTCTCTCCTGCTGACCCCCCCCCCGGACCCCGAGTCCGTTCCCAAACCTGGATCACCAGTGTGGCTCGAGGTAAGGCACCAGTGCCTCAACCCTCTGTGCCACTGGGCTGGCTATCTACATGTATTTTAATGGGTTTTGACATTCTTTGAGAGAGGAAAAAAAATATATATTTTGAGACTGGAAATTGAATAAATTGATTTCCAGATCTTTCAGTGTTTATGACTCATAGATGTAAAAAGAGTCTAGGACCTACGGGCTTTAAAAATTGTACAAATTGTTTTCAGCTACTGGCAAATGCAGATTGCCATGAGCTTTATGTAAGGTGTCTGGGTTCCGATCATGAGTTTTCCAAATACTAGCTAAGTAAAAAGTTTGGCCTTAAAACCCAAAAGAAAAGGGCTTCAAAAAGAGAAGACTTTATGACTTCCCAGTCTGCTGCTATGTCACCTAAGCACAATAAACGCTCAGATGGAGTTCCTAAAGAAGGCAGAAAGCACACATCAGAAGGTTCTCCTCCTCTTAAGTAGCAGTTCTTGGGAAAGGGGAGAGAGAAGAAAGATAAAGCTGCTCAGCCATCAGACACGCATGGTGCAGATGGAAAGATACCACGGTGTCCAAAAAGGGGAACCCTGAGTTCATCGATGGTAAAAACAAAAGTGTCTCAGAGCAACTAATGGAACAAGTAACAGCAAAGAAAAAAAAGAAAAACATGCCCATGCCACTTCTGCAAAGTAAAAGGAGCAGGCAGCAGATCACAAACTAATACCCTCAACAGAGGACATGAATAGGGTATAGCAATTTTCCCAAGCCTTCCAGGCTATGGGGAACTTCCTCAATATGCCTGCCCCCTTTCCCAGGCTCTGGTTCCAGACTATTTGCCTCTGGAGGAAGAGGAGGAGGATGTATGAGGAAGAAGATGAAGGTGGACACATAGAACCGAAGAGTTCATCTAACCAAGAGTTTGGTTCCCCTCCGAGGCCCACAGAAAATTATACCTCTTACTGCACTCTCAAATAGATAGAGAACATGCTGAACATCCCCTCTCATGAAACAGAGGAGGATGAGGAGGAAATGGAGTTTGAGGATTTGATAGGGTTAACCCCCACAAGGTGACTACTAGTACCCATCCACAAATCACTCCAAAGGACTACATCAAAAAAAATCATGTCAGCTCCCAATTTAGCTGCGGCCATTAATAACAAAGTTGAAAAGAAGTATCAGGAGAACAGACAGGGGTTGGAATACCTGCATGCTCATCTTGATTATGAAGCAGTAGTATACAGAGCTGATTATAAGAAGGCCAAGGTGCCTCCCTCTGCACAGTCTCCTAAGAAGAATTCCAGGAAACTGGGCACTATGATCAAAAAGTGTACACAACAACTTCTCTGCTGCTGAGTCAGGCAGATTATTTAGAATACGTAGCCCAGTACCATAAAGCATCGTGGAATGTAGTAATGGAACTGACTGATAAGGTAGATGGTGAGGTGTCATAGGACCTGGGTGCCACAGCAAAGTCAGCCCTGGATGCTAGTTAATACCGGTTCCTCATGGCTGTTGACTCTAATGAATCTGCTTCATGAGTCTTAGCTCATGCAGTGGCATTGAGAAGGTTTGACTCAGTAAGGGCTACCATCCTTAGACAGGACAATTAGACTAAAGTCATTGATTTCCCTTTGAGGGAAATTCCTTATTTGGTGGCAAAACAGAGGAGTACTTGAAAAAAGTGGAAGTGGATGAATACAAAACCACTTTTAAGAATTCCACAGAGAAAGAAAAGGCCTTTACTTCCTGCAGGCCTTATGGAAGGGGAGACAGGAGCAGAGGTTATCATCCAAGACCCTATGTCTCATATGGGTGCCAACCCCAAATGGAGTACTACAGAGGTACAGGCAAGAGGCTCTTCAGACATGCTGCAGCATCAGCCACCAAGTCACACCCAAATCAAAATCCATGGCAATTCTGCCCAAATTAACAGTCAACATTTGCCAGTGGGAGGTGACCCATTACTTTCAGGAATGGACAGAAACTACCACAGACAAGTGGGTCCTGGAAGTAGTGGGTCAATGATTGTCCCCACAATTCAAAAGATTCCCCAAACTGTAGAAACTGAAAAACTTGCCAGCCCATTCATCAACAGAAAGAATTCTGCTGGAACTGGAAGTAAAGAAGCTTCTGCAGGCAAAGGCAAGAGAAAACATCTCTACATCACAGTGGGGAAAGGGTCCATGGTTTTGAAAGGACCTGGATCTGAAAGACGCCTACTTCCACATTACAATCAGACCCAACCACAGAACATTTCTTGAGTTCAGGCTGGGAAGCTGCCAATACCAGTTTATAGCCTTTCCCTTTGGCCTCACCCTGGCACCAAGGGTATTCACAAAGTGCCTAGCTGTTGTGACAGTGCACCCAACAATACAAGGCATGGTTTTTTTTTCCCAGTAGCAGCCAGGATGAGCACTTCTACAATGGTGCTGACTCCCAGGGTGATCCCCAAAGCATTGCAGCTGAAAAAGCGAGCTCACAGAAATCCAGAATGACAGTGGAAGAGCAAAAAGCTCAGCTGCACTGTAAGGGCGAGCCCCACACACACTCCAGCAGCAGAACTGCAAGCCCCAGCAGGCCACGTACAGGGGAGGTGAGACCAGGATATAGGCCTGTGCAGTGTGTCCATTGTACCTGCATTGCATATTCTACACTCTCCTGCTGGCACAGTTTACACTGCGATGGTCATTGCCCAATGGCTGTGTCACTACTGTATGTGTCACAGCACCATCCTGTCTGACACTGCCTATCCAGTGCCTCACACATAAGCATGCTGGACATGACATGTCACTGGATGGTCCCACTGGCTGATCCCTCACATGTGCAACCCCTCCTACTCTGGCATAACATGCAGGCCACTCGGCTGCTTCTGTACTGTTCCATTTTGTACTGCTGCCATGTGCAACTTATGCTACTCCTCTCTTGGTGTCATGATCCTGCCTATAGCCCTCCCGGGCAGTGCTGCATGCCTGCTGCCCCTGTCCACATGTGTTGTGGGACTCAGCCATTGGCTGTTACCCAGTCCATGTCACCCATCCTGTACTGCCCAAGCCGCATCACCTGGTGCATCCTCTGCCCTGCTGCACTCGTCATGTGTGCATTGCCCTTCCAGCCCCCTCCTGCTGCTGGTGCTCACTTTGCCATTTGGTGATGTTTCCCTGTCACCCATGCAGTGGTTGCCATTTTTCCTTCATAGTTTCAAGCCACACCATGTGGGGGGGGCACTCATATCACATTATTCCTTTTTTCCCTACCTAGATGACTGGCTAGTGTCAGAGAAAACAGAGAAGGTAGCAAGGCGTTCCATACAACAGGTAGGCAGCACCCTAGAGATCCCAGGATTTCTAATAAATCTTCAGAAGTCTTAGACAGAACCAGTTCAGGAGCTGAACTTTATATGTGCAGAGCTGGATGCCCTGCAGGAGAAGGCTTTCCTTCCACAGTAAAGGGCATGAAATTAACAACTCTGCCCTATCTCCCTTCTCCCAACCTAATCTAAACTCCAAGAGCAGATGGTTCTGTCCCAGCTCTCCCCCTTCCTCGACTCCTCTTACTTCTTCATCCCCTTCCTATCTGGCATTCACAAACACCACTTCCAAACAACCTCCCTCCTCAGGCTCACTGAGGCCATCCACACAGAAGAGATCAGAAGGGGAAGGATCCAGATTTATTTCAGTGCAGTGCAGTAACTGCTCATTACTGTTTTTGTTTTAAACTTAGATTTGTGGGCTTTTAGTGGTACTGTTATTTCTTAGAATTGTTTTTGGGCTGATGAAAAGGTAATACCTAGTTTGGTGTGCTTGTAGTGGTGCTGTTTTCCTTTGCTGCCTTTACTTGCTGCAAGTTTTGTCTTGTCTGTCTTGCCCTTTAGTTTGGGGGAAGGGTGCTAATTGTCTGACCTCTGACCTCAGCTATGTGATAACTGGAGGTGAGGCTAAGTCAGATTTGAGGTAGCAAGTTGATTTTTGGTTTCTCAGAAGAGACAAGAAGGGGAAGGAACCAGATTTATTTCAGTGCAGTGCAGTAACTGCTCATTGCTGTTTTTGTTCTAAACTTAGATTTGTGGGCTTTTAGTGGTACTGTTATTTCTTTGCTGTCTTTACTTAGAATTGTTTTTGGGCTGTTGCAAATTTAATACCTAGTTTGGTGTGCTTGTAGTGGTGCTGTTTTCTTTTGCTGTCTTTACTTGCTGCAAATGTCCCTTCCCTGCCCCCTCTGTTAATTATATGCCCTGTTAAATCTGATTGACAGGAGCTAAGCTCAGGGGATAGTAGGGGTTGTGGAGTAGGAGGGACATAAGGGGGAGGAAGCCCACCCTCAGCACAAGTGTTTTGACTCATTTTTCTTCCTTTTTTTTATAATATCAATCTTTATTGATATTTTTATACATTTAAGCAACAAATAAATAATATTCACAATCTATTACATTTTCTAATAAATAAACATCAAAAGGAAAAGATTCCATAAACAAAGTTAACTGCACACAATCACACACTAAACCAATTTTATCACCCCCCCTTCCCTGCTCCCTATCCTTCCATGGCTGTGTCTCAAGGGGAAAAAACAAACACACATAAAATAAATATATTTTAGCTGAAAAAGTGCATTACTACATTTAACTCGGGATATTTCACTATAAGAAAATCATAGTGCTAACCAGTATAAAGTGAACATTAAGAGGAGGATATGCCCCTGCCCATCTATTATAACCTCATAATAGGAGGAATTATATTTTGAATTTGTTTTTATGATGTTCCATATAAATCATCCATTTCCGTCACCATGTTATAAATCTATGTTTCACAGTTTAGAGTTTCTTGAAATATAGCCCACCATTTATAAAAATTAAATGTCAAAGTTCTTTATCCTTCCAGTGTTCCAAAAATAACCTCTTAATGGCCATTGTTTCTAACATGTAGCTCTCTTTATGGGGTAAACTCCAATCACATCTAACAGATTATTAAACATGTATTTATGAATGCTTAAGGGAACATCTAATAACATAATTTCTTTAAGAATGTTTCATGTTTTATCCCACCACATATAGATTTTTGGGCAACACCATAAACAATGAATCAGTGTACCCATTTCCTGCATCCATGCCAGCAGTCTTCTAAATAATCAGGATTTATTTTGGCTATTTGTGCTGGAGTTATGTACGCCCTATCCAAAATCTTCCATTGTATCAATTTATTTTTTTGCGGAAATGTATAATTTATTAGATCGAATTCTTATAGATTCCCATTGATTAAATGTTACATTTATTTGTGAATCCTTATTCCATTTCATGTTTAGGTTATTAAATATTTGTAATTTTTTATTTAATACAATTTTATAAAATCCGGTGATTAATTTGACTGTCCCTTTACTATAGAAAAGATCTTGTGTTTTAACCTCTTGTGGCGATCAATAGATTGTTTGCTAAATAAATTCCTCATTTTTATAAATTTCTTATGTATGGAATAGTACTGAAATTGGTTACAGTTATAATCATTTAATTTAGTAATTATTTGCTGATATAACCAACATCATCCCTGTATTATAGTATCCTTCCATATTTGAACTCCTTTTGATTGAAGAACTTTAAAAGGGAATGTATAATAAGCTTGACCCCATACTTTATTATTAGCATGTATTGGGATATATATCCAAGGTAGTTGAAGTAAAACAGGATATTTAAGATATTTTCTTATTAATTGGAACCAGGATATAAGTATATGGGATCTTTATTTAATCAATTCCTGATCTAAAAAAAATATTATTTAGTTCAATTCCCTGGGACTGTAACTCAGGATAAATCATTTTTTTTAAATATAGCATTGTCATTATCAGGAAAAAAGGTCTTCTGATAAAACACTGAAATAATATGAGCTTGGGCATAACATAAAATATCCGGGCAGCACATCCCTCCTCTGTCTCTAGGGGCCATCAGTAAGTTCCAGGCAATACTAGGCTTGTCTCCTCACCAAAGAAATTTAGTCATAATTCTTCTAACATTTTGAAACCATAGGAAAGATGGAGCTCCTAAAACATTCTGGATTACAAAAATAAAGTGTGGCAGAGCCATCATTTTTATTGTGTCAATCTTACCCCATAAGGATAAGGATAGATTATGCCAATTATCTAACAGTGAGGCAACTTTCTGTTTAACTTTATCATAATTTAAATTAATAGTATTAGTCTGATCAGCAGAAATCTGAATACCTAAATATTTTATAACTTTCTTTACTTTAAATTTATTCTCAAATTTTTAAGTTTCTGCTTATTTATTTTTTGATAGTTTCATAATAACCGAGTTACTTGGTTTATAAGATACCTTGAAAAAATTTAAAATTCATGTGTAACTTTAAGAAAAGCTGTAAGAGAAAGGTCTAATTTTTTAATGATGAGAAAAATATAATCAGTGAAGACACTCTGCTTAATTAATTCATTCTCCACTTTTATACCTTTAATAGAGTCGTTGTTCCTAATTACTTGCAAAAGGGCTTCAAATGAAAGAATAAATAATGTAGGGGAAAGGGGACACCCCTGTCGTACACCATTAATCATACTGAAGGATTCTGTAAGACTTGAATTTATTTGAAATTTAACTGAAGTTTGTTTATATAACTTTTTAATTAATGTAATTATTTCCTTTCAAAAACCATATTCCTCCCAAATCCAATACATATAATCTCTATTTAGGTGATCAAAAGCTTTGCTAGCATCAATCAAAACAGCATAGTAAGTGTCATACTGATAAGCAAGGTTAGAGTTCAAAATATGAATCAATGCTTGAATCCTTCTATTTGCTTATTGAAGTGTACGCCCCTTCATAAACCCAAAATTATTATTATGAATATACAAATATAAATGAGGCTGAATCTGATTATTAATCAATTTTGCAATTAACTTTTATATTCTGCATTTAATAATGCTATTGGTCTATAACTATCCACACTGTCAAGTGGCTTATCTTCTTTCAAAATCAGTACAACCTTTGCAACTTGAAGAGATGGTGGTAAATCAAGACCATGTCCCTCCTGCAACAATTCCTCCATAATTTTTTGTTACCATGGGGCCAACTCTGATGCAAAACATTGATACAAGTCATTAGTTGGCCATCTAACCCAGGTGATTTATCTCTTGATAGAGCCTTAATAACTTCAATAATCTCAGCCTGGGAGATTGTTAAGAAGGGAAATGAAGCTAATTTTAGTTTTGCTTTATGCAAAAAATGTTCCATATGAGAGTGTTCATCAATGTATTTATTCTGGTAAATTGTCTTATATCTATCAAAAAACACTTTGGATATTGCTTGGTCTGAATTGTGAATAATACCAAAATTATCCTTAATAGAAGTTATCAAATGTTTCTGTTTTTCTTGTCTCAATAATGATGCAGTAATTTACCTGACTTTTCTGTATGGAAATATCTATACTTTTTAATTGTATGTGCAAGCTTAAATGTCTCCTGCTGAAGAATCTCGTGCTTTTTTAATTTGTAATTATGCCACTCATTCTTGTATTTCTCATAATCAATTAGCACAAGCCTATCTAATTATTTTAATTTCTCATCTACCTCTTGATTATATTTATTTCTTTTCCTGTTAACTGCTATTTGGCATGAGATAATGATGCCCCTTACTGTAGCTTTAAAGGCATCCCAGAGTGACAAAATAGAGCACTGACCTGAATAGTTGTAATACCAGAATTGACTAATTATGTCTTTAATTTTATGAATAAACAAAGGGTCTTTTAAAAAGGTATTATTTAAAGCCCAGGATTTAGTATATTGCCTATTTAAATTAATAAGATTAAGAGCTAACCTAATCAGAGCATTATCTGTAAAAAATAATGAATCCATTTCTATCTGATTAATGTATCTAAATAAACTTTTTGAGATAAAAATGTAGTCAATACGAGAGAAGGGTTTTTTTTTTATCAGAATGGGAATATTGAGTATTATTAGGATTCTTATTTCGCAAAATATCACTTAAGTGTTCTAAATCCAAAAAGTATACTAATCTCTTGGCAATATAATAATTGCCTCTAGTAGGAGGTGACGATTTGTCTTGTGTAGGTTTCACTAAGGCGTTAAAGTCACCTGCCAGGATCATATTTATTTTCTAAAGCCCTTGTGTAATTTTGGCAAGAAAGCCCGAGTAGTTTTCAAATGGTGCATATAATGAACGTATAATTATTCCTTGACCTTCCATCTTAATTTTAATCATAATAATTCTTCCATTTTTATCTGTAAATTGATCAAGTAATTGAAAGTTAAGTCCTTTCCTAATTAGGATCGCAACTCCACGACTTTTCTTAGTGCCTATACTGTAGTAGATAGATGTAACCCACTTATTTTTTAGAAGTAAGCTTTGGACACTTGGCTGTAAAGCTACAATGACTTTTCTGGCAAAAATGAGAGTTGTGATAGATGGAAAGCACTTTCCATATGATTTAGTTGAACAAGCATTCATTTTTTTTTTTCTTCTATAAAAAAAGTATCTGACGATCGGTGGCAGGATTTTCAGGACAGTAAATTAGAGGGAACTACAAGGAGAGCCTCAGTAACAGACAAGTACTGGAATAACAGTATAAGTGCAGTATAATGTGGGGAGTGGTGCAATGTAGGGGATGCGGGACAGCCGTATTCAGGCAGACCTTCTGGACACTGAGGTGCTGTCCTATCTACAGGCATTTTTCTGGTCCTTTTTAATGTCTTTATAAGTGACATTGCAAAAGGACTGGAAGGAAAAGTATGTCTCTTTGCAAATGACACAAAGATCTGCAACAGGGTTGATATGCAAGGTGGGGTGGAAAGGATGAAAAGGGACTTGGCAAGGTTGGAAGAATGGTCAAATGTATGGCAGGGCAGCTTAGATTCAATGCAAAGAAGTGCAAAATAATGAACCTGGGAAACAAAAACCCAGGGGAGGAGTACACAATGGGGATGAGATACTGACAACAATAAAAATGAAAAGGGACCTGGTGTAGTCATATCAGAAAACCTAAAGGTGGGCAAGCAATGTGAGAAGGCAGTAAAGAGGGCTGGGGGGATACTGGGATGCATAGGGAGAGGGATCACCAGTAGAAAACAGGAAGTTGTTGTCCCTCTGTACAGGCAGTTGGTAGGACCACATCTTGAGTACTGTGTACAGTTCTGGAGAGCCCATCTCTGCAAAGACATAGACAGGGTGGAGGCTGTCCAGGGGAAGGCAACCAAAATGGTGCAGGGTCTACACCAGAAGACGTATGAAGAAAGACTAAAGGAGCTTAAGATGTATAGCCTTGAGGAAAGAAGGGAGATGGGGAAATGATAGAAACTTTCAAATACCTCAAGGGAATCAACAAAGTCCAAGAGGGTAGCATCTTTCAGAAAAAGAGATGTGCAAGAACAAGGGGGCACAATTTGAAAATGGGGCGGCTCAGAAGTAATGTGAGGAAGTATTTCTTCACAGAGAGGGTTGTAGATGCATGGAACAGTCTTCCTGAGGAGACTGTAGAGTCAAAAACAGTGGGGGAATTCAAGAATGCATGGAACAGACATAAGGCAATTCTAGTGGGGGGGTAGGAGGAAGTAGGCTATTGGTTAACTATGATCTGCAGCTTATCTGTTAGGTAGAGAAATGGGCAGACTAGATGGGCCAAGCGGTCCTTATCTGCCATCAGATTCTATGAGGTAGCCAGACTCAGAGCGAAAGTAAACTGGGTCAGGAGTACCTTCGCCCATATCCAGAGACCACCAATTCCAATTCTGCTGCCTCAGAGGATGCCAAGAATGAGGATCACTTGGATGATGGTGGGCTCGGAGAGGGTTAGGGTGGTCAGGCAGAGGCACATCCCAAATCCTACTCCACTCCAGAGCTCATATGCCACAGTGGCAAATGGGGACAACCAAACAGAGGTATTCAGAGAAGTGGAAGGGAAGGATGTGGAGGTCAACTATGGAGGTGACCTCAGTGGGGAGAGTAGTGGACCCCAGAGGAGGAAGCAAATCCTGGTGGGGGAGTCTATCATAAGACGGATCCAACTAGGAACACAGGAGGGGGGAGAACAGGGAGGTGAGGTGCCTACCAAGTGCCATGGCATGGAGGGCTAGGAGGAAGAGCTTGGGAATTGCCGGGGAAGACAAGATGGGAGGGTGAGCTGGATGTCATTATCCACCTAGATACTAATAAACTGGCAAACAGGGAGCCTGAGGAAGTTCGGGAAGAGTTTAGGAAATTGGGGAAGGGACTCAAGCAAGTAGCTACTTCTTTCACCTTCTCAGAAGTACTACCTGTGAGAGGCATGGGAGAGCAAAGGGGTGCATGCACCAGGAACTTTAACTCATGGTTAAAGAACTGGTGTTATGAGGAAGGGTTTGGATTCATTGGTGACTGGGGTCCCACCTGGAGGGATGGTGGTTTGTTCAAGCCTGATGGCCTGCATCCATCCTGTAAGGGAATCCAAGCACTCAATGATAAGTTTAAATGCTACATGGACAAGCATTAAACTAGCCAAGGGGTGGGGTGTAAAACCAGCAAGGAGGGTAATTAATTGCCTACCCCCACAGCTAGCAGTAGAACCAGTGAACAGGAGGAGTGGATATCTCTACAAAACAGTGTGCAAAAGATGGAGATAAGCACCCAAAAGGTGGATAGGCTGAAAGGATGCAAAATTCAACAGAAGGGCAGTCAGCAGGGAGTACCAGGGATAAAGTACAACCAAGGAGGGGGCTGGAGTAGAACAGCTAAACAGTTCTGGGAGTTCAAATCATGGAAAGCCATGTGTGCCAATGCCAGGAGCCCTAGCAACAAGATGGTGGATCTGGAGGCTTTCATGGTGCAGTCAGGACCTGGACATTGTGGCCATCACAGAGACCTGGTGTAATGATAACCAATACTGGGAGATGGCCATACCCAGCTACAACATATTCAGAAGAGACAGGATAGGCAGGAAGGGAGGAGGAGTGGCACTTTATGTGAAAGATGGCATAAAGGCCATCGAGATCCAGGAGGAACAAAATGGGGGAGAGATACTGTGAGTTAAGCTGGAAAGGAAAATGGGGTCAGCCATCCGCACAGGGGTGATCTACAGACCTCCAGCCCAGAAGGAAGAAACAGGGAGCTGATGCTAACCATCCAAAGGATGGCAGACCAGTGTGAGGTGGTGCTGGTTGAAGGCTTCAATATTCCAGACTTAGACTGGAGCCTCCCAGTAGCAGCATCAACCAGAACAGATTTATCCTGGGCTCCCTTCAAGGTGCCTTCCTCAAGCAACTGGTCATGGAACCAACTCAGCAGAAGGCAATACTGGACCTTGTGCTCATAAACGGGGATAGTGTGATGGGGGAAACTGTGGGAGAGCACCTGGGGATCAGTGACCACTGATCACTGTGGTTTGAAATCACAGTAAAAGCAGAAAAAACTGTACAGAGACATGTATCCTGGATTTTGGGTGGGGAAGACTTTGGGAAAATGGGGAGATGCTTAAAAGAGACATTAATGGGAATGGGAATTGGGTTGAGGAACAGTGGGCAATATTTAAAATGGGGATTACAAGAGCAACAGCATTATGCATTAAGCAGGTTAGCAAGGGGAAAAGGAAGAGGATGCCATTATGGTTTTCCAAGGAGGTAGTGGAGAAAGTGAAAGCCAAAAAGATTGCATTCGGGCAATACATAAAGACGCAGGTACAAGGAGATAGGGAGAAGTACCAGGTGAAGCAAAGGGAGGAAGGGAGGTCAGTAAGGGAAGCCAAAGCTCAGACAGAAGAGTGCATCGCACAATCAGTGCGTAGAGGGAACAAAACCTTTTACAGTTACATAAGTGAAAAAAGAAAGGCAAAATGAGGAATAGTGAGACTGAAGGGGGAAGATGGGGGCCATGCAGAAGATGACAATAGTAAAGCTGAAATACTGAACAGGTATTTCTGCTCAGACTTTATTGAGGAAGGTGAGGGTAATGGACCTGAAGGGAGTACAAGGGGTAGGAACGGTGCAGAAATGGACACAAGTCTCTTTACACGGGAAAGGGTCCTAAAGGAACTGGAAGGAATAAGAGTTGATAAAACAATGAGGCCAGATGGGGTGCACACGAGAGTCCTAAAAAAACTAAGAGAGGTGGTGGCTGAACCTCTGGCAATCTTGTTTGACCGATCACTGGAGACAGGTGAGGTACCCAAAGACCGCAGGACAGCAGATGCAGTCCCCTTATTCAAAAGAGGGAACAAAGAGGAAGTGGGGAACTACAGACCAGTCAGCCTGACCTTGGTAGTGGGAAAGATCATGGAAACAACACTTGAGGAGAGATTGGTAGAACATCTGGTAGCCAGCGGACTACAGGACCCAAGGCAGCATAGTTTCACAGGAGGGAGGTCATGCCAGAGCAACCTCATTGAATTTTTCAATTGGGTGACAAGGGAGGTGGATCGGGGGGGGCAGTGGACATGGCCTATCTGGATTTCAGCAAGGCCTTTGACACTGTGCCACATACAAGGCTATTAAACAAACTTGGGAATATGGGAGTGGACAAGACAGTAGTGTGGTGGGTAGGTAATTGGCTGGGCGGCAGGACACAGAGAGTGGGGGTAAATGGCTGTCATTCCACAGAGAGAATAGTGACAAGTGGGGTACCACAGAGATCAGTGGTCCTATTCAATGTCTTCATCAGTGACATTGAGTAGAGCCTAGAAGGCAGAATTCCCCAGTTCGCTGATTACACGAAGCTATGTAACAGAGTGGACATGCAAGAGGGTGTAGACAGAATGAGGAGTGACCTGCAGAAGCTTGAAGAATGGTCAAGGGTTTAGCAGTTGAAATTCAATGCAAAGAAGTGCAAGATAATGCATGTGGGGTACAAAAACCCTGGAACAACATATCAGTTGGGGGGTGGTGAGGATATAGCATGCACCAAGCAGGAAAGAGACCTTGGAATTATCATCTCTGATGACCTCAAGGCAGGGAAACAGTGTGATAAGGCAACAGGTAAAGCAAATAGGATGCTGTGATGCATAGGCAGGGGCATCACCAGCAGGAAAAGGAGGGTCATAATTCCACTATACAAGACACTAGTGAAGCCCCACCTGGAGTACAGTGTACAATTCTGGATATCTTACCTATGTAAGGACATAGACAGGTTAGAGAAGGTTCAGAGGAGGGCAACAAAGATGGTACATGGATTGCATTACAAGTCTTATGAGGACAGGTTGAAGGACTTGAATATGTACTCCCTGGAGGAGAGGAGGGAGAGAGGGGATAATGATAGAGACATACAAGTACCTTACGAGGAGGAACAGGGTGCAGGAATACACTATTTTCCAGTTAAAAAGATGTTCCAGGACTAGAGGGCGTGGGATGAAGTTGGAGGGAGGGCGATTCAGAGGAAACATGAGGAAGAATTTCTTCACAGAAAGGGTGGTGGACCAGTGGAACACCCTGCAAGAAGAAGTGGAGAGGGTTGAAACAATCGCAGGATTTAAGAATGCATGGGCTAGACATAAGGGAATTCTGGAGGTCAGGGGTAAGGGGCAACAGACTTCTAGGAAAACATAAAGTGAACTTACAAGCTAAAATGGGCAGACTGGGTGGGCCATAGGCCCTTATCTGATGACAGTGCCTATGTATCTATGTACTTGCCACCACCATCTCTGTCAATCTAGTAAACACTTTTGACACTGTCTTCCACCCTCTTCTCCTGTACAAACTGAAGTCAGCAGGTCTCTTAGACGTCACACCAAACTGGTTCAGCTCTTAACTAATAGGTAGCTTGCAATACTGAGAAATGGAGAATCCCTATCCCCACCCCTCCACATTCACACCGGTGTCCCCCATGGTTCTATCCTTCACCCTCTACTTTTCTCCATTTTTCTAAGTGCTCTTCCCTCTGCCTGCCCATCTGCATCCATCAACATGTACACGACTGACACTGTCCTGTTTGCCTCTGGGTCTTTTCCAGTTGCGTTAGCATCCAAGCTTCAACTTGATTTTGACGCTGTCCAGAAATGGTTCAGATCAAAGCAGCTATCCCTAAATACTAAAAAAAATTATCTCTATGTGCTTTGGCACTCAGCAGATGCTTTCCAAGCTCCCATTCCTCCCATCCTTCCACACCCTAGATGGGGACACAGTTGATGACGTGTCCTCATTTAAGTACCTTGGTGTCTGGCTTGACTGGCACCTTGACTTTTCACAGCACATAGATGCTATTCACAAAAAACTCCACCCAAGCTTGGTGCCCTCTTTAGGAACAAAAGCTGCATCCCACTACCTGCCCACGGTGACATCATTATTAAGACGCTCCTTCCCATCTTTGATTATGGTGACATAGACTATGGTGCTGCCCCAAGGTCCACCCTGGCCAGACTGGACCCCCTCTTCCACTCTTTCTGCTGTTTTGCCTTTAACTGTCCTCCCACACTCACCACTGTCCTCTGTACTCTGCTCTCTCCCTCCCTTTCCTGGAGGATCGCTGCCAAACCCACTGTGCCTATTTCATTTTGAAGTTCTGGCTAGCCCCCCCCCTCCCAATCTGAGCTCCCTTCTTTTGCCTACACCCTCTCCTCCTACACCCTCTGTAATCCAGGCTATCCTTCTCTCTTGATCCCCTCATGTAAATCCCTTGCTGCTCAGCCAGCTTTCTCCTTCTGCTTTCCTAAACTCTGGAATCCCTTCCCCTAACCATTTGCTGTGCTTCCTCCAAATGCTGTCTGTCCTCTCTACTCCAAATCCACACCACTCCCTCCTGTAACTGTCCCTAGTTAATTGCCCTGTGCTCTCATCCAACTCTTCCTTTCTTCATGTTTCTCTCTACTCCTGGCCTCTTCCATCCCCTACCCTGTCCCCTTCCTCACTTCACCCTCATGTAACTTCCCCTGGTTAACTGCCCCACCCCCTCACCCAACTCTACCTTTCTTCACACTTCAATCTACTCCTGGCCTCTCCCAACCCCTACCCTCTCTCCACCTCTCCTTCACTTGCCCACCTCCCATACTGGTCCCTCCAACCACCCCCTACTCCCTGGCCCAGCTTAAACTATTAACTACCCATGGCAGCCTGATTCTCTTGAACCTTGTGCATTTATGCACTATTAATACTACTCCATTATAACCTAGAATCTTATTTGTAAATGATGTATAATTATTGTACTATTGTAAACGCTGTGTAACCACTGTTTTCTTGTATTATTGTATATGCAATTTAATCTCTGTACTTATCCATCTCTCCAGGACACATCTGGAAACTAACTATTTTAAAGCTCAGTATGTCTTTCTGGATGAAACTCTTTAAAGAAATAAATAAAATAAATAATTATGTAGAATCCTTTACATTGGACCACCCAAGTCCTGCAGGGATTTTCCGCAGTTAGAGGGCCACATGGCCTCATCCACAGCTGTGGTGCCATGGGCCAGATTTCAGATGAGGACATTCAGAATTACATAGGGGGTCACTGGTCCCAAAGATCAGATTTACTGTCCAAGCTAGTTCCAGTAACAAAGGCCTTTGCACAAGAACTAGACTGGTGAAATGAGGAAAGCAACCTCAAAGGGCATTCCCTTCCTCCAGAATTCTCCAACAAGTATTCTCTCAACAGATGATTCACTCCTAGGGTGGGGCACCCACCTGGAGGATTTAACGATAAGTGGCTTCTGAAGCCCATGGGAGACTCAGGAGCACATAAATCTCCTCAAGCTCAGGCGGTACTGCTGGTAATGCAGTCCTTTTCCTCCCAGCTACAGGATCAGTCTGTTCAAATTTGCACAGACAATACTACAATAATCTACTACATAAAAAACAAGCGGGGGGGGGTGATAAAACTGTGCACAGAAGCTATGAGGATCTTGGTTCTGATGTATTCCCAGGATACAAAAATTTCTGCAGTACATCTGCCAGGCAAGGACAATGTCCTTGCCGACTCTCTAAGCAGAATCAAACAGAAAAAAATACGAGTGGACCTTGAACTTGCAAGTGCTGGCCTCAGTCTTCAGAAGATGGGGTACTCTGGAAATGGTTCTGTTTGCCTCTTGGGAGAACAATCAGCTCCCAAAGTTTTGTTGCAGGCCACCAGCAAGGGGCACAGTCCATGAGGATGCCCTAGCTCTGGACTCGACAGGAAAATTCCTGTAGCTCTGAATTAGACAGTAATGTTCCTGTATACCTTCCAACCATTCTCACTCATACAGAGAGTGTTTATAATGCTCAGGATAGAGCCAGCAGCACTGATAATGATAGTCCCAGACTGGACCAGACAGGCATGGTACTTAGTGCTCCTAACCCTGTCCAGCAGGATCCCTATCAGCCTTACCACTGAGATACAAACAACTGACTATCGCAGGGCAGAATAATGTTCCCAGGCCTCAGAACACTACATCTGAGGGGATGGTTGTTATAGAGCTAGAAGTTTCTAGTCTGAATCTGTCAGAGGCAGTGCTGAGGATGCTTAAGTTTTCTAGGAAACAAGCAACAAGGAAAGCATACTGTTATAAGTGTAAGACATTCTCATACTGTTGTGCCCTCAGACAGACAATCCCAATTCAAGCAGGACTGCCTGTAATTTTGGACTATCTGGTTCACTTACATTCCTTAGGACTGAGATCTTCAACCCTGAAAGTACACCCAACGGCTGTGTCAGTCTATGCATCAGCAGGTAAATACAAGTCCTTGGCCTCACAATCTGTGTTTAAAGGGGTCTTTAAGGACCTCAATCACCTGTATCCCACGGTAAGGAAGCTAGTCACTCCATGGGATCCTGCTCAGCTGGTTGAGGCATCTTTTGAGCAAATGGTTACATCTGATTTAATGTATGTCACAATGAAATCAGTTTACCTGATAGCCATGACATTGGCAGGAGGGTAAGTGAACTGCAAGCCTTCTGTACAAATCCAAGCTACATAATATTCCACATGGATAAGGTAGTCCTTCGTACCAATAGGAAGTTTCTACCTAAGGTGGTGTCAGAATTCCACTTGAACCAGTAAGTTATCTTTTCTGTACTCCATCCTGAACATTCCAGTACAAGTGAGCAGAAATTGCATTGTCTGGATGTAAAGAGGTCAATAGGTCACTAAATGGGTGGGACAAGAGATGCCAGGTCCCAGGGCACACAGCTTGTTATCACCTATGGAGAAGTTGGTAAAGGTAATCTAGCAGCTGGGAAAACTATCTCTTGTTGGATAGGTTCCTGCATACAGTTCTATTATGAACAAGCTGGTAAAATTCCTCCCAGAGGCCTGTGGGCACATTCAACAAGGGACACCTCTGCCTCTGTGGCAGCTACAAAGAGCATCATCCTTTTAGACATTTGTAAAGCAGTTACAGTACCTGGAAAACAGTGCACACCTTCACAAAGTGCTAATGTCTAGGCATACAGACCAGGAGGGATGCCAGTTCTGAAACTGCTGTATTGAAGAAGCTTTTTCCAGAAAAGGATCTAGACCCATCCTCCCAAGGTACTGCTAGTGAGTCTGCACTTTTGTAAAGCATCATTGATGGAGTCTTGTTGTTTGAAGAAAGAAATTACTCACTGTACTAATGTTGCTTGTTCTCAGGGATCCTCCAATGAGCCTTACAAACCCTAACCCTGCCTTCCCTTCCAGAACCTGAAAATGGGTTTACACAAGAATCAGTTCTCATCTTAATGTTGCTTGAGCATTACTTAATGCAGTTCCTCAACAATTGTTATTATGTGGTCATTTTAAAGAGCTGTTAACACCTAAAAGAAAACTTTGAAAAACATAATAATTAGTTACAATTTAGATTGTATTCCAAATATGTTCTACATATTTCTCCTTCACATCTTTTATTACCAAGGAAATTTTCATGAATACAAGATCTTTATCTGTTAGAGTTCATCTACCTCTATAGCTTACTCCCTACTTCATGTCATAATCCTATGTTGTGACATCATAGTCTGTTGCCATGGGAGTAACCGTGATGTCACAAGCAGTGCATTATGACCTCAGGTGGGGAAAAAGCAACAGGAATAGATTAACTCTTCAGGAGCAAAGATCCTGTTTTGATGCAAATGGCCTCAGTAATAAATAACTGGGAGGAGAAATACAGAACAAATGAGAAATATAAGCTGAACTGTGTCTAAATATTCTATTTTGTTTAAGTTATCCTGAAGGCGTCAGCTGCTCTTTAAAGTTACATGACATCTGCTTTAATTTCATTGGATTTTTCAAAATTTTAAAATCAGTCTTTGAAATTTGTGGTAGCCATTTAGCTAGTTTTAGTGATCACTGCTACCCTGGTCATATAAACAAATCTGATGTTAGAACAGCATGGTGAGTGTGACCATAGTGCAGAGTCTGAGCTTGTATTCTAAATTCTAATGATCAGCATCAAGTTCTATCTCTGGGGCATCACACTCTGTGGGATGATGTACCTCTGTAAGGCTCAGTGATGGATCCCTGAGAAGATATATTACAATGGTAAGTAATTTTTCCTTTCACTGCTGTTTCTATTGTATTTGTATTTATTAGTTACAAGGACTTGGAGGCTTCATATTTCTATTTCTCTTTTAGCAGAAACATGAACGTAGACTAAACAAAATAAGCAGAGTACAATTTATGAGGATTTCCAACATATTTCTTACAAGTGATCAATGTAATATATTTACACTGCATGCATAATTCATGTTGTGTTCCCAAGTACTATTATTTAATTCACAAGGACTGACAAATCATTTTATATAAAAAAAGGGTAGGAAAATCCCTCTGTCTGGAAAAAAAAAAAGATACCCTGCCCTATGCCCTTTTTAGGCCACATTGTGCCAAATGGAATTTCTTCAGTCAGCTGGTACACAGCACACCCAGAGAGCCATGCCTCCCAGAGGGTTTTGGAAAAACAAAAATCTGGCAGCTGCGTTTTGATGAAGTATAACAAATAACACCCATTACTTGCCGTTACCGTGAACTGATATTGGAACACATTTGTATAGACATCCATCCTAACCACACACCCACCAAACATATATGTTATAAAAAACATCAAGTGAACATTAACTAACTTGTTCTTATAATGTTTTAGTTCATTTTGTATGTGTAGGCCTGTAATCTTCAATCTGGCAGCAGTTGCTGGACTCAGGCTAACTTTTCTCAGCTCAGTGCTGCCACCCCACCCCACCCCGCTGCTCCTGTGACCTTATGTCCTGCAGTCAAGCATATTGAAATACGTCAACATTTACAGTCACATACTTGATTTATTCTATATGCACCCTATTTAATGTTTCTGTTTTGAACCAGTGTTCCCTCATTCCTCTCCCCCCCAGGATGCATCTGGAAACAAGCTGTTAGCAACTCAATATGTTTTTACTGGTAAACACAATAGGGAAAAAAACAGCTTTTTTTTTATTAAGTCAAGAACTACCATCAAGTACACCTGCTGACTGCAATGCAGAGACTGGAAGTGCCAGCTCCATACATGCAGTCTTTGCAAGCAGAGCCAATGGCTGATGCACCAAGTGGAGCCAGCAACCTTCTCAGTGACATGCTGTACAGCTCTGTAAAGGGACAGACCTTTTTCCCACTTCTTTTGGAAGTAATTTACCACATCAAATCCCAGAAATACCAAATGATGAGGTGGGGGTGGGGGAGAACATCACCTGTACAATAACTAATAGTTGCTGCACCAGTATAGGTGAACTACTTTGTCACAATACCACTAAAACAGCAAAAAGCCTGTTTTAAAAGTATTTTTAACAATATCATAAAAAATGAGTTCATTTGTGCATTTTTGTACTTCTCAGACCCATTTTATAAGTGCAATATGACACCCCAGACTAAGGGTTATTTAAGCAATGCTCTTTTTATTTGCAACTGCTGACTTATTTCTTGTGGTGCATGTTATGTAATGCAATGTCCATCTGTGGCATCAAGTGAGCTAAACTTTTCGACTGCTCATCTGGGTTGATAAGTGAGAATTTGGTGCACTACAGGTAATATTTAATTCTTCATGGGTTGTTTCTGGACATGTTTGCATTTGCAGGGAGACTGGCTCTATGTGCAATATTTGTGGATTGTGCTGCAGGTTGCATTTTTGTTGTTTTGCCTGAAATTATGGCACTCCATGTCTGATGGTAATCGAGTTTTGGCTGTCAGTAGCTGCACAGAAGCCCCTCATTTTAATGTCCCATCACAGATATAAATTTTCTGGTTTCTAGTCCTTCTTCAGCAACTAAAGTGACTGCTGTGGCACATAAGTAGTGGCTAGTATAAATTGCTGGGAGGCCTGTATCCTTATAGATGTGTGGTGGCATGCTGTTTAGACAACTGATGCCTGTTGGTTCTAGGGAAAATCATATGGGTAGTTTGTAGAAAACTTCTTGGATCTGGTGATAATTTGGACAGATAGTTTAGGTAACATTTAATGGAGCAGAGAGGTTTGTTGGGCTGCTTGAATAAGAAACCTCTTGTAGGATCAATAGACTTTTTCTTAGTGATTTTTAGTGCTTTCATTAAATGTTTTTGTCAAATAGCAGAGTCCCCAGCTGGCCCATTAGCACATTGGTAGTGCTACCATTTATGACGCCTGCAACTCAAGATCAGGAGCAACCTCAGGTCACCAGGGGCCAGCCGGGGGGTGGGGGGGAGGATTTAATGTCCCCGAGGATGCTCTCCTCCTCTGCAGAGGGAGAGCTACTGCCTCCACTGTAGCACCAACACGTGGGTGAGCAGAGGTGTCAGTGTTGCTGGAAGCATAATTGGTGGAAGCAGCTGCAGACATGAGTGCAGCATGTGTGTGCGTGTGTGTGTGTGCATCATGATGTCACAGGTCTGCACTACCTCAGAACGGGGGACAGACAAAATGAGAGAAAGGGACCCTGATACCAGGGGCTAGCAGCCCTTGTATATCCATCTCCCAACCTTGACCGAGGTCATCTTCAAGGGGCCAACATTACATGTTCTGTGGGTGGGGTCTCTCCACCCCTCACCTCACCTGGGGGGGGGTATTACCAAGGCTACAAGGTGCCTGGTGAAGAGGATGATCTTTAGGTAAGTAGCAATGGGGATCTGGTGCCAGGATGAGAAAGAGGCATAAGCAGAATGAAAAAAAAAGTAACACAGGTCCATTTTAGTAGTCTTAATTTCCAAAGATGCAGGCATCAAGGATTGTAACCTCTCATTACTGTGACAGGACATATTCAACTGAATGTCTAACCAAACCTTTCTTACAAGTCCAGTCATGGTGGTAGGCCACAGTACAGGGGAGTTCTTTAAGAAATCAGTGTCAGGACTTGTTAGAGGGGGCAATGGGGTGATGTAATGTTTTGTATCTGCCCTCCTTTCAACTTTTTTGATGACTCTAAACACATTATTTGCCAAGGTGAAGACAGTGTCACTTATGAGGTTACGTGTCTGCCGATTGCAGTATATAGATACTTAAGCCAGATTGAATACTGATATAATTGCTGGGACCATATTCTTCAACAGCAGTGTTGTGAACTGGGATATATGTAAGGACTGACATACTCTCCTTTGTCTGTGGGTATATGATAGCAACTCATACAGGACAGAATCCACCCTATGCCATGAACAACAGTTCTGCACTAACACCAGTCACCTTGCCATTATGTGTCAGAGGTGATGGGGAACAGGGACATCTTAAACTATATTCTGAGGCACCAGTAACATGAGACCACACACAGACTAGAATGTCTGTACCAGAGTTGAATCAAGCATGGTGGTTTTAGTATTAGCTGCCAGATGGTACACAGCTCTCTGGGCATTCTATGATTTCTTACTTCATGGGTCATGCCCTACACAATGATTCCTTCAAATACTGTGTCAGGGTTCTACATAATTTTCCCAATTCTAGTGTGGCATAAGTGACAACTACTGCTTCTAAACACTCTTCTGATGGTACCCATCTTACTTGTGGATTCTATTGCCTAAGCCATGAGTATCGCAATTTCCAGGTCCAGTCCCTGAGCTAAAGGGGTATACTGTAGTTACTCTTTGCATAAAGTACTGGGTCTCTTTCAACCCTATGGATCCCTAACTTTGCTTGCTAGGTCCCTGGAGCCTGGCACTCCCAAGACCACTTGTGCAGTGGCAGTCTCTCCAGGCAGGGCAAACACTAATCTGGGGGACAAGCTGTGCTGGTACTTGTGCCAATATGCCCAAGAGAAAAACAAATAGAAAAGTGTATCGGTATATGATATCACTACTAAGTGAATAAAGCAGGGTTGGTCTGGCCATGTGTGCCTCCCTTTGACACTACACTACACTAGGTGTGGCCCAGAACAACAGACTCCCATGTATGACCCCTTACACAGGGACTTACTGACACCAACCCTTGCCAGACCCTCTCCTGCCTGATGCCTATTCATTCAGCTACCAGCCAGGGGATCACAATTTAAACTACGTAAGACTCTTCATAAACAATTTTTTTTTTTTTTTAGCAAGGTGAACTTTCAGTTTTCTCTGAACACTGACTTCTCTCATTTTGCTGTACCTCTGGTGGGAGTGAACCAACTCCCTTGAGAGGTGGCCTACCACTCTTCCAATGGTGCCTTTCAGGTGCTGATGGTCTTTGCCTATCTCGAGGTGAGTTCCTGGGGACACCAGCCCATCTGCTGCACCTGATGTTATCCTTACCTGGAGACCAGCCAGGAAGGTACCAGTGCCATTCATTCTCAGGAACCATGCCACCGTTCCTGGAATGGCAGGCCCCCTCAGCCATCTAGCAGCCAGATGGGCTGGACTGCTCTCTCTCTCTCTCTCTCTCTCTCTCTCTCTCTCTTTTTCTTTCTCTCTCTCTCACACCAGAAAAAAGCTTTCAAAGCCCTTGTCCCTTCCTCTTATACAGGTTTTCAAGGGAAAGGTACAGCCATGCATATTCCAACAGATAGAACTCTCCCCTCTCCTGTTACAAGAGCAACCAATTAATTCTCCTAAAAGCTAGATTCTTCAGAAAACATTTCAGAAAAAATATCTGCAGTAATCTACACAATAAAAATGTCTCTGCTTCTTCTCTTATTGACTATAATTTCAATGTTTGTGGAATAGCAATGGGGTATATAGTAGTTGAGTAACTTGTAGTTCTTTTTGTGGCTTTATTCTATTCCCACCCTTGAGTAGTAGGTATGTAGGTAGTAATTTGTAGGAAATAGAAGGCCCAGGAACAAGGGTGAGAAGAGCACTGGAGAAGGAGGATGAGGGGATGGAGGTAGACGAAAACCAATCCCTAAACAAGGGAGGTGAAATAGTGGAGGGCTTAAGTAGAGGTTGTGAGAGGAGCTATTCCCCACATTCAATCTTGTGTCAAGCCCTCCCATTCAATGTTTGTGGAATAACACTGAGATATATTGCTTGTGTAACTTGTAGTTCTTTTTGTGGCTTTACTCTATTCCCACCCTTGAGTAGTAGGTACTGTATGTAGGTAGGAATTTGTAGGGAATCGAAGGCCCAAAAAGATACCTCCTCCAACTCATGGAGAGTATGACCCCTGGCACTCAGGAGACGAAAATCCTCCAGGTGGAGGAAACCTCTGAGGACCCATGGCCATAGGTCAGCCTGCCCTCTGGGCATAGTAAGCGGAGAAGGACCTAGGTTCTAGTAACCATATCTAATTGAGGAAGGTGGGTTTCTTGGAGAGATGGTAGATGTCTTCAATGTCTGGACAATGCTGATTGATGATTATCCTGAGTTGAAAAGTAGGTATTTTCAGAAGGAGCGGTAGAATCCTAAATGTGAAGTGGATCCAGTTGAAGAAGGGCAAATGTGGTCAAAGTTTCCAGGATGATGAATGGTGCTTGTCCCAAAGGATTACACGGGCATAATGAGCAGAGAGAGTATGGATGGATCTATGAGTTACTAGACAGTGAATGGTGGATATGCTATGATACAAAAGTCATGGCGAATGATCCAACTTGTGTAACGTGTGACACTTAAGGTAAGGTCTGGAGACAAGGAAGTCAGTAGTAACCGAGAAGTCACTAAGAGAGTATCCATGAAGGTAAAATGAGTAGGCAAGTCTTTGAGAATCTTAGGGATGATGGTCCATCTTCAATCCATGGACCATGCAGATTGAATGATAATCGTGAGGATGATGAGTAGGTCTTCTCTGATGGAGTGGTAGCATCCTAATTGTAGAGCAGATTCAGCTGATGAAGGGCAAATGGAGTCCAGATTTCCAAGAAGATGAAGGATGCATGTCCAAAGGGATTGCAGGAGCATAATGGGCAGAGAGAGCATGATTTGATAGATATGCTACCAGACAGAGAACAGTGGGAAGTGCGATGAGCTGTAAGGTCTTTGGTAAATGATCGCATTGTGCAAGGTTGACGTTCAAGGTAGTCCTGAGGTAAGGAATTCAGGAGTGAGTGATCAGTCACTAAGTAAGCATCCATGAAGTAGAAATGAGTAGATGAAAGTTTGTGAATGCCTGATGGGAATAATACCATGAGTGATTAGTAGACGAATAGAATAAGATTTGTAGATGTGATCCTGATTGTAACCTACTATATATGAAGAATGATTAAAAGGTTGATATAAGGGATTGGATGGCTTCTTTGGGCATGATGTCATGATTATACTTGTGAATGCTCTGGCAGGACACTGAGTGAAGTAAACGCTTTATTTCTGCGGTGATTGTCCAGGAGATGCACTTTGGTGACTTACTGTTGGTTAGGTTTAGAGGTGATCCAATGTCGAGTACTTGAGGAGCTTGGAGGCAGAGATAAGGAAGTGTTTGTAGGCTGGATTGGTAGTGAGGTTGATTAGTTTGGAATGCTATAGGATCTTTAGTACTATGGCTGATTATGACCAGTTAGGAGGCAATACTGGGATAACACATGTATCTTGGCAGTAACAGATTCAGGATAGCGAATCAGAAGAGCCTGTTCATGGTAATAGTCTTCTCCGGATAGATGAACATGTATGATCTGTGGAGGATGGGCTGGGCAGTGACCTCAACTGATGGTAGTAGACTAAGAAATGCAGCTGATTATAGGAGCTCTAGACATGTCCGGGAGATAGAAAACAGAAGTTTAAATAGTTTGATGGTAGTAAGTGGCTAGACATTGGAGATCCAACAATGAATGTTCAAGGAAGGTAGCCGAGAAGGTCTGAGGACAAGCAATGTCTGCTGAGAAAGTAAGAGTCAAGTAACGTGGTAGATATAGTCAGTAATGGCAGGAGAGGCTGCAGAAGGTAACTGGATGATGTCCAAGGCAGAATGAGGTAACTTGCAATTCCCAATATCTGTAGCAGCAAAAAGGATACTAAGTCGGAGCATAGCTGAAGAAGTTAAGTCCTTTCCATGTAGAAGAATAGCTTGCGCTGCAAGGTAGACTGGGAAGTGTCCAGTGACTGAATAGACAAGATTCGTAGGGAGTATCCAGTAGAGAGAAATAGGAATTATTCTAGAGTCCAGTTGAATGAGGTTCCGGAATGATTGTGGGGAGCTGAGTGGGGAGAAGGGAAAACTCTATGATGACTTCAGAGTTTATGAAACATATTATCTAAAGGATGTGAGTTAAAAGTAGTTTCCTTGTGTGAAATTACAGTGATCCATCAAATAGCAGATAGAAGCTGCTAGAACCGCCAGAGTAGGAGTATGAGTTGGATAAGCAGATGCAGTCGTGGACTGGGTAGGAATGCTAGCCATATAGGTAGGATGACCAAAGGAGAGACAACAATGGGACAAAGTCCTGAGCCAGCAAGGCTGAGATGGACAGCTGCTATCCAAAGGTGAAAGAAAGTCCGGAGGGAATCCTGATGGTGCTAAGGATGGAACCGGGGAGCTGCTGGACTAGTAGAAGTGGAAGCAAGTCACTAGAAGATGATCCATGGAAGGAAAATAGGTGAATCTTATTTGCCAAGAGCATGTTGGTTGAGGTATTTCGGTCCTACATCCTATGGTGGCTGTATTGATGAATGGAAGGGAAGGAAGATACTAGATGGCAGAAGAATGGAATTCCCACATCCAAAAGAAATTAACTCATACATCAACTGGAAGGGTGGCCTACAGCAATGAAATCCCAGAGGCAGGGAAACGGGATAGAGATAGATGCTAGACTAGCTGGCAGGACACAAGTCTTGCGGTGAGATGAAGGGCAGGATGCTCCAGAAAATGGTTAAGGGCAAAGGCACAATTTAGAGATACTCAGGTCCAAGAACGAGCAGCAAGCCATGGTCTGTGGGAGAGCAGATAAGAACAAACAGTTGATTGAAGAAACAAGCTTCCAGGTATGGTAAACATGGAGAAAGAACTGGGCTTCTATATCGCTTTGCAGAGGTAGGAAGATGGAGTCAACCAAATTACAGAGGTCTTCCTTAGGCAGGAAATGGCAACTGGGCAAGAGACTGAGGCTACAATAACCTATTGAATCCAGAGACAGGCTATAAGTCCATGACGCTGATGAGATGACGTGCAATCGATGTCCACAGGCAGAGGTGAAAATAGATGGCAGTTGGAGTGTGATGGTCCCGATCCCGAAGGGAAGCAGCGACCTGTATCAGGTAGGGGAAGCAGAAAGTGGAAACAGGGATGCAACCCAGGCTGTAGATCAGGTAAGGCAGTGCAATGCAGCTTGAGGGAAGGCTGCAGGCAAGGAAGACTAGAGACTTTGAGCAGGAGGTGGTCCAGTTCCAGAAGGATTGCAGTTTCAGTTAGCAGGTTGAGTATAGACATATATGAAGCAACAGAATGGTGCCTCAGGCATCCAGGCATGGCTGACAAGGCAAGATGATCCTGACTGTATGCAGTTAGAAGAGATGGGACAATGAGTACATACATGAAGAGTTTAGTTCCTGAAGGGAAGTGGCAACCTGCATCAGGAATAAGACTCAGGTGGTGAGAACAGTCAAATATGTATTGAGGCTCCCGGGTCATGGAAGTTAGCGGGCCTGGACTGTGTATCAAGGCTGCAGACTAGGTATGATGGAGAAGCAAGTCAGGCAAAATCAAGGTGCTGAAAGGAAGCAGCAGTTGGTATTGTGCTAAGTATGCGTAAGTGCCGATGTAGATTGTAGACTTAGGCACCTGTTGGGGTTGGTTAAGGAGGGATGATGGTGACTTGAGTCAGCCAGGCATAGTTAGAGTGATGAGGTCATGAGGGGCATAAAAGTTCCATTCCTGAAGGGAAGCGGCAACTGGTATGAGGTAGAGGAGTTATGATTTAACTCTGTAGATTGTAGACATGGCTCTCATCCCTGGTAGTTGGGCAAGCTAACCTTCACTCAATGCTGCCAAGCAGAGTTAGGGATGGAGGATATCAGCTGGCAAGTAGCAGAAGGTAGTGACTGAGATGGAATCACATCCCTAGCAGACAGGGGAAGCATACCTTCGCTCAGCACCTCAGAAGGCATGAATTAGAGACGGAGTCAGGAATACTGCTGGTATGGGCTGGCTAAAGCACAAATGCTTTTGAAGAAAGAGAGAGATTTAGGAATGGAAGCAGGTGTAGCATGATGAATCAGTATTTGATGATGAAATAATAGGTATATTAAATACAAAGTAGGAGATAATGAGATACATGTATTGTGATAGGTCTGGAAAACACAAATTAGAATAAACAGATAGGATACGTGCCCTGGAGTGTATGTTGGGGAGGAAATTGTGGAACTTGGGACTGAGTGAGGTGGCTAGAAATAGGAAAGAGGACTCTATACCTTAGGGTAGTGGGGAGCTGTTATAAGGAGGTCAGCCATGTAGAATACAGCTGTGATGAGTTCCTTTACCCATAAAGGATGGGGACATTAGTGAAGGCATCTATAATATAATCACTGATGTCTCTCATTCGGAGCTGGAGCCCTGGGATACACTGTCCTTTTGTCTGAAGAAGATAGGGCTGATTACGCTGTGGTGGTGTATGGCAGGAGCCTCTGATGCAGTTGATGTAAAGTTGTAGGCTTCTTTGAGGATGAGGATGATGAAGTACGTTGCCTGCTAATACAAAAGTTAAGGAAAATATACGGCGAGCATCTCTGCTTCCTCCCGGCTGAGTGGCAGGTGACCCAAGCATGGTTGCCTATCCATCTGACAGATTAAAATGGTGCTAGATGGAGAGAGCTACCCAAATTATAACAATGGGGATGCCTGAGGGGACTGGTACTCATTTAAACATTAGGATAGTAGGCTTAGAAATACACCCCCCAAATTCATTTTCCCTTTCTAATAGGAGGAAGGACGGTAGAAGCTGAAGTAAAACTCAGCTAATATGTTGTTTAGGTGAAGTAATTTAGCTCTGTGGGGTAGGTATATGGCTAGTAGCTGCAAGAATGAATGAGAAGCAGCAGATGAGGTGACAGCTGAGTGAGACTGGTAGAAGATCGTGGCTATTGGTAGACTGGTTGTTGTCAGTAAGGCGGTTGAGCATTTGTAAATGGGGAACTGGTGCTAGGTTCATGTGGATTTACATTTTCTGTCCCCAAAGGGAACTGCTACCCACCTGAGTGCAAGGAGGATTATTGACTCAGATCCATGTGAGGTACAGCCTAAGAGTCAGAACTGAGAAAGGGCTGTAATTAAACACTGATTGTGGAGACAAACAGGATAGAAAAGTACTTACTGTTAGGTCGGCTGTTGGGAACAGAACTGGAGATGCTTAGTCCAGGAAGGGAGTAAGCAGGGAGTAGGCAAAGATGCAAGACCTGATAAATCAGGGAGTCCAGAGCAAGAAAAGGAGCTATGGATGTAGTGGGGAGTGGAGGCAGGCGTACGGGGACAGGAAGGGAGCTTGCATGGAAGAAAGTGGACGGATGAGTGGACTAGAGCAAGTACACTTGTAAGTGTCGTTGGGGCACTGGAGCAGAGCAGGGACACTCGTAGGCGTTGTCCAGGTACTAGAGAGTACCCAAATGAAAAAGAAGGAAGAACAGGGAAATCCCAGGATGGAGAAGGAGAGAGAGGGGAAAGAGCAGGGAGGTGGCCAGAGCAGCCGAGAAACAAACAAGGACACAGCACAATGGTAGGTACAGGACACAGTGAGGAGAGGGGAGGGGAGGGGGGACACAAAGGAAACAACGAACCAGGCAGCAGCAAGCACAAAAAGCACAGCCACATGAGCCATGCAGGGAGCTCTGGAGAAAAACACTCTCTAAGCAAGGAAGGTGCGTTAGTGGAGGGCTTAAGTAGAGATTGTGGGAAGAGCTATTCCCCACATTGAACCTTGGGCCAAGCCCTCCCAATAGGGACCTAGTCATTCAATACTAGCTTCATTTTAGCTGGCAATGCCATCACTGTCTTATTGCCATTGTTCCATGGTCAGGAGGGCTGACTCATTGACTGAAGCTGCAGGAGAATGCAGGTGTGTCATTTTTATTTGGAATTAGTTCTTCTGACTGGGACATTATGTTTCTGAATATCTGATCTGTTTCCAATTTCAAAACTAAGATCTGAATTGGCCATTTCTTTGGCCATTTCAGAAAGCAAGATAACATATTTGAAGGCATTTTCAAATCAGGAGGGAAGCATATGGATTTATTTTTGTTCTGGTTATGGTGTTTGACTGGCACCTTACCCATAGGTTATAAGCAGATTTACTCACGGATAAAGAAGCCTCTTGACCAAATGGAAAGCTGGATTTAGAATCCATCATTCACTAAGGCAAAGGCCAGAAAATGCCCATTCACCATGTGCAATTATTCTAATGTTAGAGATCAATAGAGAATAATTTGGTGGTGCAAGCTGTTTACAAACAGTAGAGGCTGACGACAACAGAGGGCATGGCAGCAACTAATTATCAAGAACTCTCGTGGAGATGGTGGAGGTTTGATGCAATAAGAAAGAAAAGTACTGTAAGACAATTGCCATAAGGCAGTGACGGTACTGCCAGCCAAAATGAAGCTGGTATTGAATGACTAAGTCCATATATATTCAGTAAGAGAGAAAGCACGTAAATATTTAATGCTGAGACCACCACAGATATTTTTCTGTCATTTTCCTGATGGAACTAACTTTTAAGGAGAATTAATTGGTTGCCCTGGTATAACAAATGTGATAGGAGGGGAGAGGGTTATATCTGTTGAAATATAATTTTTATTTTCTACAAGCTATTGAAGACAAGGAGATATTTAGAATGTTTAATTAAAGAGCTCTGATACCATTAGTACTAAAGGAGACTCTATTTGGAAAGTTAAGGATGGCAGCACTCAAGTCCGGGGGCATTATTTGGCTTATAAGCCTTTTTCAACTTTAATAATCCATAAACAGAAAAGTAAAGTTTGATAAAAATTACTGCTGCCTCTTGGAATGTTAATGGACTAAATTCCCTTATTAAAAGGGATACTATACTAAATGTGGCAAAAAAAATGAGGTGCAGATAAAATTAATGCTTCAAGTATCTTATTTACTGTCTAAAGAAGTATTGAAGTTAAAAAAGTTCTGGGTGGAAGACTTGTATTAGAGGGGACAGATAAAAGTAAGAGAGTTATTATTTTGCAATGGAAAGGTTTATACACAAAAAAAATTACTGACATATAAAGACAAATAAGGCAAAATCTTCATGATTAAACTTGAAATCTATAACCAGGCATATATTTTCATATGTGTTTATGCTCCATTTATTGCACATTCAGAATTTATGCAAAATATTGAACAGTGTCTGTTAAATGGGGATATAGGAGGAATCATTTTAGCTGGAGATTTGAATAGACTATTTTATCCAATATTGGATAAGTCATCATCCATTACCAATGAGAAGAAAATAATTTCAAGTTTGTTAAATAAATTCTTAGTAAGTAATAATCTAGAAGATACATGGAGAGTATTAAAGGGAAAGGAGCTCAAATAATCATACTTTTAGAGACAGTTTAATGCCTTATGTCTAGACCAATACTTGTCAATAGTTATGTATTGATTTGATCTCAGTAGGTTATAGTAATTTATGAAATGGGTCCCCAAATATAAGCAACATGATTGGCTAGTACCTGAGCACTAAAGTGTCTAATGCACGGGAATGAATCTGACACTGTCCAGCTGGGCATTAATGTAAGTGAGACTGCCCCCTGAGAACTTTCAGACTTCAAACGACTGCCATTTTTTTTTTCAGTGGTAGCCACATAGCGACAGTAGCCCAAACTGCAAAATACCAAAATGCTTCCCCCAAAAAACATCATGACACTTATACCTCAACTCAGTTCTCAGATATGTATCACAAAAGTCCTCCTTCAGTTTCTGGATGCAGCACATAATAAAAAAAAAAAGGCTGCCATGATCTCTGTCCCAGCCCGCCCGCTCACTCTCCATCCCGATCAACTGCCGACTAACCAGACCCTCGCCTTGCTACTTCTTTCCCTTAGACTCTCAATTTTTCTATTTCTCGCTAACTCAAAAATGCTTTCCCAGTGTTGTGTTAGAGAGAAATAGCAAAACTGACAGTCTAAGGGAAGGATATAGCTAGTGGCTGGCTAGTCAGCAGTTGATCAGGACGGAGAGCGAGTGGGCAGGCTGGGAGAGAGATTGTGGTGGCCGTTTTTGTTTCCCTCACACAGCCTCCCACTTTTTCAGTTTCTGACAAAATCAAAGCAGCCTTACATTCTTTATTTTACAACCCACATTATTACCTCATACACTGCTCTGCCCTGCCTCACTTTACTTCTGCTCCCGTTTTCCCTGTGTTACCAACATGTCCTCCCTGGCACTTCCTGATGCCATAAGAAATTGAAATCCCCCATCCCCCCAAAAAATAAATAAATAAAATCAGGAACCTTCTTCTCTCCAGTTACCAAGTACTGTTTTTTTTCACAATATAAAGAAAACAGGAATGCTGCTGGCTGGGGTGGGGGAGACTGCCATGACAACTACATAACTTACAACTACGGCAGCCTTCCTAGGACATAAATTCTAAGCTTGAAAAAAAAACACTGTAAACAGAAGGCAGAAGAACTATTTTATTAAAAATAAAGACAAAGATTTAAGCTTTTTACTACTTAATACAATAATTTTTACTTTTCACAAGCATCTATAATTCAGATGCCCATTTCATAAGTGCAATAAAATAATCTGATCTGATCTAATAATAATCTGATGTACACCCCATTGTGTCTTATTGCTTACATATCAATACCTGATCATGCAGTGGTTGTAATAAAAGTGATTCTATCAAGAGACAGATAAATAATTTATTTTTGCTAATTTGATAACCTATTATTGATAGATGAAGTCTTTGTAAGCAAGATGAAGGGCCAAATGGATTTTTATTGGTTAGATAACTATACCTCAACAGATATTCCTACAAATTATGTTAACCCTTCAAAGCTACTGTCCAACATCATAGTATTTCATATCAGCTTATAAAAAGTAAGAGGAAGAAAAATGAACTCAAAAACATGGATAAGAAACTTATCAGTGAACAGCAGAAAATTGCCAGAGGTGTTCTTTTTTTTCTTGAGGTCAAGAAAAGAGAGATGATTTAATAATTAGGAAAAATAACATTTTGACAAGATAGGTGGCAGTGAACATGTTAAAGGAAAATAAGTTCTATCACCAAGCCAACACATCTGGTGAAATATTGTTTTATATTTTACATAGCCAACAGCAAAAAACTATGAATTCAAATTTAAAATAATATATGGGGGAATGATGTACAGCTGATAAAGACCTTGTAGCCATAGTGGAACATTATTTTGAAGAAATTTATAATAAGCTTCACAAAGCAACTGTGGAGCAAATAGATGACTGTTTTGGAAATAATGGGTGGGATATTCAAAGGGGTTGCACATGGCACAACAGTGTTGCACCATGCGCAACCCACTGACGCACCACAGTGCGATATTCAAAGGGGGATGTTGCGCTGCACCATTCCTGATGCACCGGGGTGCACCAGTAATGTATGCAGCATAAGTGAGGGTGCTATGCATATCACGGCACATCCCGTTATTCAGCCAGGATGTGCGACACATATGCAGGCACAAACACACCCTGCGCTGCACAGGGGGGTGCAAAGATGTGCCTGTGGAATACAGAAGCATGTCGGGGGACACCCACAGGCCGGCCTCCATATTGCTGGGCGCAACATGGCAGCAGCCTGCTGTGGATGGCCACCCGACTTCCCGAGACTCACTATGGGTGTCGTGCCCTCACCCGATCATGGGCATAATAGCAATAATTCCCTGGTGGTTCAGTGGACCCGATCCCCAGCCTGATCGCAGGCTGTAGTTATAATTACAGTCCCTGGTGGTTCAGTGGACCTGATCCCCTGCCCGATCACGTGCAAATGAATAGAATAATTCCCTGGTGGTCCAGTGGACTCGATCCCCAGCCTGATCGTGGACTTTAGGTGTAATGACATTCCCTGGTGGGCCAGCAGTACCCCCACTCACCCATCCACTCGGACCTGCCCCACTCCCCCAGTCAGCGTGAGGTGATGGGTCCCCCACCATAAGCTGCCCGGCTGCCCACCAACTGACAGCATAGTACAGCTGTATGCCCATTGAGTCCCTGCATGGGTCAATGGGCATGCAGGCCGTGCCTGTGCTACACAATCCCAAAAATGTGAACCATTCACATTTCGGGACACGTAGTACAGCTGGTCTGCATGCCCTTGGTCCATGCAGTGGACCAATAGGTGTACTGTATGCTGTCAGTTGGCTGGTGCAAGGCTACAGAAGGGAGCTGCCGCTCACCACTGACCAGGGGAGGAGGGGTGGTGGTCTCAGTGGTGGGTGGGGAGGGGGGCACCGCTGACCACCATGTAATTCCATTATTTGCCCATGATCGGGCAGGGGATCAGGTCCACTGGACCACCAGGGTATGTCATTTCATTATTTGCCTGTGATCGGGCAAGGGGACAGGTCCACTGGACCACCAGGGACTTTAATTACATTCAATGCCTGCGATTGCGCAGGGGAGCAGGTCCACTGGACCACCAGGGATTTCATTATGATATGCCCATGATCGGGCAATGGGGTAGGATTCACTGGACCAGCAGGGATTTGTTTATGATATGCCCGCGATTGGGTGATGGGGCGCACTGCCTGAAGAGTGGCGGGGGTGTCGGTCCCTGATGGCTGCAGCCTGGCAGGGAGCCAGGCACAAGTCGCTGGGGATTGGCACACTGCAGCAAATGAGGCCATAATAACATACAAATGGCCCCATTTGCGCCTTGCATACATAATGGCCTCATTTGAATGCTCACGTCTGAATATCACTCTTGCTGCACCTAGTGCAACTGCACTTGTGCTGGCACAGCCCCTTGCTCCTCACCTGCTACTTGCACTGGCACAGTGCCACTACACTGTGTGCAGTGTGGGCACCCCCAGTGCCATATTCAATGGTGCTGGACCATGGCGCAGCACCGTTGAATATTGCCCAGCCCATGCCCTGGTGCATCCCAGTTGCGCTGCGCCCCTGCCTGGTGCAGTCTGAATATCCCACTCAAACTATAACAGTACCAAACATGGAGGTAGAAGACCTAGAGTTCTTGGACATAGTAGTTAAGGACACAGTGTCAAATATGAAAAGGAATAAGTCACCCAGCCCTCACAGCTTTATAGCAGATTTATACATATATATATGTATTGAATAACTTTTAGAGATCAATTGCTCCCCTGGTTTACAAAGATGATCAAGGCCACTGATTTACGATGATTAATACAATGAAATTCTGTTTTCAAGACTTCAGATTCCAGAATTGCACTGGTTATTGTTACTCAGTTTCTGGATTTTACCAGGATTCTGCTATCATTCTTTTAGCATGTGCATAACTAATCAGAATAAAAGAAGGATTACTATACAGAGCATTAAATAAATCAAATTGAAAATAGTACATACAGGAATTATAAGAAAAATACAAGTTTTGTAGATTTACTGATCTGATATAAAATGTCACATTCCATGAAATCTTTGTTTTTACCAGTGCTAAGGCAACTCTAATTCTTGAATATTACTGGATTTTCCGGTGAAAACTGAAAACCAGTGGCCTTGAAGATGATTAATCAGTGTTTGAGTGATGTGATAATATCATCTCCCTTTACTGAAGTGGAAACTATATTTCAGCAATAAGGCATGGCAGGGTGTGCTAGATATTCAAAAGTGAGCCCTGAGCACGCACAAGTGGATGCACCACACAACCCAGATGCACCACAGCACAAAAATGCAATATTCAACAGATGTGCAGCAGAAATGCGCTGGCGCAACCAATGCTGAATATTGCAAAGATGCACCACGGCACAAACAGACTTGTGCTGCAACAACCTGAAATGTGCTGGAGCAACTGTGCAGGCTGAATATAGCACATGGAGCAAGTTGCACCAGGTGACAGGGAAAACAGTAAGGCTGCAAAAAGACACAGGACAGTGGTAGAGGAGGCAGCGTAGAACCACAATGGCAAAGGACAGGCAGATTGTACAGAAACAGTGCAAAGTGAACACAGACCCAAAGCCCCCAGACATGGTGCTGAGCACCACACAGACCTGGCCACCAATGGGACAGGGCACACAATAGACATGACACAGAGGGCTGCAGGTAATGAGCACTCCAGGATCTTAGGCCCAACAGCCAACAAGGAATAACTAAGCACCATTGCCACCGTGCGAAGGCACCATGCAGGAGTGCACTGAGTATCAAAGCACAGGCACAGTGATCCACAGGCAGACTGGCAGACAGGCACACTGCAGTATGCAGCACATGCTGAACAGGATCACAGGGACATGGTAGGGTAAATTGCAGCACAGCAGCATGGGGAAGAGGAACACAGCAGGGGTGTGCACTATGCTGGACATGTGGACATGGTTTCAGAACACTATGGCAAGCACAGAGCCAGGCCCCCCTCAGGCAACTCATAGAAAACCTGACAAACTGGGATGTGACAGGCAAGGATGACACCCACTGGTGTCACACTGCAGATACACCATGGGCCAGGACATGCCCCGTCCAGTGTCCAACCATGGACAACAACAGCATACTGAAGCAACAGGCAAGCTAGGGAGACACACAAACACACATGCATATAAGAAACAATACTTTAATACAAAACTGGAGAAACACAGTGGAACAAAAGAGTATGAAACAGGCAATGAAAGGCAAACAACATGGAATAATGCTGGAAACAACTAAACACATTCACAAGCCGATCGTGAACCATAAAAGGGAAGCATAAACAACTATCTACAACTATAATCAATGGGGACGGGTGTGAGAAGGGACAGCGATGGGAGGGAAAGAACAATGTACATGGGAAATGGGTATGTGGGGAAAGGAAAACTGGGGCTATATACAGAAATGCCCATGTCCAAACACCTTTGCCGACAAAGGTTCTCCCTCAGGTTGCGCACCTCTGCAACGAGCATCTGTGTGTGGCTGATAGCAGTCTTCACGACAGACTCATGTGGACCACCTGCCGATGTTAAACCCCAAAGGCCATCCTCTGCAGGTAAATTATGCTTCCACCCAGGATGCACACACGACCTCTTCTTGGCCCCGGATGACCTATGCAGGGGAAACACAGAACAGAAATTGAGTGGCAGGGCCCACACAAGGACGAACCCCAACTCCCTAATGGGCTGTGTGTGTGAAGCAGACTGAGGCTGGATGGTCCCATGGACAAGGCCACCAACAGCACATGCACAGTGGACACAGACAACAGGCCAGGATACAGTGACACAAAATGAAGGGGATGTGGTTCAGGGAGTACTTAGCAATGTGACATGTGCACATGCCCCCACAGCAAGGGACTGATGCCCACATGTGCAACACTCAAGCAGGCCCAGCAGCATCCCCATGTGTGCACTGTGGGGCACACACAGCTTCCACCAGTGATAGCAACAGGGTAACAGCACACAGGAGCCATGTGCACAATGGGACCACACGCTACTGGCTAACACTGGCAACAGTGTCTGAAAAGCAACGTATGGACCAGCACAATATGCAGGCAATGGCCTACTGTGTGGATGGGCCCCCACACCAACACCTGACCTCAGGTACAGAGGACTGCTGCATAAGTCAGGCACTTATATGCCACATAGCCATCAGGCCCAGCTTCTACTCCATCATCCTCCTGAGGCCACGCCTATCTTCCTCTTCCTTGGGTCGCCTGCGCACCTCCTGCCCTGCAAAGGAAACACAATGAATGGGGACAATGAGTAGTACACAAACACCAAATACACACCCCAAGCCCAAACAAGCCTGAAAGGACACATCATGGCACAGAACACAATGCTGGGAACTGAGTCTGCTACCCGCAAGGTGGGCACAATGTGTCGGGCCAATGGCACAGTGCAACATGGGGCCATACAGTGTACAGCAAGGCCTGTCAACAGCAATGACACACCCAATCAAGGCTTTCCCACCCAGTGTTCAGGTGCACACGCACCTGCCGCACACCTCAATGCCCCCACAAGCATGCAGAAGAGGCATGTACAAAGCACAGACAGATATACCTAGTTGTGGGACCACACCTCGGCGTGCACAGTCCTGCAGTCTCCATAGCCATGCCAGATCATGGTGGCGGAGGTCACCATATTGGTGATGACACTGTTCCCTGGTCCTGGGGATCCCTGTGTGCCCTTCCAGGTGCTCTGCAACATGGGCCCACACCTGGAACCATGCCTCCTTCAGTGCCACAGCCCCAGACAACTGGTCCTCCAGTGGGGCAACAAGTGCCATGAGGTTGGCCATCTCTACCTCGCTCCAGTTAAGGACCAAAGGTCAGACTCACACAGCATGTGCCATACTTACAGCACAGTGACCTCTGTGGCACAGCTGCACTGATTTCACGATAGAAACACACAGCACACCACAACATGGCATGGAAATGTGCGACAGACATGCACCAGTGGGACCTATTTGCTTATTACAGCACATGTGCAAAGCCGGCTGTACAGGCGGGAGACTGGGGTCACGTCCATGACCCACATCCGTGCATCAATGCACCAGTGTCATCTTGTGAAGGTCAGGCAGTGCCACACATACAGGAAGCCAATGGCGCAATAACCGCAACTGCACGGTGACGGCCAATGGTGCAGTCACCATGCATGCTCGATAGGGCCCAAATGCGCAGCAATGGTGGATGCATGATACACAGACACATACATAGTTCAGCAGGTCTCACGCATGGCAACTGTGGTAAAGCATATTGTGCATGCACAGAAACTGATCTGGAGAATTGTTCCAGTGCATCCCAGTTGCGCAGCACATAGTCAGTTGCTCCCGGAGCAATTCTGCAATATTCAGCCAGAATATGCAAAGTTCCTCATAAGCCAGTCCAGGCACAAGTCAGCACATTAGCATATCATTACTGGTTGCTCCACAGATCATTTGCATGAGTTGAGCCATTAAAGCGGCACCACACAGCAGTGGTCACTGACAGGAATTGCAGCCTGGAAGGTAGGTTTGCTTACATTCCAATTGCTGATAGCTGTATTGCACTGCCACATTTCAAATGTTGCACAGCACCAGGAGATGCTACCTACTGCTCATCTGTGCACCATCCCTGTTCATAGGTGGCAGTATGTCGGAATCAGAGAGTGAGGAGGAGAAGGGGCCAGCCAGAAAACACAGGCCCAACTTCACAAAGGATGAAAAACATGCCCTGGTGGAGGCATATGTTGCCAGGGAGGAACTCCTGAGTGGGGCCACAGGGACCCCCAGGAGCAGACTACAAGCTGGGAGGAGGTGGCCGTGCATGTGAACACCCATGGATGCTACAATTGCACTCCCCAGGAGTGCAAGAAAAAGATAAACATGGACAAGTGCTGGGCAAAGGAGAAGATTGCTGCCATTAGGGCATCGCTCAACAAAACAGGTGGTGGACTCTCTACAGCACCCATCCTCACTGTGGAGGAGGAGATGCTGGCATCAACATTCACCCAGGCACCCACTGTGGGAGTCCCAGGGGGTTCCAGACAGGTGGCAGCCCATCACAGCACTGTGAGTATACCTGAGGGACACCAGGTGGGGGGCAATGTGTGCAGGCCATTGGTGTGCCTGGTACACAACAGGGGAGCCACTAGTGTGTTCAGGTTGTGGCATGGGGTGGTGCACAGCCTACACAGCCACACCGAGGTCCAACATGGTCCCCGGTGTGCTGTGTTGCAGCTGCGGGCACTCAGTGATGGTCACGGGGTTGCCTGGTCCAGGGACCACACCAACACTGGCACGCATGTCCCATGGGTGACCATTGCAGATTGTGCATGCATGTGGCCATCCTCAGTGGACCGTTGCACCAGCCTGTCACACTGGACAGGCTATCCACAGTTGTGCTGTATGCCATTTGTGGGGGATGTATTGGAACAGCCTGTCAGATGTGGCCAATTATCACACAATGATGTGCGTGCGCACAGATGCAGACCATTGTCGTGATCAACCTCTGTGTACTGCTGGGCATTGGCAGCAGTGCTGCCACACCACACACATGGCAGTGTAGGCACACCTGTGGCTCACATGCGGACATACCACTGCATAGCTGTCTACCTGCAATGCATCAGTGACACACTAACCACTCTCCATTTTGTCTTACAGCTCCATCATGCCTCAGGGCGCTGTTCAAGCCAGACCCCGGACCAGAGGCACAGGATAATGCTGTGCCATCTACATCCTCTGGCACTGTGGCCATTGCAGGGGGCAACATCCTCTTTGTGGGTTGGTGGACCTACTGGGTTTTGCAGATGATGACCCTTTGGCTGACATCCTCATACAGGATGACCTCCCTGTGCTTGTGACAGCCACACAGGACAAGGACGATTACAACAGTGATGATGGCATCACACTTATATTGGTGTGCACAGGTGTCGACACCCCTCCCCCAATTCCAGTAGTCCCACAGGTGGTGGCAGGCAGCGCTGGTGGGCCATGGAACATGTATGCATGCCCCCAGTGTGCCTCCCCTGCACTGACAGACACTACTGCTGGTATTGGATGGGGATGGGGGCGAGGGTGGGGGCACTGGTTCCACCAGATAGGTCCAGCAGGGTGCCATTGTGCTGCAATGGCCAGCAGGGGACACTGTGTAGCACCCACAGGGGCTGTCATCAGTGCCCGCAACCAGTCCCCACCCTGTTTGCTGACTCCCTTGCAGCATTCCCAGTCAAGGGATGTGGCACAGCAGGTCACCACCCCCCCAGCCTGTCGGCATCAGGAATGTGATACGTAAACTGCCAACAGGCTAGATGAGCACACCCAGTTTCTGTGGGACTCCATGGATAACCAGGCTACACTCAGGGCAGAGATATGTACACTGCTTGTTGAGGTATGTCAACTGTCAAAGCGTGGGGCCATGGGACATGCTCAGCTGATTGACAAGATCCACCAACGGCGGGAGGCCACAACTGCTTTGCTGGACTGCACTGTAGAGACCATTGCAGTGGGCTTTGCAATGCTGGTATCCATTGATCATAGCAGGGCATGCAGGACTCCCCGTAGTACCACGACCATGCCCAGGTTCGGCATCTGATGACCCCATTGAGGCTGATGCCACCCGCTGCTATATCCATCCCCAACACACCCGGTAACAGTCTATTCACTGGGTTGTACATACCCATGAGGACCCCATCGCATTCTCAGGAATCTACCCCTGTGGATATGGTGATGACACCCCCTGTGGCTGTGTCTGCCACACAGTCAGGGCATGGCCAACCCTGTGGCAGTCGTGGATCCACACAGTAGTCCTAGAGGGTGCGCTGCTCAGTCCAGTCCCCTGCTGCCATTGCCAGTCATGTACATGGCTGGGTGTGGCCTGGTTCACATGCTGTGGCACATGTGTGGCCTGGGACACAGCTGGTTTGTGTGTGGCATGGGTGTAATGAGTGCAGCACTGTGTTGGCATTGCCTGTGTGCCAGTGCATACCCTCTGATCCATGCCACTTCCTGCAGCACTACTGTGTCTGTCCATGTCCCTGGTAGCAGTGCTGTCTGTGCCTCTGCCTGGTGGAGTGTGCCCTGTGGTGCATCCTGTGGCTGGTCAGCTGTGTGTACCTGCATGCATGTGTGGTCCTGGGCATACACGGCACCAGACTGTACCAGTATGTATTTGTTGTTCCTTGTGGGTGTGTGTGTGTGCGTGTGCATGCCTATGTTCCTCCCTGTGTATCTGGTGTGTGTGTCCTTGTGTTCCTGCGTGCATGCGTCTCATTCTGTCTATGCCTGTGTGTGTGTGTGGTGGTGTGCTTGCCCTGCTTCCCTGTGTGGTATTCACTTGAGGTTCTTAAAATGTTCCTCAACAATGGTATCCCGGTGCCTCCTGGCATGTGCCACCAGCCTGGGATCCCTCCTCTCCATGTCCGGCTGCACACCCCCATCCTGTTGGTCCTCATCATCATCATCATCATCATCTTCTGTATGGTCGCCCTCATCCAGCTGGACAAGTATTCCATGGTCAATGGCCATGTTGTACAGCATACAGCAGGCCAGGAATATGCCGCAGGCTTTCTCAGGACTGTATTGTAGGGCACCACCTGACCTGTCTGGGTAACAGAAATGCATTTTGAGCATGCCAAAGACCCACTCTATGATTTTGCTCATAGCGGTGTGTGCCTCATTGTACCTCTCCTCGGCCCCATTGTTGGGTTGCCGTATGGGTGTGAGCAGCCAGGGTCAGAGAGGATACGCACTGTCACCTGTGGGGAAAGCACAAGTGTGAGTAGACACCCTGTCTGAGCATTGCCTGTTCACCCCCCATGCCAGTCCACACTGCCACTACCTGCCCCCCTGTGTGCCTTGCCACCACCCCATGCACAGCTCATATGCCATGATTGTTGGCCCAACATATGTGTCCTACCCGTCTGTTGCTACACCTCCACAGGCATGGGGGTCCATTTCCCTGCTGCTGTGTGCATTGTGCTACTGTTCTGGCCTGCAATAATGACCACTGGACACATACCCACCTATAGTGCCTTGAGTCCATAGTGTTGCAGGGCGGTGCTGTGCACGTGCCATGTATGCCGTGTGGCCAACATCACATGGGTCCCTGTATGCCTGCTTTCCTGCCATGTTATCAGGCTCCATTTCCAAACATTCCTTGTCATCTAGCACTGTCCTTTTTCCCCACCCCCTTCCAGCTGCTGTGTGGTGTACCACGCTATTGCATTTGTGCTCCTCTTCTCCATCCCAATTCACTGACTAGGTGTCCCATGGGGATTACCCTACTCTCAGATCTCTGGCACAGGATTGATTGGTGCCAGATAATTGTGTCATGTGTAGTCCCAGGGTGCGTGGCGCACACATTGATGGTGCACCCTGTGGCATTGCACATCACTTGGCAGTTGATGGAGTAATATCCCTTCCTGTTCATGTGTGTGCTGTCTTCCAGGCTAGGTGGTGTGCGTATGAACCTATGGGAGCAGTCAATGGCCCCTATCATGCCTGGCATGGGTGCCACCCTATAGAATTCCTGCATGTTTGCTGTACGCTCTGCCTGTGTGCTTGGGAATTTAATGCACTCTGAAGCATGCAGCAATGGAGCATTGAGGACCTGAGTGAGGAGGTGGGATGTGGCTGACTGGGAGATCCCAGCAGTAGCACCCACTGGTTTCTGAATGGTGCCCATAGTGAGCAAACACATTACCGCTGTCACCTTGATCTCCACCGACATGGCATGGCTCCTTTGGGTGGGTGCCTGCAGTTTATCATGCACAGATCATAGAGCTGCCTCAGAATTGCCATATTGAGATGGTTCCTGCCCACTATCTCGGTGTCAATGTAGTTCTCAAATGTGAGTCGAGCATGGTACCATCTCTGTTAGGCATACCACTGACAGACCCTTCCACGGCTGCATTGTTGTTCCTCCCTCCTCCTCCCCACCATTACCTGCTCCATGAGAAATGCAGTGGCATCCATTTGCTCCTGCCTATCCTGCTCTCTGCCTGTGGGGTGTGTGCAGTTGAAACCTCCTCCTTTTCTGCTCAACTTTGTGCTGTGCATCTTGTAAGTTGCTCCACAGCTGCGCCAAATGTTTGGGCTGAATATGCGGTTACGAGACACATTCATGGTTACGCCCCCTCTGTTTGCACCGCATACATTATCTTTGCACCACAGTGCAGCCAAAATTGCACAGCACATGGACCCCTTTTGAATATGGGACTGGGGCACATTTCTGGTGTTGTGGCAGTGCAACTCAGTTGTGCCTTGCGCAACTCCTTTGAATGTCTAATAACATCACGATTTGGATGGTTGAACACACAAGGCTGCAGTCTGAGTGTGGTCAGCACCAGAGAAGTGATGTTATTACACAATAACACACATCCCTGGAGTGTCTTATTGCTATTATACAATGGCTTGCTTATTAAGAAGAAAAAGTTTACAAAAAAAAACTTTAAAAATAGACTTTTTTATTAGATTTTGTTATGTGTAGGTATATGAACAAGCATTTGTCAGTGCCGAATGTTGTCTCACTGGCATTGGCATTGGTAGTGCAGGAGTTAGAGATGCATAATAGGAATGGCAGTGAAGTATTGAACTGATGCCAACCTCACTCCCACTCTGAAGAGACACCTTTTCAACATAGGCATTTTGGGACCTCCCCTCATGAACAGTGGCACTGAGATTTTGTTAGTCTGTTCCAAAAGTTGATTTCCCACAGCGACCATGTCATTGTGTGCCACAGGTGAGAAAACACATTTTGGGCAGGATGTGAAAAATGACAGCTGTACTGTTCATAAGGAGATGTGAAAAAATGCCAGTGTTGAAAATCTGGCATGAAAATATTGCAAATTTGCGAAGTTACGAGCTTGCATGGAAACTGCGCAATGCACGTTTGTAAAACAGTAATTTTTTGGATTTGTTCACTATGTTTGCAATATAGGCTTTTTGAGAGCCCACCTTATGAACAGTGGCACTGTCATATTGTTAATCGGTCCCAAAAGGTGATTCTGCGCAGTGACTGCGAAATCACCTTTCAGGACTGAATAACACCATGACAGTGACTGAATTCATGAGGAGGGGCCCCAATAACCCCAGGTTTAAAATTTGGTGCAAAAATTCCAACAAATGCCTGAGATATGCACCAAAGTTGAAAACCCCTATTTATGTCATTATACAGCTTACCGGCATTTCTTCAGTTCGTGGTCAGCTTTGAAGAGTGCAGACGTGTTTCCAGTCCACCAAAGATCGACGCACTGGACTCTGGAGGTAAGTATGGGGTGAGTAGGGGTGTGGGGAGGCAGGGTGCGCAGAGGATGGGTGCGGGTTGGGGGAGAGAGCAGGACAGACCGTGAGGGACCGTTTCCTTCTTTTACAGGGTAAAAAAAAAAAAACCTTGCAGGATTTTTTTTTTACAGGGGCATTTGGCACACTGGGGTGGGCTCCCAGCATACCACCTGAGTGTTTGAGGGGCTAGCCAATGGGGGATTGGGCACCCCCCTCAGCACACAACAAATGGGGGGGCATTATGCTGACGGTGAGTAGGCTGCCCCGTGGCTCATGAACTAATTCAGGGCATACCAACAGAGGGATTGGGCACCTCCAAAGTCGGCATTGTGGCAGGCGGTGGCGGCAGTCACTGCCGCCATGTTTACTAGCATGCTTCACCAGGAAAGGCACGTCAGGAGGTGCCATTGCATGACGAGCTTGGCTCTCATTGCAGTGGACCTTTCCTTAGATGTGCTCACCACATTATGTATTCCTGGTGTGGTGCCTGCATGTTGCCTTATTGGGGAATGAGGGACGCATCTACTGATGTGTGCCCTGCATTCGCCCACAGTGACTGCACCTCCAAATCTACTACTAGTGCAATATGTTGGCCGCGCAAGCGTGAGCCAACATAATAAAAGAAAAGTGCAGTTTTTGTTTTGTCCACTAGGTGGTGTGGTAGTTTGGTGGCTCTGCACAGCTCTGTGTTACTTGCTTCCCCTCCCCAACATACACACTTCTCCTCTCTCTTTTGAGTTTCTCCGGGTACATTGTGAGGCAATTTGGGTGTGTACTTTGAGAAAGTATTATTTTCTGTTTTCATACCACAGCCATTGCTTTTGGCAGCAGGGCAGTGTGTGGAGCGAGCGTGGTTCTTTTGATGTGTTCATGTGCTCAAGCAATCATCGTATCAAGCAGGAGAATGGAAATGGACAATAAGACTTTTGCTGATGAGTTTGATGCCAGGAAACTACTTGTGGAAAATAAAAAAATATAAAAAAAAGTTTCTTCTGTTTTATATATCGCTTCTGAACGCAGCTTTTCAGCAAAAGAGATGGTCGAGTATGCATACGCTGATAGTCATTTATAACCACACACAGCAGTGGTATGGAGAAGAGATTTTCTTTCCTTTTGCCATTTTGAAGGTGGCTACATGGTTAGCTAGAGGAGCAAGTGAAGGGCAAGTGAATCTATGATGGTTCAGTGTTTGTTGTGGCTGCTGGGGGCTGGGGCTTCTGTAAGAGTTGAGCAAGGAGGGGTTCTGTGCACTGAAGTGAGCTTGATTCTGATTCCTGTGCTGCTGTGTGACAGAAGGATTTAATGTATGTTATGAGGTCATATGTGTGCCTGGACTTGATCCAGTGATGTTACTGCCAGATAACATCACTGGTCCAGGGGCACACTGATCAATCAGGTTTCAAGAAATGCTCATGTCATTGTATAATAATGCCTAAGGAACAGAAAAATCTAGTAAAAATTGAAAATTACACTTGATAGCCCTACTCAACATGGATTATAAAATTCTGATGAAATTGATAGTCTTCCTAACTAAGCAACAGATACCATTACTTACTCATGAGGGGCAAAAATGATTTAATCAGGGCAGAACACTACTAGCTCAAACAACAGAATAAATTCAAATGTTTATTAATTATTTGAACAAAATGAATATTGAATTGCCTTTATTATCTATTGATGCTACAAAATCATTTGACTTGCTGCAATAGCCATATATGATGGCCTGCTTAGAGAAATGGGACTTCCTTCCAAAGTTATTGGGCCTTGTTAAAGCCATAGCTGGTAAACAAAGAATGAAAGTTAGCATAAATAAAAGAAGGACAAATGATATATCCATTGTGAATGTGGAAAGGCAGGGATGCCCATTTTCTCCAATATTGTTTGTTCTTTCTTTGGATTTGTTTCTGTGCCATATTAGAATTAATAATGGGATAATAGGATTAAAACTTAACAATATGGAAAGGAAAGAGACAATGTTTTGGCCATTCTAATAGAGCCGGTATACTCAGCAAATATCTGGTTATGAAATAAACAAGTCAGAAACAAAATTAATACTCCTAAATAATAATAATAATGAACATACTCCACAACAACTCTCCATGCTTAATGTGACAAATGAAATTAAATCAAGAGATGGCCAGATATTCCTTAGGCTCAAAAGAAACTGAAATGAGAGAATAGTCTGTTCCCATGAAGGCCTAAAATTGCAGACAAAGTGTACAGGAACTAATGACCGCTCACCATTCATAAATAAAACTTAAGAGTTTGTTGTGTACACATTCCAGAAGTAAAACACACAAAAAAAAAACACGAACATTTTGGGGTGTCAAAATACTCATTCCTTGGAGTGGATTGTGTACATATATATATATATATATATATACGTAAACAAATGAAACATAACTTATAATAATATATGTCGTTATGCCTCTGCATCCCCTAAGTTAAAACATCACTGCCTGCTCCATGCAGACCATAATTGGCGTTCTCCTATGGTCCACCAGTTCTTTGCTCTTGGGGCCCTTCTGGATGGAATCCGGAGGTCCAGTATGCCTAGATCTCTTGCTGCTGCACTCACCCCACAGACCATTCTATGGTCTCCATTCTGCTGATCTTTCCTTACTCCACATTTCCAAATGCAACACTTCCAAAGGGAAAACAGATTTTTCCTACTTGGTCCCCAGTTACTGGAACTTGCTGCCCCTCGAAATATGCCAGTCGCCTAGCCATGTCTCAATTAAAAAGAGGCAGCGCTCTCTGCTTATTGAGAGTACACAGCGCAATTGTTTTAAACCACCCTAGTTTACTGACTCCCTATGCTATTACTGTCTTGGTGTCCTCCTCCAGTACTTATACCTCATAGTTTCTACTAGTCTTACCACCCCTTTCCTACTCCACCTATTACACATCTCTCCCTCACCCTTCCTACTTTGTCCCCACAAGGTCTTCCTACTTTAATCCTTCTTACCTACTTACTTCCTCTTTGGTGTCATATTCTTTATGTTAAAACCAGTTTTGTAGAATAGAGATGATGCCTAGATTGTTAATTAAGCAATAATGCATGACAGGGTGTGTGTTGTGCTGGGATAATGTCACACCTGGGGTGATTAGGCACAAGGCCGCGAGGCCGACGCACTAATCACCCAGAAGTGAATGCTATCCCAGCACAACACACACCCTGAGTGCATTATTGCTATTATACAATGGCTCATGTGTAAAACTAACAAAAAATGTAGATGAAGAAGTACATTTAAAGTTTTATTTTTGTCATTTTTTTATGTGGGTAGGAATACTTTATAAAAAAATAGTGCTGATTGTTTCAGCCAGTAGGTGGAGCTGCTGGGCTTTTCATGGGGGACTTCTCTGTTGATAGGAACCTTTTTCAGTGCTTCTTCTACTCTTATTAATTTGCTCTGTTCCATGAGTGTTACATTGTCTTTTCTTATGGTTTTTATTTTCTTTTTTGCCTGTCTTTGTGTTTCCTGATGGTGTTTATTTGCCATTGGAGATTGAGGCTGTACCCCGTTTAAAACCGCATTGCCCTCTGCCATGGGGATGGAGGTAGGAAGGCGATATGGAGGCTTTCATTGTTTTGACATTGTGGTGTTTAAAAAAAAAGGAACGAGAAATTTAATTGAAGGCAGCGAGCGAGCACTATGAAAAGAGCTGTACAGTGAAAACGCTCTTGCTCGGTCTGGTCTCTTTCAGTCGCTCGGTCAAGATCGTTCACTCGCTCAGATCTCAAGTCTGAAGTGAGAGGGGTACTGTGTTTTACTGTTTCGATAGGCAGAAAGGTGGTAGGGGAGGGTTTTTTAAAAAATACAATAAAAATAGAGAGAAACCTGCTTGAGGACTGAGCGAGCCTTATGAAACAGCCACGCGGTGACTATTTAAAATACGTGCTTGCTCACTCGCTCTGGTCCAAAAGGAGAGGGATCGCCATGCAGTGTTTTTTTTTCTTCCAGATAACTTAGCAGTAGCATTTCTGTCAGCCTTCACTGAAAAACAGTGTTGTGAGTGTGACAGTGTTTTTTCATGTCATTTCTTTAGGGGCAGACCAAGAAGTGAAGCTAATCGTGGTGTTAGCAAGGAGGGTAGTGGGGTAGCCAATCGCTGTCATGGAGTGATTCAGGTCTTTTTTTTTTCACATTTGATGCGATCTCTTGTGTGCTGGGACTAGACCCGTGATGTTGTACTGGGATAACATCACGGGTCCAGTCCCAGACTGACCAATCAGAGTCAGTCTTTCTTTCTTGCCATTGTATAATCAACTGTTTTATGTGCACTTATCTTTGTTGTGTTTTGATATGCAAAATTTCTGTATTGTCTTCTGGTTACATCATTTGCTCAAACCGTTATCCATTTTTACTATATCCTTAAATTCTATAGTATAATATGCACTTACTTTCACTTCTGTTATGAAATACATCGGAATGTTTCTCCAGTCACCTCAAATTGCTCAAATTGTTATCCATTTTAATTGTATCCCTAATATCTTGTACTCCTGTATTGTACTGTATCATCACTGTTTTTTGCTCTTGATGTTGTAACCTCCAGAGTTGTGCCTGAAAATAGTCACTTTTGTGTCCAGTGCACTTATCCGGTCATTAAAAACTATCTATATAAATATATATAATATCACACTTTAACATAACTCTAACACCCCAAAATGTGCTCAAAAAGCAGGCTTACATAGATGCATGCCTAATGGCTATATATATTACAATACTCCTGTAGCAGAAGTAAACAAATATTTATATTTAAAACACATCCATCTAGTGATAGCAATAAAAAGTTCTGTGTGCTGACCAATTTTTGAGTTTAATAAGCAATTATTATATTTTCTATGCATTTTTATTTACAACTAGCAAAACAGAAAATAAGAAGCTGAATCAAGAAGTATAAGTAAGGGATGGCATAATTCAGAAGATGCATGCACGTGTATTTAATTTTGAATTATGGGGAAGCTTGATATCATATCCCCTGAAGGGCATTTTCTGCTATGCTTTGCCCACAGAGTTATAGGAGTGACAGCACAGAGAATGTGAGTAGTGGTATGTTTGCTCCATAGTTACACTTAAAACCATTTATAGTATGCAGTACACAGAAGATTTCATTACTATCACTAGGGGATGTGTTTCAAATAAAAATATTTGTTTATTTCTGATACATGAGTGTTGTAATAGACATAGCCATTAGGTATGCATCTTTTAAGCCTACTTTTTGAGCACATTTTGAGTGTTTGAGTCATTATGTTAAAGTGAGTGAAATATGATTTATTTTTATACGTAGAATCACTTTCCAACCTGAGAAAGGGGTATTTGGACACCCAGAAATGTTGGTGGGCTTTAGCTGTCTTACTTCTGGCATATGTACACAATAAATCTTTATGTTTTGTCTATGAATGGTGAGTAGTCATTAGTTCCTGTGCACTTTGTCTGAAATTACATTAAATACCTAGTTATTTGGATAACAGGAAATATGCTTGAGACTGTAAAATTGAATATAGAAATTCTATTAGGTAAAATAGCCTGCTACGTAACTAAGTACATTCTCCTTTGTTCTTGTGAGGTCATACAGAGGTGATAAAAATGATGACAATGCCTCATTTACATTTTTATTGTTTCAGTCTTTACTAGGAGAAATGTCATAAGAGTGGTTCAGTAAAGTTTGGAGAATTTGTTTTAAATTTATATGCCAGGAGGCATCACCATGCATTGTGTGACATTATTTAACTATTTTAAGGTGCAAGTGAGGCATGAGATGCACTAACCTGAAATTTATTATTTGTCATATGAAATAAAATCTGTTCATGAATGGGTAGATCCCAAAGGTAAATACAGACAAAATAACAGGAAGTATAACTATATTGTCCAATGTATTAGGGGTATGGAAGATGATAACTTAGCAATGCAGGATATCATACTCAATAATATATACAATAATGGATGGGGAAGTGTGCTTAATGAGAAATGAATGGTTGCCTGAGGTGTGGGATGCTACATAAACCCCAAGGGCAAAACCCGAGGGGTTTATTAATGTATCCCACACCGAGGGCAACCATTAATTTCGAATTTATGCAAACTTCCCCATCTTTTATTATTTATAATTGCTGGACAGCAATTTTTTTCCAGCCTTCATGTAGTGTCTGTGAGTCCTGACTTTCACCCAGACACACACACAGCACACACACACACACACACACACACACACGGTGTCTCCCTACTTTTGTTTTTTTTTCTTTTGTGCAGTTTCAGTTTTTTTAAACTTAGTCTCATACCGCTGTTGTGATGATTGTGCAGTTCCCAATCGGCTCGTGCTGAGTCTCTGTGTGGCACTACGGGTCCGTTTCATTTTAAGAGCAGGATCAACCAGATGACAAAGAGAAAAAGAAACCGGCAGGATCAACCTGATAGTTTTAATAAAGTAGAACTCTACAGAGTTCAAAGATGGTGTGCTGGGTTCTGGTGGCTCCTCGGTAAGCAAGAGATGGAGCCGACATTTTTTTTAAATGTTAAGTCCACCCATGGATGGCACATTAACCAATGAGAGCACATTTTTTCTTTAACTGACATGACTCATGCTCACCATTATAACCCGCAGGTTATAACGGCAAATTATAACTCGGTCAGACAATGGGAAAAATTGCTGACCAGTTATTATAATAATAATAAGAAGGAAGGAAGAATATAAGGTGTTGTTGGGGCAGTCTGGTATTTGAAATCAAATGGACTGCTGCTAAACCCCCACACAGTACTATCAACAAGTATATGGTGGGACAGTAGTGTCTGGGAGGCAAACAAAAATGATGAATTAAATAGATTATGTAAACTGCAGTTACTGAACTGGCAAGAGGTCTCAAGGGATTGACAATGCGTATCTTATGAAACATTTACTAAGCTATGCAGGGAAAGGGGAATAATCATGTCTTATATTATGCTTTAAGGATCAAATACAACTTTTTTTCACATGTTTAATAAAAGCTTGAATTCACTTGAACTCAAGTCCCTGTGTCATGAGTAGTGTTTTCTAAAAATTTTATGCTGTTTGGTTTTTTTGTGGTTTTCTTTAAATCAACATTTGTTAATATGTTCTGCAGTAACTGAAAACAGTGAAGTAGCTTCTGTCCCAATCAGTGAGGCCTGCAGAACGATGACATCATTCTGGCCTAGCCTGCTGCTTCAGCAGTTAAGTCCCTGATTGACTGAAGAAGCTGTTTCACTTCCCAGTCAGAGCAGTCTGTAGAGCTAATTGTTTTCCCTCCAAGGTTTTTACTAACTCATCTGGTTTGCATTTAGATAGATTAGCTTAAAATCTATCATGCTGTTCTTATAAAAAGTTGATAATCTGAGTTTCAGTGCTGAACTGAAGTGGCATGAATGTTTGTGAGACATCAGCTTGTCTGTATCACAGTTGTCAGTTCTTTCTCATCAAAACTCATTATTGTTTTCTAGCTATATAACACAGGGTTGTTTAATGGATAAACAATGAATCTAAACAATGTTTTTCATTAGGAGTAGTTTGTCTTTAATTTAGCCTTCGTAAATAGATTCATGTGAGAACATTTTATTTTCATGTCAGATTGACAAGCAGATGTCTGCCTCACTCTGCTATTTCAAGCACATGTACTGTACAAACTCACAAATGTCATTTTTTTGAGGATTTTGGTATGAAAATATATTGTGTATGCGTATAACTAGAAATACTATATGGCATCCCAATGCCCCTGACTCCTGCCCTTCAGTTGAGGCAGTTGCACCCCACTTCCCTCTGTCTCCCACCACCACAGTCAGTGCCAAGGCACCTTGTTGCCCCCTGTTTCTGTCTCCACAGACAGAGCTGCTGTGATCTGCTAAGCCCTAGAGTCCCAGGTCCTCTGCCTTCACAGTTGGAGCTGCTGCAACATGCTGCCCCAGGCCACCGAAGGTGGGGCTTTTGCTGCACCCTGCTACCCACTTCCATTGCCCCAAATGGGTAGGGTTGCTGCACCATGTGCACCTCATCTCACAGTCAGGGCTGCTGTACCCTGATGCCTTACTGTGTCCTGCTTCACAGTAAAGGCTTCTGCACCATGCTGTCCTCTGTCCCCTGTTATCACAGCCAGGGCTGCTGCACCCTGCTCCTGTCTACACAGTTGGTGTTGCTGTGGTCAACTATGCCTTAGAGACCCATGCCTCTGCAGATAGAGCTGCTGTACCACACTGCCACTTGCCACAAGTGTCAGGGCATTTGCAGCCCTCTGTCCATCACCCTCACAGTATGGGCCACTGCACTTTGTTGCCCCTATTCCTGTCTCCTCCATCAGGGCTGCTGTACTGTGCTACTCCACAGAGTCCATGCTCCCTGCCTCTACAGTTGGGGCTGATGCATCCTGCCATGCACTTCTATTGCCCCAAATGGACAGGGCTGCTGCACCATGCACACCCTGTCCCACAGTCAGGGCTGCTGTACTCTGATTCCCACCTGTGTTCTGCCCCACAGTCAAGGCTTCTGCACCATGCTGTCCTCTGTCCCTTTCCACCACTGTGCCCTGCTGCATCATAGATCCTCTTGCCTCCACAGTCAGGGTTGTTGTACCATGCTGCTCCCTGCCACCAGAGTCAAATTCTTTGGTACACTACCCAAACTGCTCGAAAGAAAAAAACTAAAAATACTTTGATCTTGTGTTATAGGGCAGGAGACAGTGGGCAGCGGGGTGCAGCAGCCTCAAATGGGGCAGGAGACAGAGAGATTGTGGAGCAGGGGAATGGGGCAACAGGAGCTGCTGCCTCAACAGTCAGGCAAGAGACAGGGACATCAGGATGCTATATAGTACTTCTTGTTATACTTTTATATGATGTATTTTCACACAGAAACCCTCAAAGAACTGAAATTTGTGAATTTCATAGCAATCAATCAATCAATCAATCAATCAAAATCTTTATTTATTCAGGCGGACATCATTGAGCAAAGCTCATTTACAAGATGGACCTGATAGGTCGAGGAACAACTTGAAGGTACAAAAGCAGACATATACAAAACACATCTATATAAACAGATACAATAATATAAACATATATACAAACAGGGTAGCGGAGATTATAGGCTCCAAGGCAAGCTAAACCAGACAGTTATGATTGATGACTACTAAATGTTGAAAACAGCCTCTGAAAATGACATAGAGGGCTGGTGGGAGTTTTGGATAGGGACTAAGTCTACTAGTAGTGAGTGAATGGGGTGAAGTAAGTGACAGGGGTAGCTGTGGAGGTCTTGGTAAGGGCTAGCAAAGCTGCAGTAGAAAAAGGGGGTAATGAATGTGATTGGACTAAGCCTGTGAAAGCAATTGCATATCTCTGGGAAGAGACTTGTGTAGAGCTTTTAAAGGATGTTAGAGGTATAAAGGTGGTCAACTTTAGGGTCTTCTGCAGAGAATTCCATGCCATTGCTAGAGAGTAACTGATTGCAGATCTCCCATGCCGGTGCTGGCTTTGGGTAGCTTCAAAGTGATGAGGTTGTTGCTTTAGGCATATAACCTAGCTGTGGCCAGTGTAAAGCAATCTAAAATATAGGATGGAAGTTTGTTAGACAGGGTTTTGTATATCCATAATGCAGCATTTGTGTTCCTTCTGAGGTGTAAGGATGTCCAGCCAACTGCAGCATAGAGAGAGCAATGATGAGTGTTGAATGGAAGATCTGTGATGAACCTGAGAGCTGTATGGTACAAGGTATCCAGTTTACTTAAATAGGAAATAGAAGAGTGGCCATAGAGGAAATCTGCATAGTCAATAAGTGATAGAAATGAGGCCTGGATTAGTCTCTGTCTTGAATCTCTGGTTAAATAATGTTTAATTCTGAAGAAAAGGCCAAGCCTTTGGCAAAGTTTTTTCAGAAGTTCTTCAATATGTTGAGTATAATCAAGCCTGTTGTCAATCCATACCCTAAATATTTGAATTTGTCAACATAGTCAAGGCTTTCCAAGGATGGTGGATAGTTGGGAAGATTGCTTGGTGAAAAGGTGTTAGTATAGTAATTAGTGGAGAAGAACATAGCTTTTCTTCTTTGCATTTAGGAGGAGTTTTTTTTCAAGTAGTTGGTATTGCAAAAGGGAGAATTCTGATTGTAGTATTTCACAGGCCTTTGAAGGTGATGGGTTACTGACATATAAGACAGTGTCATCTGCAAAGAGGTGAACATTGGCTTTGGTGAGATTAGAGTCAATGTTGTTAATGTAAATGGCAAAAAGGATAGGGCCCAGGATAGATCCTTGAGGTACTCCTCTTAGGAGTGGTTTTGATGAGGATAGGTCACCTTCATTTTTCACCTGCTGCGTTCTATCAGTGAGATAACATCTGAACCACTTAAGAGAGGGTGGATCTAGGCCTATGGAGTGCAGTGAAGAGAGTAGCAGCTCATGATCCACTGTGTCGAAGGCTTTGCTTAGATCAAGAAATACAGCACAGACGCTGTTCTTTTTGTCTAGCTCAGTTTGCCAGTCATTTGTGACTTTTGCCAGTGCAGAAATGGTGCTATGCCTAGTCCTAAACCCAGATTGAGCGGGGTTTAAGAGATTATTAACATCAAGGTAGTCTCTTAATTGGATGCTCACTAATTTTTCTAGCATTTTGGAAAGCACTGGCAGGATGGATATGGGCCTGTAATTGTTGAGGTCCATGGGGTCCCCTGATTTTAGGAGGGGAAACACTTGTGCTGTCTTCCACAGTGAAGGAATAGACCCAGAGGCTAAAGATAGATTAAAAAGATGTGTTAAGGGAACTGCAAGCACATGTATTGCAAGTTTTAGAAAATAGGGGTCAAGAGAGTCTGCACCTGCGCTTTTTTTAGTGTCCAAATGCAACAATAGATCCTCTACTTGCTTCAGTAAAATTGGTTTGAATGAGAATGAAGAATCAGCCCTCTGAGCCTCAGTAGACTGGGATTTAAGTTGTGCCTGAGTAGATTAGCTGAGAGGAGTCAGCAAGGCCAGCCATTGTGAAGTGATTGTTGAATGCATCCAATACTTCCATCTGTCGGAGATAGCAACCTTATTAAGGTGCACTTGAGATGGCAGAGAAGTGCTAGAGTCCTGCCCTAAGATCCCCTTGATGGTGCCCCAGAATCTAGCAGGGTTGTGATAAGAGGCATCAAGTTCAGCCGTGAAGAAAGCAGCCTTAGCATCCCTTACTTTTTTGGTGCAGCTATTTCTGGTTTTTCTGAACAGCAGCCAGTCATTTGGTTCCTTAGTCTTCCTTGCCATTTTCCATAGCTTATCTCTCTCAAGAAGTGCAGATTTAAGGTTGGCTGAAAACCAGCGGCAAGATTTGCTTTTCGTTCTAACACTAGTGATTGGTGCATGAGTATTGAGGGCACCTATGATTATGCTGTTTAACACCTGAAGTGCTATTTCACAGAGTATGTAGGTAGAACTCCCACAGCGTGCAGAGTGGCATAGGTCGTGGAGATATCCTCGATATTAAGGTTTTCTTTAGATCTTCTCGAGGAATTTTGCTGGTTAGCTGGTTTGCCTGATGATCTTATTCCTGCAATAAGACAGTGATCACTTATGTCACTGAATAGTACTCCAGCGTGTGAGAACAGGTGGGGTTTGTTTACCAGCATGATGTCAAGTAGGGTGCTACTACTTCTGTTCTTTAAATTGATTCTTGTCGGTTCATTTATTAGTTGAGTAAACCCATATGTATCACAAAAGATACTAAGGTGCAGCTGTCTTGGAGAGCCAGTTTAAATTCAGATCACCTAAGATAATGATATCTTCAGGGCCCAGTTTGATTATGTTCCCCAGGTGGGTTAAGAGCTTATGATCAGCAGAGGGGGGCCTATAGCAGCCAACTAGTTGAAAAGCTGCCATGTTGGGGAGAGCTATTTTAAGGGATAAACATTCAAATTCTTTGGGCAATGATGTTGCACTAAGGCAAGATTCAGATATATTCGATTTTATATAAATAGCTACTCCACCACCCCGTGACAGGCGGTCTGCTCTGAATATTTGGTAGTTGGGTAGATTTACCTCCCTATCTGTTGTTGCAGGTTTGAGCCATGTCTCAGATATTACCAGAAAGTCTGGCATGGTGTGGGCAACCCAGGCTTGTATTAATGAAAGCTTTTTCAGGAGGCTGCATGCATTGATATGAAGGAAGCTTAATCCTTTGATGGATGCTAGATCTGCTGGGAGGTGATGCCCTCTGGAGGTCCTGGATTGATTTCAACATTACCAATACAGATCAGCAGAAAGAATAAGAGTTTTGTGAGGGCTTCGAAGGACAGGAGGATGGGACAGTCAATGGGCCTTCTCTTCTTGCTCGGTGGCCAATGCTTTGAGATGATCCACTCTGGATTGCGGCTTAGTAACCTGTCACAGAGTGCTAATTTGGTGGACAGGTATAAGGGGGCACTGTAGATCCAATAGTGGAGCATCGAGCGTAAAAAGTACATGACAGGTTGTGACCCTTTTTGGGGGTTACCCCACTGATTATGATGAAGCAACGGTAGGGCATATGTGAGGAACCGATCGGCACCCACTGGAGGTGTCACAGGGAAGCTAGGCTGGTGAGCCGCATTATTCAGTAAGGTATGGGTCGGTATGGCATCATCCTCAAAGAACACCATAGTTGAGAGAGAGAGAGAAACAGTAAGAGGAGCTTCCCCATTATGATGTGGTAACTAGGGGTTAACTACAATGAGGACAAGGGGAGGACTGCTGAGTAGGTGACACCGCAGGGCCGCTGACAGATTATTGGACAGAATTTTGCTGTGGGCGGAGGTAAGAAATTCGACGGGAAGATGCGTATAAAAGAAACACCCAAGGGGGGGTGGGCAAAAATTTTGCGGCTTTCCCGTACCTTCCTGGCTGTCTCTCCCTGGCCTCCTGGTCCCCTGGGCGGCCTTGCGGTCGCCGACCGCCCGCTGGCGGAGCTTAGCCCCGGCGCTCACTGGGTGCTTGAGGGCAAGGACGGCTAGAGTGGAGGGAGACAGAGGAAAGCACAGTCAGCTAAATAAAATAGCAGCAATCAAGTGATTCTGCAATTAGTGTGAAGTTACTTTGCACAACAAAAGGCTGGGGGGGGGGTTCGGCACCTTAGCATCTGGCCCACTAGAAGTCCCACCAAAAGACTGTAATCACATAAACATTTTAAAATTACAGCAGAAACCTTAGAAATTTAGCAGTAACAGGAAAACAGCTCATTTTAGGCAATTTAGTTTAAAAAACACATAAACCCCGACCAACTTCAGCAGTACAAAGTAAAACAGCAGTCTATGGAGCAGGAGGACCAATCGGAAGCAAGGCTCAGATAGTGCTCGCCTTCCGATTGGCCGCGGCTTTCCCGTACCTTCCTGGCCTCCTGGTCCCCTGGGCGGCCTTGCTGTTGCCGACCGCCCGCTGGCGGAGCGTAGCCCCAGTGCTCACTGGGTGCTTGAGGGCAAGGACAGCTTCCTGGCTGTCTCTCCCGGCCTCCTGGTCCCCTGGGCGGCCTTGCGGTCGCCGACCACCCGCTGGTGGAGCGTAGCCCCGGTGCTCACTGGGTGCTTGAGGGCAAGGATGGCTTCCTGGCTATCTCTCCTGGCCTCCTGGTCCCCTGGGCGGCCTTGCAGTCGCCGACCACCCGCTGGTAGACATAGCGGTACTCACTGGGTGCTTGAGGCAGGGCGGCTTCCTGGCTGTCTCTCTCGGCCTCCTGGTCCCCATGGTTCCTATGGTTGCCGATCGCTTCATTATAGAGCATAGCACTTGCGCTCACTGGGTGCTTGAGGGCAAGGACGGCTATATAGTACATGTTCCTGAAATAGTAGGGTGTGGCAGACACCTGTTTGTCAATCTGACATAAAAAAAACATTGTTCTCACATGAACCTATTTATGGAGTCTACATCAAAGGCAAAATAATTCTATGAATTAACAACATTTAGATTTATTTTATAGCCATTAAACAACCCTGTGTTATATAGCTAGAAAACAATGCAGAGTTTTGATGAGAAAGAACTAACAGCTGTAATACAGTAATACAGACAAGCTGATTTCTCACAAACATTCATACCACTTCAGTTCAGTACTGAAACTCAAATGATCAACTTTTTATAAGAGCAGTATGATAGATTTAAGCTAATATATTTAAACACAAACCAGATGAGTTAGTAAAAAACTAGGAGAGAGAAAAATTATCTCTACATACTGCTCTGACTGGGAAGTGAAACAGCTACTTCAGTCAACAGGACTTAACTGCTGAAGCAGCAGGCTAGGTCAAAATGATGTCATCACTCTGCAGGCCTCACTTATAGGGACAGAAACAATTTCACTGTTTTCAGTTACTGTAGAGCACATTAACAAATGCTGATTTAAAGGAAACCACAACACCAAACAACATGAAATTTTCAGTAAACACTCATCATGACACAGGGTCTTGAATTCAAGAGAAACCAAGCTTTTATTAAAATATGAAAACAAAGATCATTTGATCTTTAAAGGTCTTTTTTTTTATTTTTTAGAGATCTTAGATTAAGCCATGTCAGAATTAGACATTAATACTATGACATTTTGAGCTGATAAGGATAAGCAGACAGTGTCCAATATTTACAGATCTATGTGCTCTGACAAACCCCTAGATCATCATCATATTAAGGAAGTAGGAGAGAAATCTGTGTGTGTGTGTGGGGGGTCTTAAAGGAATATCTCCAACTCAGTGGCAGCAGTTTTTATATAATGCAGATAAACTATATTCCTGTCCATAGAATATAACTATTCAATATAACATTATTTTTAGGGAATACTTGCTTCATTGAGTAGAAGCCGTGACTGCCATTAAAACTTTGTATTTTAACCTGTGGCTTGTATTTGAGGGCAACTTGTATTGCAAACTCAAATCTTTAAGTGTGTAAAAGAAAATATTACACGATCAAGTATATTGAGTCTGGTATACTTCATAGTAAAATAAGCACAACAAACATAAACTAAGACCAAAAATATATAAAGAAATACACTAATAATCATATTTACACAGACGAAAATTACAGAGTCCACCAGCAGTGGCTTATCTGACGTGACTTGAGCCCTGATTAGAAGCTGTGGCTTCTATTTGAGAGAAGCTTCTGTTCAATGAAATATGGTATACCACACTAGCTAGGCTATATACTGTAGAAGGGGCCTTTTTTTTTTGAGCCCTCTATGTTGGCACAACTGTGGTCAAACATCAATTTTAACTCATTAATTGTTTTGTAAAAAGAGAATCCGGCCGTATTGGTCCTTGCAAAACAGGAGAAGACGGAAGGTTTGATACCTTTCGTTGGACCAACAAGTGTCTTGTACAAAGATGGAATTATACGCAAGCTTTCGGGGCCTCACAGGTCTCTTCTTCAGGTGAATAGCAAAACTGAGCAACATAAGCAGTATTTATATCCACTATCTGGAAGTGAAGTAGGAATGTGATAAAGGGGACTAGACATGAAAGTCTAAGATGCAAAATAAAACCACCAGAAGAAATGGGGAGGGATGCTAAGTAGGAACAGCTCAGTAGGAGATGAAAGGAAGCTAAAGGGAAGACAAAACATGCAGATAGGATCTGAGATCAGAGGCTGGCTGTAAGGGTAGAATAGATAGGAGATGCCTGAGAGATGCAAGGAAATCAAGAAATTAGGAGAAACAAAAGAACAAAGGCCTAGATAAACAGAGTGTGAGGTAGTATAAACAGAGGTGTGAAAACAAGAGGGAGTGGGTGGGACTGAGCTAAAGAGTTAGTAGGCAAAAGACAGGGTTTCCCTTTTGTGTTGCTGCAGCATGTTAGGAACAGATAACTTACCTCTCCTCATCATTGGTAAGAGCAAGCGCCCCCACTGCCTCTCGAAAGATCTAATAACACTTCCTGTCACATGTTAATTCAGCAAATGCCTGGATGACCTCCTATCTTTTTCAGGAATGGCTGGACAGCTAGAATAAGAAGCTGCAGCAGAGAAGGCAGAAGGTGCTGCTGCTGGTGGACAGTTGTAACACCCACCTGACCAGCCTTGTTGGAACGTTTAGGGATGCAGTATAGCACAGTGGTTTAAGGCTCTGAGCTGCAAATCTGGTGACATCTAGCAGACCAGACCTGGGTTTGAATCTCACAGCTTCCACTTGTATACTTTGTGACCCTAAGCAAATCACTTAACTTCCCTGTGCTCCCAGGTTGCTCCTGTAAAAAAGTTTTCAGCTTAGTGTGCTACTCCTGGTTAAACAACTAAATAAAAAAAAAATTGTTTTCCAACATAAACATTCAATTCCTGCCACCTAACACCACCAGCCTGATACAGCCACTTGATACCGGGGTGATAAAAATCTGAAAGGTCACTACAGGTCCTTGTTTTCCGAGTGTATTGTCAGAATCATAGACAGTGGGTCAGACTGCTTGACTACTGAGATTACCCACTGTGTAAATCTTCTAGACACAATATTTATGCTTCACAGAGCTTGGACAGCTGTAAAGCAAAGCACCATTGCAAATTCCTTCAGGAAAGCAGGGTTTTATCCTGCTGATGAACATGAAGAACCAGTAGAGGGAGCTGAAGCACAGGATAATCCATAGCCGATGTTGTGTGCCCCACAAATGTCATGGAGGAAAAGTTTCTTCAATTTGTGGAAATTGATGTGGAAGAAAAGACTGAGGGAGAGCTATCTGTTGGTGCAATTTGTGATGCTGTATCCCAGGAGGAAGAGGCTGTAGACAACAACGAGGATCCCACCGATGTAAATAATGTTCCACCTGCACCAGTTTCACACAAAGAAGCGCTCGCTCACATCGAGCCTCTCCAAGACTGGTGCTTGCAGAATGGAGAGATCACACAGTGGGAGAACCTATTCGACCTCAAGAGCAACCTACTGTCCAGAATGTCCGTGGATTCAAAACAAAAAAAAATCTCGGACTTTTTCTTGTAAGAAGCATCTGTATCAACATCCTGGCAAACAACCAGGTGGACCCACTCGACTACAGCTAAGTGAATGTTTTTAAGAAATTGTTTCACTAAACATTATAGCAAAGACAACCAGCATTAGTTCTTAAAAGAGCTGCAATCACAAACTGTGCGGTGTCTGCTGAATGTTTTGAACAAGTGTGCTTGTACAGTACAATATTGCACTACATTGCGGTGTGGTGTCTGATGAATGTTTTGAACAAGTGTGCTTGTACAGTACAATTTTGCACTACATTGCAGTGCGGTGTCTGCTGAATGTTTTGAACAAGTGTGCTTGTACAGTACAATATTGCACTACATTGCGATCTGGTGTCTGCTGAATGTTTTGAACAAGTGTGCTTGTACAGTACAATATGGCACTACATTGCGGTGCGGTGTCTGCTGAATGTTTTGAACAAGTGTGCTTGTACAGTACAATATTGCACTACATTGCGGTCTGGTGTCTGCTGAATGTTTTGAACAAGTGTGCTTGTACAGTACAATATGGCACTACATTGCGGTGCGGTGTCTGCTGAATGTTTTGAACGAGTGTGCTTGTACAGTACAATATCGCACTACATTGCAGTGTGGTGTCTGCTGACTGTTTTGAATGAGTGTGCTTGTACAGTACAATATTGCACTACATTGCGGCTTTTTTCTTTCGTCCAGCAGCTCTTCTGATAAAGGAGATGGTCGCTTAAAGGGGACGATTACTTCACCATGGAGCCGTCCCCTTAAAGCGGCTTCTACTGTACTCAGAACATCCTTACTTTTAAGAAGCATAAATGGATCTGCAGTTTCAAAGAGATACTTATCTATGAAAGGATGTTGGATCATATATATCTAGACATAAACAATTTGGATTCATAATGGAAAGAAACTGTATTGTTAATATCCCCAGTAATGCAAATCTGAGGCAAAATCATCAAGCATTTAACTATACACTATCTGTTTAGATTTATAGGCTTATATTACATAACAAAAATATACCTCACACATACAGGCTTAGTGGCCACTTTTTGGGGAGTTTGTATGCCTGCTTTTATCTTTTTGCACTCATGCCTTTTTGTGATATATTTATCATCTAAATAAACTTTACATTTTTACTACTTAAATACAGCAGTGGCAAGACTATTTATGTAGCCAATTTTGGATGTATGTGTGAGGTATGTTTTTTTGCTGTATACTTTACAACTGGAGGACAACAGTGGTTGCCTTTGTCATCCGGACAGCACTCCGCTTAGTTGGGGGGTAGTTTAAGCCTGTGCAGGTGTCAGAGATCATTGGGGTTGCATCCAAGCTGAAGTGCACCTATTGTGAACTGGACCTATACCAACAAGTTTCTTAATGAAATGTGTTGATACCGTCGGCCAGCTGTTCTCCCTGATTGTCCAGTGTTCTTTATCTGAGGGGATTTTCCCCTGATGCCTTGAAGGAGACATTGGTGCATCCCCTCCTGAAAAAACATCTTTAGACCCTGACATCAAGGTGAACTACCATTCCATCTCCAATCTCCCATTTTTAGGGAAGATTGTTGAGAAGATGGCAGCACTGCAGCTGGAAGAACACCTTTTGACCTTTGATCTCTACATGCCTTTCCAGTCTAGATTTCGTGCTAGGCATAGTATGGAAACCACTCTTGTTAGAGTGCACAATGACCTCCTCAGGGCTAGAGATCAAGGGGAAGGAACAATTCTTATTCTCCTCGATCTCTGTTCAGCATTTGACACGGTAGTCCATTGTGTGTTGCTTGACCACCTGAGGGAATTTTGTGGGCTCACTGGAACTGTCATCTGCTGGTTTGAATCCTATCTCATGAACAGAAGGCAATGGGTAGTGATGGGGAATTTCTCCTCCTCCCCTAGTCTCCTGTCTTGTGGAGTACCTCAGGGTTCTGTTTTGTCCCCAATGTTGTTTGCGTGTATATGCTGCCCCTGGGTGAGATCATTAGGAAATACTGTCTGGATTTTCATTGCTATGCTGATAATACCCAGCTGTAGCTTTCCTTTGCACCAGGAACATCCAATGCGGTGGAAGTACTTATCAACTGCCTTGTGGAGATCAGTGACTGGATGGCCTCCAGCTGCCTGAGACTGAACCCCGATAAGATGGAGGTACTGGTGGTGAAGTTGAACAGAGGGTGGAATAGGATGGCCTCTGGTGTGGAAACTAGTTTGTTTCTGGGATCCATGCCATTGAAGATCTCCTCAGGGGTGTGTAACCTAGGCGTAATCCTTGACAGTTGTTTGACACTTGAGGCTCAGGTGTTGGCCACTGTCCAGATCAGCCTTTTCCATTTTAGGAATATTGTCAGGATTAGGCCCCTTGTTTCACCCCTGGACCTCCCCACCTTGCTACATGCTTTCATATCGACCTGGCTGGACGACTGTAATGCGCTCTACCTCTGAGTCTCTGGGGGATGCCTCCGCCTGCTGCAGCTAGTGCAGAATGCAGTGGCCAGGTTGTTGGTGTGGCAGTCTAAATTCTGCTACATCACCCCAATGCTGCATGAACTGCACTGGCTGCCGGTCAGATGGAGGATCCTCTTTAAGGTGGAGTTACTCACCTTTAAGGTCATTTACGGGTTGGACCCTTGTTATCTGTCTGACCTCCTGTCACCTGCAACATTGACCTGCTCCCTCCGATCCTCCATGAGGGGCTTCCTAGTGATTCCCAGGATGAGGCTGAAAATGGTCGGTGACAGGGCATTTAGTGTCGCCGGCCCTGTCCTGTGGAATTCACTTCTACCAGTTATATGGGAGGCCCCTTCAGTGGAGGTCTTTAAGACCTGCATCTAGGCCCACCTGTTTAGCCAAGCCTTTTCTGATTCTCCAGACTGAGTTGTGCAGGACTTTTCCTCTCTTCCCCCTCACCCTTCTTGGTTTTTAGTGCTTCTAATATATGAAAGTGATCATTTGTAGACTGCAAAAATTTTTATATTTTCATGTAATTTCTATGGTAGATTTGTTGTTGTTTGTACAGCACCCAGAGCCTTCCTGATAGGGCACCTGAAAAGTAAAACTTGCCTTGCCTTGCCTTTAGCTATCTACCATATACACTACTTTGCTTGGGGCAACCTTTTTTCTTTTGTAATTATGTTAAATAAGGCCACATCCTCAAACTGAAATGAGTATCTGCTAATAGTAATGGTAAGTATGTCCTCCCCGATAAGAGTATAAGATAGTTTTACAAATAAGTACTATATTTTTAGTGTTCAAGGACATTGGTTTGAATAGATTGGGAAATAGAATAAATAAACAAATGATACTGCACATGCAGTGTTATCTGTTTAGTTAATTTAAGTGGAATACAATACTATAAATTAGACAGTATTATTATATTCAGGTACAAACTAGAGTATTACTTAGAAACAGAAACATAGACAATGATGGCAGAAAAAGACCCATGGAGCATCCAGTCTACCTGAGTTCCCTATTTAGCCCTGGAACCTACTATTCCTCCAGAATCCTAGCTGTCCCCAGCCCCCCCCATTCTTCTCCCAGTTTCTGCCACCCTGAGCAAGCACTATATCCTTCATTCTGTCCCAACTGTGCTTGAAATCACCAAAGGATTCTGCACCTACCACATTGGCTAGTAGACTGTTCTGCAGCTCCACCACTCTTTCTGTAAAATAATACTTTCTCATGTCCCTCCTGAACCTCCCTCCTGTTAGTTTCCATTCATGTCCATGTGACCGTGAGCCAGCATTCAGTCTAAATAGTTCTTCACAGTTGATTTTGTTAATTCCTTTTGGGAACTTAAAGGTCTCTATCATACCTCCCCTCTCCCTTCTGGTCTCCAGTGAGTACATGTTCTGTACCTTGAGGTGCTCCTCATAGGACTTGCAGTTTTGATCCTTAATTATTTTTGCCACCTTGCACTGCACAGTCAATGGCCCATTACTATCTTTCCTGAGGTGAGGAGCCCAGAACTGGGCACAATACTCCAGGTATGTCCTCACTAAGGATCTATACAAGGGAAGTCTTAACTCTTCCCTTTTGCTGTCAGTACACCCCAATACATCCCAGTATCCTACTCACTTTACTATATACCTTCTTGCACTAATTCAATTGTTTGAGAGAGCCACTAATGATAACTCCAAGGTCCCATTCCTCAGTCATAGTGCTGAGTCTTACCCCATCCATCCATTAGTCGATCCTGGGATTCTTGTTTTCTAAGTGCATTACCTTGCACTTCTTAGTGTTGAATTTCCACAGACAAACTATCCACCCTCCCACAGACCATAATGTCATCCACAAAGAGAAACAACCTGCCCTGGATTCCCTCACCAATGCCACTGATGAACATGTTGAAGAGGACAGGACACAAGAAAGATCCCTATAGAATCCCACTCATGACCTCCCTCCCCTCTGATTTAACCCTGTTGACCACAACCCTCTGCTGCCTCCCCTGTAGCAAGTTATGTACCCAGTTTAATATGACCTTTGACGTAGCCAGATCCTCCATCTTCTTCAACAAGCATCTGTGAGACAGTGAGTCAAAAGCCTTGCTGAAGTCAAAGTAGAGCAAATCCACACTGTGGCGCTGTCCTATTCTATCATCACCCAGTCAAAGAAAATTATCAGGTTAGACTGACATGACCTCCCTGCTATGAATCTGTGCTATTTACTATCCTGGAGCCCATTGCTCTAGAAGTAGTCCACGAGGTCCTCTTTGACCAGTGACTCCTTCAGCTTTGCTACAATAGAGGTAAGACTGACAGGTCTGTAATTCCATACTTGTTCCTTGTCCCCCTCCTATGAAGCAGAACCATGTCTGCAACCCTCCAAGCTTGTGGAACCACCACTGTCCCCAGTGGGCTGTTGAATAGACCTACCAGGGGTGTAGCCCGTTCTACTGCCAGTTCCCTGAGTAACCTTGGATGTAATACTTCTGGTCCTGGGGCCTTTTCTATTTTTAGGGAGCCATCCCTTTCTGGACCCTTTTGTTCATAAATGTTGGCTGCTTCATCTCCTGGACTCTCTTAATGGCTACCTTGATGTGACTCTCTAGCAAGGGCCCACCATCCTTCCTAGTGAAAACTGAGCAAAAGTATTCATTGAGGATGGTTACCTTTTGCCCATCCTCCTCTTTCACTCTACTCCCTCAGCTAGCCTTATGATTGCCCCTTCTTTCTTCCTTTTCTTCATAATGAATCAAAAGAACTGTTTTCTTCACTCTTGACCTCCTCCGCAATATACAGCTCTGTGTTTGCATTTGCTTCCCTAACTGCCTTCTTTGCATCCCTGTTTTGCAGTAAATATTCTTCCCATTCTTCCTCATCTTGTTTTTCTTTATACTTGCTGAAGACCTTTTTCTTGGCTGTCACCACTTCCCTGATCCTTGCTGAGAACTATAACGGTCTCTTAAACCTGTTATTTTTGGTTACCATTTTCATGCATAAGTTAGATGCCTCAAGAATGGCCCCCTTAATTACTCCATCTCTCTTGTACTCCACCTATGTTGCCCACCCTGACTAACTTTTCCTTGGCCAGCTCCTTCAGCCTATTGAACTGCACCTTTCTAAAATCAAGGACCTCCTTTCTTGACTGGGGTTTTCTGGGCCCAAGAGCCAGTCTGAACCAAATGGAGTTATGGTCATTGTTCCCCCGTGGCTCTTCTACTCTCACAGCTCCTACTGCCTCAGAGTTGGTGAGCATCACATCAAGAATTGCAGTCTGCCTGCTGGGTTCCTTAAGTAGCTGCACCAGTAGATAGTTCTGGAAGGTGTTCGACAAGACCTGACTTCTGGTGTTCCTGGCCACTGAAACATCCCAATCGATGTCTGGCAGGTTCAGATCACCCAACACCACTACTTCTTCTTTTCCACACCACTTTCAAGTTCTTTCTTGAGCACTCTGTCCCACTCTTCTCCTTGCCCCAGAAATCTATAGAGTACCCTAAAGTGCAGTTTCTTGCCTGAGGCTGCTGTGCGTTGTACCTGCAGTGACTCTGTCCCCCCCAACTATCCCTGATGCAACCATCTTTCACCATCTCAATGCCATCCTTGACAAAAATGGCTACTCCTCCACCTCTACCTGTTCCTCTATCCCTCCTGAACAATGAGTACCCAGGGATCATTGTTCCCAGTCATTATTTTCCAAAGCTCACATTTTTGTAATGGCCACAAGGTCCACCTCAGTGTCCAACATCAGTGCCTGGAGCTCACTGATTTTGTTACCTAGGTTCCTGAAATTAAGGCATACCACCTTCTGTCTGACCCCTATCCTACTTTGCTAATACCCTTGTGCTTTCCTTGCCATTTCTTCCTCATGTTTTTCCCGGTGATTGCACATTTTGTGTTCTCTCTTTTTAATGTCCCCCACCTAGTTCAGTTTGGGCCACATCTCTCCTTGTACCTGCCATGCCACTACAATTCCACAGATATGGGAGAGTACTAGTTAGGACCCACCTCCTTTTACCTGCCACTGTGGTGGCTCGTGAAAGGAAGGGGATCCTAGCTAGTGCTGTTGGAACACATTAATATTTTAAGCTTGAATTTGTTTCTTTATTTATTCTGTATATGTGTGTTTTGTAAATCTATATGAAAACTAATACAAAAGGATATGTATTAAAAAAAGTAATAACTTCTTCACCATCAGCACCATCCCTCCTCCTTTGCAGTCTACTGCCCCTCCCTCCCTACATCAGTGTTCCCCTCCTAACCCTCATCTAACCTCTACTTTAACTTCTCTCCCATCTTTGCCCTGGAGACCCTACATGCTCTTTCCTTCCTCACCCTCTCCAAAGGTTCCAGCCCAGATGAGTTGAGTCCTAAACTACTCCACCTTTCAGCGCCTGCTATCTTTATCCCCTTCAGCCTCCTAATTAGTCTCTCTTTTATGCTCTGCTCTGTTTCTCAGTCCTGGAATTTTGCCAAGGATCTGCCCCTCCACACAGGTGGGGAACCTACCTTCCCTGGCAACTTTTAGCCTATCTCCCTTCTTGCTACCCTTGATAAGTTACAGGAAAAATTAGTCTACTCCCAAATGTATTTGGAAGTATCACCTAGAGGTTAGAGTAATGAGCTATGAATGAGCTTGGTACATCAAGCATCCAGCAGACCTTTTTTTTTCTTTTTTTTTGGGGGGGGGGTGTATTTAGTTTATGTTATTGTATTTATTCATTAAATTATTTTGATGACCGGGTAAGTGCACTGGTGCTGAAGCATCTTTGTCAAGCATGACCCTGGTACAGAACAGTATACAACAAAAGAGTGTAACAGGGACAAGCACATAAAAGAGTATACAACGGAACAGTGGAACAGGGACAAGTGCATAGAAGAGTACACAATGAAACAGTGGAACAGGGACAAGTGCATAGAAGAGTATACAACGGAACAGTGGAACAGGTACAAGTGCACAAGTATCATTATACAAACCGAAGTGACATGGTGCAAAAGTATTGCCTTTATATGGCACACTAGGTCAGCAATGTTTTATAAGTCATGCAGAGCAAGTACAGACATTAGACTCTTGGAGATGTACTTTCAATTTGGCAGTGAATATTTTAGGGGAAGGGACAGCTCTGACAGTGAAAGGAATGGTGTTCCAGAACAATGCTGCTTTGTATCTGAAGGAGTTCTTGCCCATGCCCATGCACCTGAAAGAACTTTCAATAGATTATTTGCAGGAGGAATAAGAGAAGGGGTTGTCCACTTAAGTGAATGGCTTGGATAGGCACTGGGGAGCACTTTCATGTAGAATTTTCTGCTTGACATTTGCTAGGGTTACTGGGCTCTGGTTTTGGGTTGCAGCTAGCGAAGCCATTCAAAGTTAGTGCAGTGATGGGACCTTGGGCCCTCCGAGGATGAAGATTTGGCAACTTGGTAGGCTAAAACTCTTTTTCTTGCCTGACTTGTGTGGGGAGCAGTATCCATAGTGATGGAGCTATACTCAGCCAGGGGGAGTATGCAGCTTTGGGTGATCCTGACTTTACTGTTGGGTGCCAGATACTTTGCAATATGATAGGGTAGACCCATTTTCTAATGAACAGTTCTTATGGTGTTGGTCAAATGGACATCAGCTGTGAAGGTGAGATCAATCATAACACCAAGGTATTTGAATTCATTAACTAATTCCAGTTTCATTTCATCTAAAGTTAAGATAGTGAAGTCTTGAGGAAATATTCTAACTTTTGGGTACAAGTTGAGTAACATGTATTTCTTTTAGGGACCTTTAGGACCAATTTTTTATTCGTGAACCACTGTTGAAGGGAATGGAAGTTGCGCCCAAGGACTTCACTGATAGTGATGGTGTCTTCCCCATGAATAAAGATGACTGCATTGTCTGCATACAGAAGGGCAGTTTTATGGATCTTGGGTAGGTCACTGATGAAAATAATAAATAGGAGAGGGCCTAGAATGGATCATTGGGGGATCCCCACAAGAGATAGTGTTCTTCCTGGGTAAGACTTTACCATTTCTGACAAACTGCGACCTGTCTTGCAGATAGGGGAAGGGGGTAGGGGGACATTGTTTAACCAGGCAAGGCACTCAAAGCCATAGCTTGTTTCCTGGTGCAACCTGGGAGCACAAGGAAGTTAAGTGACTTGCTCAGGGTCACACAGTATGCAAATGGGAGCTGATGGGATTCAAACCCAGGTCTCCAGATTTGCAGCTCAGTGCTCTTAACCACTACGCTATACTGCCTCCTTGATGTTGGAGAACTACAAAGTAGCTACTCGTCCACCAGTTCCAACCCAGTCAGCTTCTGTATGAACAAATCATAGTCCACCAAAACTGAAGGCATAGGTCAGGTCCACAAACACAACACCGGTCAGCAGGCTATTGTCCACTCATGGTGTACTGCATCTGTGAAGCTGACCTGACCAGTGCTATCCATGTTCCATATCTCTTCCTGAAGCTGTGTTGCTCTTCCTGGAGTAACCTGTGCTGGTCTGAGTAGGAAGTGAGCTGATTATGCACTATCCTATCCTGGACCTTTGCCAAAGCGGATAGTATAGAAATAAATCTAAATTGGTCCAGGACAGTTTGCTTTGCCTTTTTGTGCAATGGTACTACAGAAGCCAATTTCTAGATGTTAGGGTTTTTTCTGGACTCATATGAAAGATTAAAAACTTTGGAAATGGGAAGAGCAATTTATGTGGCTGCAGTTATAAGTAACTGGGAATTAGGCCAACATAGCCAGCTGATTCGTCAGCTTTTAGATGAAGCATCAGTTTGCAGACTTCCTTGACAGTGACTTTCTCAAAGTAAAGCATGGGATGGCATGGCCATGAGTTAGGCATGCTGGAACTGGAGGACATACTGTGCCATATGAGGGGAGTCTATATTTCTTGAAGTTGCAGAAGTAGTCATTGAACAAATCTGCAACAGATTTGGGATCACGGTGCTTGAGTCTGTTCATTTCAAGGGAGGAAGAGGAGGTGGTAGTTTTGGGGTTGGGCAAGGAATTTATGCAGCTCCAGAAATTTTGGGGGTCACTAAGATTGTCTGCCTGTTGTGCTTTGAGATGTGAGCTTCTGGCCATGTTGAGCTCGTGTTTGCATTTATTTCATAAATATCTGTATGCAACCAAATCTGAGTAAAAGTTTATTTTCTTGAAGGTACACTACCCCCAAATAATGCCTCTGTCCTTCATTAACTTGCAATGGCTTTTAGTAAACCTTTTGGAATTAACATTTTTGTCCCTGTGCCTGGTGATAGGCGCATGGCAATCAAGTACTGCCACAAACTATGAAATAAAGTGGTCCAATGCACAGTTGATGTCAGGTATCATGTCCATAAATGGACTTTCACATCCTCCTCTTGCATACTGTGTGACTCAAAGCAAGTCACTTAACCTCACCACTGCTCCTGGGTCACCCCTGAATACAGGCACTTGAACCTAGTGGGCATTACCCAGCTACCAAAGAATAAAAAGAAAACTGTTGCTCCAGCTTCCATAAAAACACTCCACAGTTTCCTCCCTCCTACATGTTACTGACTCTATCCACAATGGGATGAACCAGGGGATATCACTGCTGCCATCTTCATTAACCTTGCAAAGGCCATTAGAAACAAAGAAATATAGAATGTTTGGCAGAAAAGTTGGCCCATCCAGTCTGGCCAGATGATCCTTGCCTAGTCTGTCTCCACAGACCCTAACTGGTCTCCAGTGACCCCCCCCACCTCCCTGCCCATTTCCTAATATTCCTCCATGTCAGTCCCATGCATTCTTGAAGCCCCCTACTGTTTCACCTCCTCTACATCCACTGACAGTCTGTTCCAGGTATCTGCCACTCTTTCAGTGTGAAGTAGTAATTCCTCACATTCAAGCTTCATCCTAAGCTATCTAGTTCTGGTGCTCTTCCTTATTTGAGATATTTTTCTCTCTCTCTCTCTCTTCCACTCTGTCCCCTCCCACTCTCCTCTCTTCCAGGGTGTACATGTTAAGATCTCTCAGTCTCTCCACATAGTGCTTTTGATGCAACACTGCACCATTTTAGTTGCACTCCTCTGGATTGCCTCTTTCCTGTCTAAGTCCTTTCTGAGGTGCATCTTCCAGAACTGGACACAATACTTCAGACGGGGTTTAATCAGTAAGCAATACAGTGGCAACACCATCTCCTTCCTCCTGCTGCAGATACTTCCTGGTATGCATCCCAGAATCCCTCAGGCCCTACCCACTGTTCTGTTGAAACTTCCCTGCCACTTTGAGGTCCTCAGATATGATAACTCCAAGGTTCCTTTCCTGCTTAGTGACTAATGGTACCTACTCCCATCCTATACTCCGTTCTTGGGTTCGTATGCTCCAGGTGCATGATTTTGCACTGTTTGGCATTGAACCCCAACTGCCATGCTCTTGGCCACTCCTTGAGATTCCCAATATCCCTACACATTCTTGATACTCTCCATATTGTCCATCCTAGTACAGATTTTGGTATTTTGGTATCATCTGCAAAAAGGAATAGCTTCTCTTCTAGTTCATTTACAATGTCTCTTAGGAAGATATTGAAGAGGACCAGTCCCAGTACTGAGCCCAGCAGCACCCCCTAGTCACTCTCCCATTGTTAAAGTGAGTGCCATTAACCAACACCATCTGTCCCCTATCCATTAATCAGTTTCTAACCCAGTTCACCACTTTGGATCCCACCCAGAGACTGTTCAATTTCTTAATCAGCCTTATGTGTGGCACATTGTTGAAGGCCTTGATAAAGTTCAGATAGGCTATGTTCACTTCCCTTCCTAGACCTATTTCCCTTGTCACTTAGTCAAAGAGCTCAATCAGATTCATCTGGCATGACCTCCACCTGTAAATCCATGCTGTCTTTGGTTATGCAGCCCATTGGATTTAAGATACCCTACCAACCTTTCCCTTAAAAGAGGTTCCACTTTGGCCAGCCTGGTGGCACTGAGGGCTGAGGTCCTGGACACCTTACCTCATGCCACACCAGTGACCCGGGTTCAGGAATGACCTCGGGCAGCTGAGGTGCTGGCTTGAGGGGGAGAGGGTCAGAGTGGGATTGAACTGCAATGCAGCTCTCCCGTCCTGGGGTGGCAGCCTCCGTAGTTCCGCTCCCAACGGTTGGAGGTCCAGTGGGAGTGCAGGTAAGAGAGAGTGGTGATGCAAGTCTGGATGGGGTGGAAGGGATTTCTGGATCTCGGCATGCATGTGTGCCTCCACACGTATGCACACATGCGTATGCTGCAGTCCTGGGTGGGGGCTGTAAACACTACAAAATAAATAAATAAAGTATGAAAAAAAACTGTTTCCACTAATTTCCCCTCCACTGAGGTGAGGCTCACCAGCTTATAGTTAGTATCCTCCTCACTGATGCCACCCTTAAGTAGAGGGACCACATCTGCTCTCCTCCAGTCCTTCAAAACCACACCTGATTCCAGTGAGCTGTTGCATAAGGCAGTCAGTGAGTCAGCCAGCACCTCTCTGAGTTCTTTTAGTACTCTTGGGTGTATCATCTGATCCCATAGCCATGTCCACTTTCAGAGATGCAAATGCCATTAAGACTCATTCCTTTGAAAATGGACTTGAATCTGCCTCCCCTCCACCTTTGCTCCTGCTGATCGCTGGTGGTCCGTCACCCTCTCCCTATCTCTGAAGACTGAGCAGATGTACCTGTTCAGCATGTCTGCATTTTTCTTGGTCCTTTTCTGCATAGTCTCCCTCTACTGCCCTCTTTATCTTCACTATTCCTCCACTTGCTTTCCTCTTCTCACTTATGTACCTAAAGAAAGTCTTATCCCATTTGCTACCCCACTGGCAATCCTTTCCTCTGTCTGCATCTTTGATCCCCTCACTGCCTTACCTGCTTCCCTCTGTTTTACCCGGCACACCTCCCTGTCATACTCCCTCTGCATTTGCTCACACCTCCTAAATACCACTCTTTTTTCCTTCACCACCATGGCCACTTCCCTAGAGTGCCATAACAGTCTCTTTTTTCTTTTGCTTTTATTCACTTCCCACATTCAGTGGCTGGTTGCCTTAATTATGCCCTCCGTTATTTTTCCCAACTGTTTGTCTGCCCCTTCCTGGTATCCCCCCCAGTCCATTTCTGAGGCAGTCTCCCATTTCTTTAAAATCTGAACTCCTGAAGTCCAGGACCCTTGTCCTTGTGTAGTTTACCACTGCTCTCATCTTAATATTAAGCCACACTGTAGGGTGATCACTGCTGCCTAAAGGACTGCCCATTGTGATGTCTACACTTTTTTTTAATTTTTTATTTATTTTATTAAGTCTAGGGTTATAAATACCTTTGAGCCAAGGCTCTTTCACAAAGGTTCCACGTCAGAGAAATACAAATTATGGGGAACATCAAGACAGATATTACAGCAATGTGGACATTGCAAACAGATTACAGATTAATACAATTGAAGGGTAGCCATGTAAGCAAGGCAGCCAGTGTCATTTGTCAGAGGAAACAGACAAGAGATAAGAAGTGCCAGAGTCATAGGGAGAGGGAAGGGGGGGGCACTGCTGTCCCTGTTTGTAAGCACAAGGCCTAGCACTGCACCATCCCTATCCCTAGTGGGTTTGTTGACTAGATGCCTGAATATGGCCCCTTGTAGGGAGTCAAGAACGACCCTGCTCTCATTGCCAAAGTTGCAACTGGAAAGCTCCACTGAACATATTCATCTGGCAGATTGAAGTCACCAACTAGCAGCACCTCACCCTTATTTGACATTTTGATGATGTTTGATATGGTAGCTCACCCTCTCCTTCTGGAGAAGATGAAAGCCTCAGGTATTTCTGTTTCAGCTGTCACCTGGTTCAGTCCCTTCCTCTCTGGCCATCTCCAGATGGTACAGGTTGGCAATGCCTTGTCCATCCCCTTCCAATGTAGTCTGGTACCCCCAAGGCTCCATTCTGGGTTCCATCCTAGTCTCCATTTTCCTTTATGACCTCCCCTTTGTCTATGTCAGCTTGCATATTCACATGTATGTGGATGACACTCAACTCTTTTCCTCAGGTGCCTCAGTCTCAGCCCTGGAAACATTATTCTAGCATGACATTAATAATGTCCACTGCTGGTTCCAATCCCATAAACTTTGAGTCAACACCATGAATATTGGTGTCCATGATCTTTGCTAGGCTTCCTTTCCTGCCTCTCTACCCTAGATGTCGCTCCCCTTGAGGTGGCCCCCTGCTTCAAATATCATGGTGTGAGACTAGATAGTAGATTTGACTTTTCCATCCATATCAATGCTATCCACAAAAATACAAAAATCTCCATCCAAAACCTGGTGCCCTTTACAGCAACAAGGACTGCCTACCACTCCTTGTCCACCATGAAATAGTCCCTAAATGCTGCTTCAAAATGTGTGGCTGTTGTCAATGTACCATCTCTTCTTCCTCTCTTGCCAGATCAGATACCCAATATAATGTCTTCTGCTTCTTTGCTTCAAATGCTCCTTCTTGAACCCATCACTGCTCACTATATACTATTACCTACGGGCAAAGTGAAAAAAACATAATTTGTGTGGTTCATAGTGTAGTGTGCAATTTGGCATAGCGAAATTATTGCAATTGTGCTACATTTACCAAGCAAATTGCCACACTATGCACACCCTAAGCAACTTTTGATGAATTTTACTGTGTGAATTGCCACACTTTGCATCAAACATTTATTGCAAAGTGCAAATTGTTGCAATTCACATAGTAAAATTCATCAGAATTGTGGCAGATTGCATAGCGCACAATTCACAAATGCTACATATAATGCATAGTGCATAGCTGTCAAATTTGCTGCAGTTTGGTTCAAATTTAAGTTTACAACACCTCTATACGCTATCCTCTTGATTCAACCTCTTCCCTCCTCCGATTCCATGCACTATTCATCCTTTATTTCTAAATAGTGGTTCGTATGTCTTCCTTTTTACCTCTTCTCTCTTCTTTCTCTCCCTCAATCCCTCTGCCTCATACATATTTCTCTCTAGGGACTCCTGCACTTTCTCCATTCTGTACTCCAAATCTGCTGCTGGGCACTCCACATTCTCCTGTTGTCTTACCTCCACCTGGAACAATCCACCCCTAACTTTGCCTTTCTCCCTCCCACCATTCTATCAAAAATCAGCTCAAATTTCTCATCACTCCCAATTAGCTTGTCCCTGGCTACCCTGTGGTCTCTGTGATTTCTTTCCTACTTTACACCTGCTGCTTGTTAGCCTGTCCCAGTGCTGGTAATATTCCCAAATCCTCCTCCTCCTCACCCCTTCCATATTGTGCTACAGTCGCTGGGTAACTGCTCCCACTGCCACAGCCCTCACCTGAACTCCTTGTTGGTACTTTATTCACCGTATACATTTGCCATGGTTCATGTTTGTTGCCCTATATTAAATTTTATTGTAATTTGTTTGAGTGCTATGGTTCACTGTGTCTAGGCAGCTAATATCTGCCTGTATACTGTCTTTGTTTGCACTGACTACACTTTATCACTGTATATATTTTTGTCTGCCTGTACCCTCCCCCAGGATCATAACTGGAAAGGAGATTTGGTTCAGTATGCCTGACCCAGGTACTGATTTTCAATAAATGAATAAGTAAAGATAACCTTTGTTCTGATTAAGCATTATCCTGCCACCTTCCTCTCCACACACACACACACACACATAAGGATTTGCATATCTATGATGCCTTGCAGTAGGTTTGCGGCCTTTAAGTAAATGCACATGACTTGAATAAATGCACAGAAACCAAACAATAAAGTTGGACACTTGCACCAATTAAGTACACCTGTCAAAGTCTGGGGGAATGCACTCAGTTTTCTTTTAAAACATTTTCAAATGAAAATGTAACATTTGGCTTTTACTAAGTCAAGTGATCCTAAAGTTCATAACAAAATCGTATAAGCTTATTAAAGCTGAAGACATTAAATGAAGAATAAGAAAGTGAAAAAGACAGAGGATGAGGAAACGGACCTCTAGATAACCTTACATTACCTTTCTCAACACAGTTGGTTTTCCTGTCATTGCTTATTAATGCCAACGAAATAGCTGTTTGCTGCCAATTGCTTGCACTTCACAATATTTTTATTACATTTTAGTCTTTCATAATATGGGCATATCATACATTCTACCCTTGGTTTGTTTAATAAAGTTATCATGTAATTATCATCAAGCAGTATTTAATAATTAATTGCTACCTTTAGGGCTGTCTGTGGACTAAGTATCTCCCATGAATTTTGAGACAGGGTTGTAAGTGAGGGGGCAGGCAATCAGTACAGGCATGAATAATTGAGATTTAATAATTCTTGCTGTATTTAGAAATCACTTGCCACACTCATTACATCACTGAGTGCTTGCAGCAGTCAAAAACTGATCAGTGTGTGTTCTTGCATACTCAAAACTTCACCAACTGCAAGACTTCTAACTGCAGTGAAGTGATGAGCAGAAAAAAACATTGAACTTCTCTGGGCAAATCCTCTATACTGATTCATTAATGGAATTTTAGTGATTCATTTATTGAGAATGGGAAAAGCACACTGAGCCAAGACTCATTTCCAGGTGTGTGTGTGTGTGTGTTGGGGGGGGGGGTTACAGGAATGAAAATACAGTAGTCCTGCTTTGTAAGGAGCACTTCTGGAGCCAGTCAATTTTTTCACTACAGCGATTGTTCACTATAGTGAGGTGTTAATATGCTTAATTAGGTAGCAGTGGGAGCCATCACAGGTGTTCACCATAAAAGAAATTCTTTACAGAGGGGTTCACTATAGCGAGGGAGCACTGCACATACAGAGAATAAAACAGGCAAAAAATATATACAGAGAATGGCATGGGCAAACATATACAGCAAAAATTTGTACTGGTAATATATATACACTGAAATTGCAATTTACTACAACACAGCTTTTACTGACCACAGTTCCAATATTGCCACTGACCTTGCCCAGATGCCCTACAGACCTCCTGCAGATAACTGAGTTCTGGAGCCTCCTAGATGGTAGGGTCCCAACCAGGGTACCCTAAATTCTACTTTAAGGCAGTTTCAGTTAAAGACACGTCAAAATACATTGGTAGGGTGCTTGGCAAAACTAGGTGTGGGAGTGATTTGGATTATATTAAATTTTTTTCCTAGAATTTTTTATGTTTTCCCTGTGTAATTTGCACTTCTCAGAGAAGTGGGAATCTACACTGGTTGCACCAGTTTTCAAAAGTGGAGATCACACTAGCCTTGCCAATTAAAGACCAATTTCTATTCTCTCTCTCTCCCCTTCCAAGGTCCTCAAAAGAATAGTCTCTGACCAACTTGTCACATATCTCAAAAAATACATTGTCCAGTGTGTGTACTGGAATGGCATCCAGAAACTACAAAACACCAACACAGCGCTGTTGCAATACACCGGCTATGTTCATGAGAACCTTGACGATAGTGATCTCATCGGAGCTATATATATTAGCCTTACTAAGGCCTTCAACCTGGTCAACCATAATCTCACAGTTAACATAGAAACATACAAACACAGAAGCTATCAGCAGATAAGGGCCTCCTGGCCCACCAAGAGTGCCCTATTTTCCCTACCTATAGTGACACTGCAGACCCTACTTGATCTCTGGTCTTCCACCCCTCCTTACTTCTAAGATCCCTCTGTGTCTATCCCATGCATTTTTGAGTTCTGTAACCACTTCTGCCCCCACCACCTCCACTGGGAGGCTGTTTTATGCACTGACCACTCTTTCCATGAAGAAGCATTTCCTCCCATTTCCTCTGAGCTTCCCCCTTCAGTCTTCATAGTGTGACCCCTTCTCCTTGAGCATCTTTTTCTGTGGAAAATGCTTCCTTCTGATACTTTGTTTTCACCAGTGAGGTACTTGACTGTTTTTATCATATCCCCCTTTCCCTACTTTTCACCAAGGAGTGCATATTTAATTCTATGTTTCTATGTTAAAAAAGACCATGCTCACTTCTCTAGCCTCCCACAGAAGAGGAATGTTCCATCATTTGTCATTTGAAATGGCCAGGGACAACACCTTGAATAGGTGGAGACCTTCAAATACCTTGGAGTAACTTTAGATAACATCTTATCTTTTGAACCCCATATTGACAATCTGGTGGCCATAGTTAACAGAAGAGTAGGTGCCCTGAAGCATTACCAGAACAATCTCACTGAGGATGCTAGATACCTTATTGTGGCCGTCTCTGTTCTATCACTTTTAGATTATGGGCTCCCTGTCCATGCAGCTGTCTGTGACATGGTGCTAAGTAGAGTAAAGCTGATCTGTAATAAGGTGTTTTGTTTTGTACTTGGTGCAGATAATCATATTCATAGTTATAGCCTTTACACACTCACTAACTGGCTACTAGTACCCTGCAGAATAAAGCTCCAGACCTGTTTGCTAGCCAGAAAGGTGATCCTGGGCCTTACACCCCACACATTAACAGACTGCTTCAGTACTGTCTCCAACCAACACAACACCAGAAACATGGCCAAGAATGCCCATAAACCTCCAATCTGCTGTACTCAACTGGGCAAGCAGTCATTTGCTGTCAGGACCACTAACTGGTTAAACAAACTGCCTGATATTCTGATGAATCTCCCCAAGATAAATGTGTTTAAGAGAGCTTTGCAGTCTGCCTTGGAGTTCATTGCAACTGTATCCATTAAACTGTATTACTCAGTTTCTCTCTGTACATATCTTGTAATTTTTTATACATCACTCTATATGGATTTTTTTTCAGAACTGTATATAATTGCTTTGTCTTAAGTGCTTTGAGCCTGACTCAGCTGCATTTCCTCTGGAACTGCTTATTGTACTTGTAATGTTTTTTCCTATGTATTTGATGTGAAACCTTTGTAAATGAGCACTTGTGCTCAAAGGTAATCTCCAAAGTGTTCAACAAATAAATAAATAAAGAAATGCATTCGTATATACAGCAATTAAAGTACAGCCAAGGATGGGAGCAGAAATACAACCAACAGTACATATATGCAGGAATAAAATATATATATACAGAGAATGAAATAGGAAAAAATACATTCAGAGAATGATTGAGGCAAAATATACATCAAATATTTGTACTGACAATACTGTATATACAGCAAATAGAGTATAGGCTGTGATTATAGCAGAAATATAAACAAGAAAATATGTAACATTTCAGGCTGTCAGGCCACACAATTAACTAGCATAAAATAGCCCATAAGAGTAACACATGGCTCCAGAGGAGATAGGCATATAAGACAGTGTATCCAGGGCCAGTGTTGGAATAGGAGGGAGTGAAGTGGAGTTTGAGCTGATGTTTGAGGGAGAGGTAGGAAAGGGACAGGTAAAGCTGTGCAGTAAGCTTGCTGTAGATGGAGGGAAGATGAGAATAGAAGGTGATGTGTCCAGCAGCAGATTTGAAGCATAGTATAGAAAAGATGAAAGACTCTATAGAGTATAGGGAGGCAGAGTGGGCAGGGAAGAGGTGAGAGGAGAGAGGGGGGAGAGATAAAGATAGAGGGAAGGAGGGAGGGAGGGAGGCAGAAAAGAGAACCTGCATTTAAATAGAAAAGAGGTACAGTGTGTAAGGTGGCAGGAAGCAAGAGGAGGGAAATAGGAGCTGATGTAGAGGTACACTGATGGGTTTTGGAGGGAGCATTAGAGGCAACTCAATAGAAAGCATAGAAGAGAGTGTGTAGTCTGCCTAGACAGGAGTTGGGAGAAGCACCATAGACCACAATTGTGTAGTCAAATGCCTAGATAATCCTCTTAGTGACAATTTCCTGGTGGCCTGGGAGTGGAGAGCAATCCTTGTACTGACAGAGAGCACCAAGTTTAGGGTGGAGCTTTTTGTTAAGGCACCAATGTGGGCAGAGAAGTTGAGTCATCCATCTAGCCCCACACCAAGGTACTTAAGGAACAAAGTCAAGGGGTGTCATTCAGGGTGGTAAAAACTGGGGGGGGGGTAGAGAAGCTTTGTAAGTTTTTGGTTTGAGCAGATATTTATAAATACCATCTTTTTGGTATTGACCATAAGTTGGTGTGACTAAAACCAGCACTGGACATTACTAAAATCAAGCTCTAGCAACATTTCCAGAGTGGGTGGCATGGTGTATAGTGTTCGCTGCATACATGTGAATGTATGAGATGACACAAGCAGACAGGTGGTCCCCGAGAAAAATAAATAAAAGATTCAAACCCAAGATGAAGTCTTGGGGAAACCCCAAACTGAATGAAGATTAGGGAAAAAGGTATCTTCAACCTACCAAATCCTGGACTGACTGGAGACAGCTGGAGTTTTTACAATCTGACCCAGTCAATGGCAGGATCAGACAGACCAGCATCTCTCAACTTATTCAAAAGGAGGGAGAGAGCTACCATATCGAATGCCTTGGCAAGGTCAATGAAGATGGCAGCAGTGATGTGCCCCCTGGTCCATTCCCTCAAAAAAGAAGTCAGTCAGTGACATGGTGGAGTGAGGAAACAGGGGAGCTTGCATTCAGGAGGAAATAAAGTAATGAAAAAAGAAGTAAAAGGGCAACCTGGGGACTTCAAGTCACCGTGGCCAACAGTAGACATGGGCAAGGGGAAATCCTTCAGAATCGGCATTGTGTACAGGCCCCCAAATCAAGGGGATAAGGGAGACAATGTCCTAATAGAGGAAATCCACAAAATGTCTGATAAAGGTGAAGTAATACTGGTGGGGAACTTCAACCTACCATATATTAACTGGAGCACACTAACGGCAGCAACAACAAGAAGTAGGGGTTTCTTATTGTCACTGCAAGGTGTGGGACTATGCCAACTTGTTAAAACCCCAACAAGAGTAGATGCCAATCTCAATCTTGTCCTCACAAACTCAGAAAGGATCAAGGACATTGAAGTGGGATGCCATATGGGCAACAGCGACCATCGCATGGTAAGCTTTAAGGTAAACATAACACAGGACACCAGCCACTCAAAGATAAAGGTGCTAGATTTCAGAAAGGCTGACTTCCCAAAAATGAGGAAAAATGTAAGTAGCCAGTTAATGGAAATAGAGGCTGAGGAGGTGGAGGTCATGTGGGAGAGACTCAAGAGACCAATAAAGACTGCCACAGATCAATGTGCCAGATGGTTCAGCAAAGCAAAAAAAAAAAAAGAAATCCTCTATGTTTTTTTTTAAGAAAGTGGTTACCATGGTCAAAGAAAAAAGAAGGTGTACAGTATATACCAGGAAACCAAAACTGAGAAAGACTGGGAGTCGTACAAGGAAAAAATGAAAGAGTCTAACAAACAAATTAGAAAGACAAAAGCCCAGACAGAGGAAAAGACAGCAGGAGGGGCAAAAGAGGAGACAAATAATTTTTAAGACACACTAGGGAACATAGGAAGGCAAAGGGGGGGATAACAAAGATTGCTACTGAAGAAGGGGAATGCATCAAACATGACCCAGAGAAAATTGAAATCCTCAACAAACACTTCTCCTCGATGTATACCAAAGAGGGCATAGGGGATGACCCAGCCCTGAAAAAACACAACACCCCAGGACCAGGGGTCGACATGAGTCCCTTTACAGAAGCCGAAGTACAGGAGGCGCTAAATAAACTAAAAGCAGACAAAGCCATGGGACTAGATGAGATGCACCCCAGAATCCTTAAGGAACTGGGGGCAGAATTAGCAGCCCCTCTGGTACTTCTATTCACAAAATCCTTGAAGAACAGTGTTGTACCCAAAGATTGGAAAAAGGCAATAGTGGTTCCACTTCACAAATCAGGCAGTTGCGAGGAGGCTGGTAATTACAGACCGGTGAGCCTCACATCTATAGTAGGGAAACTAATGGAGACTCTACTCAAACAGAGGATCATAGCATTCCTAAAAACCAGCAGGCAACAAGACCCTAAACAGCACAGTTTCACAGCAGGTAGGTCACGCCAGACAAATCTTCTTGAGTTTTATGACTACGCTACAAAAATAGTGTACGATGGTGGGGCAGTAGATGTGGTCTACCTAAACTTTAGAAAGGCCTTTAACTCGGTTCCACACAGAAGGCTGGTAAAGAAGCTTGACCACACAGGGGTTGGTCCAGAAGTAGCCAGATGGGTACAAAACTGGTTACAAGGCAGAACCCAGAGGATACAGGTTAATGGAACACAATTGACGGAAGGCAGGGTGACCAGCGGGTACCCCAGGGTTCAGTGCTGGGACCTCTGCTCTTCAATGTTTTTATAGCAGACATCGCTGATGGACTGGAAGGGGAAGTGTGTCTGTTCACAAATGACACCAAGATATGTAACAGGGTGGACACCTCAGAAGGAGTGAGCAAAATGGAAGCTGACCACAAGAAACTAGAAAAATGGTCTGGAATGTGGCAGTTGAGATTTAATGCCAAAAAGTGCAAGGTCATGCACATAGGAAAGAAAAATCCAAGAAAGGACTATTACTTAGGAGGCAAAAAACTGGCGGCCTCAAACCAGGAACAAGATCTGGGAATCATAATCTCAGATGACCTGAAGGTTAGTAAGCAGTGTGAGAAGACAACACTGAAGGCCAACAGAATGCTGGACTGTATTGGGAGGGGAATCACCAGCAGGAGGAGAGGGGTGGTACTACCACTGTATAGATTGCTGGGCAGGCCTCTCCTGGACTATGGAGTCCAATTCTGCAGGCCTCACCTCAGGAAGGACATTGACCAGGTGGAAACAGTACAGAGAAAGTCAACAAAAATGATTCAGGGTCTGCAGTACATGTCCTACGAGGAAAGACTTAGGGAACTGAATATGTACTCCCTGGAGCACAGAAGAGAGAGAAGGGGACATGATTGAAACATTCAAGTACATAAAAGGCATTAACAAGGTACAGACACAGGAATTTTTTCACTTCAAGAAGGGCTCCGGGACCAGGGGACATGACCTCAGTCTGCAAGGAGGGAGGTTCTCTACCTACACCAGGAAGTTTTTCTTCACAGAAAGAGTGGTGGATGCCTGGAACAACCTGCCCCAAGAGGTTGTGGGAGTCAACACTGTGGGGGGATTCAAGAATGCATGGAATAAACACAAGGGAACCCTGACTACAAAGGGTAACTACAGTGTCAAAATCGGTCTAAAACAAATGGGCAGACTAGATGGACCTAACAGTCTCCTTCAGCCATCAACTTCTATGTTTCTATATTTCTATGAGTGGTCTTTGTGGAACCACACTGGAAATGTGGGAGAAAGTTGGATGAAGAAAGGAAGTCTGACAGTTGGGCATATACCAAGTTTTTTGAGAGCAAGTTTCATTTGAAATGAAACAGAAAAACATGGTTATACAGTATTGTAAGTGTATTAAATAGAGAATAATGGATGGGGAAGGGTTTGATATAAGAATTTAATGCACACCTGAGTTGTGGGATGCTAGATAAACCCCGAGGGCAAAGCCCGAGTGGTTTATCAAAGTAGCCCACAATGAGGGTGTGCATTAAATTCTCATATGAAACACCCTCCCTATCTTTTATTTTTTATAATAACAGACCAGCAATTTTTCTCCAGCAGTTTGTGAGACTGTTTGGCCCCGCCCACATACAGAATGCTGGCCAATGAGGCAGTAGCATATTTTGACTGGCATGGCTCATGAATGTCATAACAACCAGCAGGTTGTTATGGAAAATATCAACCTGGTCAGTACATTGAGAGAAATTGCTGGCCAGTTATTATTGTATACTAATGTGTATAAACACATGGAACCTTTATTGACTGGAAACAGCCATGCTGAGCAGATGCCAAGCTTTAATTTAAAAAAAAGCTCTCCGTCTATCTATCTATCTATCTATCTATCTATCTATCTATCTATCTATCTATCTATCTGTCTGTCTATTATAGGAGCATGGTAGCGCCCCTATAGTTAGGGTCCAATGGCAACTTCTACTTTAAACTAAAAATTTGGCACTTTAATAACTTCACAACTGTTTAACCAGTTTGCATGAAATTTTGCATGCACTATCAGGGACTGAAGATCTCTTAATTTTCCAAGATTCATTCCAGTCGGATGCATAGGTGTGGAGACACCGAGTCACAAAAATTGTGTAATTTACTTTTTTTTGTTGTTTTTTGTCATGACACAGCACAAAATGGTTTGGAATTTTGGTTTGACATTTTCAGGGTAGATACAGTAGGCCTTGCCTCATAGATAGATGCACCTTTCACTGGTTTGGTGAAAAAATATTAATCTGTTCCAAAGTTATTTAGTTTAAAAATGTTCCCATTATTTTCAATGGGAACAGTTAGATGTCTCGCTCAAAAAAGGATATTTTTTCACAAATGGGTAATCCTTTTCACAAATGGGAAATCTTTTTTCATGCCGCCACCATCTTGTTTTCAGTTAGCGAGGGAAAACAAATCAAATCCCTCAAAAAAATGATGTGTTTTGTAGAAACCAACATGTGTTCTGCTAATCGGGACCTATTTCAGACAATTCTGGTGTTAGTTTTGGAAACATTACTTGGAAATGTGTTTTATTTTAACATTTAGAAATCCTCTTCTGTTTCATTTTTTTTGCTCGGGAATCCTTTTTCACAAATTGTGAAAAAAGAAGCATGAAAAAAGATCCTGTTTCACAAATTGTGAAACAAGAACTCAGAAAAGGATCCTCTTTCACAAATTTGCAAAGAAAAAACATGCAAAAGGCTTATAACACAGACTTTTTTATGTTGGCTCGCTCTTGCGTGCCAGCCAACATATTGCAGTAGCAGCAGATTTGGAGGTGTGGTTGCTGTAGGTGAATGCAGGGCATGCATCAGTAGGTGCGTCTCTCATTCCCCAGTAAGCCAGCCATAGGCACTGACACCCACAATATGTAAAGTGGCCACCAGATCTAAGAAAAGTGCCACTGCAATGAGAGCTAAGCTCATCACGCAGTGGCACAAGAACACACCTCCCGACATGCCTTACCTGGTGAAGCACTTCACTAAGCATGGCGGCACTGACTGCCGCTGCCATTTCATTTGCCGACGGGGGAGCCCACTCCACGTCGGCATGATGCCCCCCTCCCATTCCAAATGTGTGCTGAGGGGGTGCCCAATCCTTCTCGGCATCATGTGCCCCCCCAACAGTCTTTCCTTGCTGACAGGGAGCCCAATCCCCATCGGCTTCAGTCCCCCCCTGCCTAGTTTAGTTTGCCGACTGGGGAGCCCACTCCCTGATGGCATAATGTCCCCAGCCCCTGATGTATGCTGTGTGCTGAGGGGGTACCCAATCTCCCTCGGCATCATGCATGCCCCCACCTATTTCTGTGCCGATGGGGGGCTGCGGTCCCCCTTCCCATTATGCAGGTGGTACACTGGGAGCCCACCCCTGTGTACCAAACAAACACCTGCAAAAAAAGAAAACTGACCCTAGTCTTTTTTTTTTACCTGTAAAAGAAGAAAATGGTCCCTCATGGTCTCTCCTGCCCCCTTCCCCAACCTGCACCCACTCTCTGTGTACCCTCCCTCTCCACACCCCCTTCACCCCATACTTACCTCCAGAGCCCAGCGTGACGATCTTCGGTGGACCGGGAATACGTCTGCACTCTTCAAAGCCGACCGCGAACTGAAGAAATGCCGGTAAGCTGTATAATGGCATAAATAGGGTTTTTTCAACTTTGGTGCATATCTCGGGCATTTTGAGGAATATTTGCACCAAATTTTCAACATAGGGTTATTGGGACCCCTCCTCATGACTCCAGTCACAGTCATGGCGTTATTTGGTCCAGAAAGGTGATTTCACAGTCACTGCATGGAATCACCTTTCAGCACCAATTAATGAAACGACAGCGCAACTGTTCATGAGGTGGGCTCTCAAAGACCCTATGTTGCAAATCTGGTGAAAAAAAATCCAAAAAATGACTGTTTTACAAGTGTGCATTGCGCAGTTTCCACACACACTCATAACTTCGTGAATTTGTAGTATTTTCACTCCAGAATTTCAACATTGGCATTTTGCCACACCTCCTTTTGAACAGTATAGCTGTCACTTTACATATCCTGTCCAAAATGTGTTTTCACACTTCCTGCACAGAATAGCACGGTCACTGTGGGACGTCACTATTAGGGACAGATTAAGAAAATCACAGTGGCACTGTTCATGAGCAGAGGTCCTAAAATGCCTATGTGGAAAATTTGGTGATGGAAGTCCATCAAATGACTGTATTACAAGCATGCATTGCGCAGTTTCCATGCATCCTTGTAACTTTACAAATTTGCAATGTTTTCATGCCAGATTTGCAACACTGAAATTTTTTTCACACCTCCTTATGAATAGTACGCTGTCATTTTTCACATCTTGCCCAAAATGTGTTTTCTCACCTGTGGTGCACAATGGCATGGTCACTGTGAGAAATCAACTTTTGGGACACATTACCAAAATCACAGTGCCACTGCTCATAATGGGAGGCCTGAAAATGCCTATGTTGAAAATGTAGTTAAAAAAATCCCAAAAATAATTGGGTTACGGACGTGTTGCGCAGTTTCTATGCTTGCTCATGACTTCACTAATTTTTCATATTTTCACTCCAGATTTTCAACGTTGCCATTTTTTTACACCTCCTCATGAACAATACAGTTGTCATTTTTCACACCCTGACCAAAATCTGTTTTCTTGCCTGTGTCGCCAAATGGCATAGTCACTGTGCAAAACCACCTTTTGGCTAACAAACTGATAGTGCCGCTCTTCATGAGGTGGGGTCACATAAAGCCCTTGTTGAAAATTTGGTGTGAAAATACCAACAAACGACTACGTTGTTAGGGTTTCCAACTGTAACACCCCACCCTGTAGAGACTGACAGGCGTCAGGGGTGTGACTTGGAATCATTGGCTGTAATGTTCATGCCATTCCACCCCACCCCCACCCTGCAGCCAGTCACAGGCATCGAAGTGTGCCTTGAAGTCTTCTACTCTAAAGTACACCCCATTCTCCTATACTGCACCCATCTCAGCATATTTTCTTATGGAATGGGGTAAGAGTAAGGCCTAAAGATCCCAAAGCACACCACGACACTTGTCAGTTTCTACATGGTAGGGTGAGGTTAAATGGCATGAGCGTTATAGCTGATGACAGAAGGCACACCCCAATGCCTGTCAGTCTCTGCAGGGTGGGGGTGGGGTTGGCATCAGTTCAATACTTCACTGCCATTCCTATTATGCATCTCTAACTCCTGCACTACCAATGCCAGCATGACAACATTTGGCATTGACAAATGCTTGTTTTGTCACACCACAGTGAACAAACAGTTTGGAATTTTGGTGTGAAATTTTCAGAGTAGAAATGGCTTGCCCCATAGATGTACCTTTTACTGGTTTTGTGAAAATATATTAATTTCTTCTTCAGTTACATGTGTTCGAAAGTTTGCTTCATTTCCCATAGGATAGCATTGTAATGTGAGGTGCTTCTTTGTCACTCTGCAGCACAACAAACGGTTTGCAATTTTGGTCTGAGATGTTCAGGGTTGTAAGGACTTGCTTTGTAGAAATGCCTTTTGCTAGTTTGATGAAAATATTTGAATCTGGTCCGGAGTTATAAGGATTTGAAAATGTGGGTTCTGAGCATGCTCAGTAGCACTCTCATGTAATTATGCAGGGATTGGAGTGCAGGGAACTCCTGGTCCTGCACTCCCACAGGAAATAAGAATAAGAATATACTATCTCAAAAAGTAAGGAAATTCATGGGAGAAAAAACTTAATTAATGCACTGGTTAGGGTTGAAGTGACAAAAGCAGGGTACATGTGGTGCCAAGTTTGCAAACATTAGGGTTGACAACCCTACAGCACACAATCCAACCCTAACACCCCACCTTCACCCTGCAGGCAGAAATCCATCCTTCAAACAAGACATTAAACTGAGGTCCTGTCTGCCTGTTCTTGTGGTTGTTCAGGTGAACATTAAAGAACATTAAAGATACTATGGTTGTCTTGCACATGCAGAGCAAGCAACATTTTGTGACAGCTTGCTAGAGTAGCAGGATGTGGAGGTGCAGCCGTGTCGAGGTCAATGGCGCCACTGCTTTTTTGGGCTGGTATCTGTGGCACCAATGAATAAGCATGCTGTCTATGACAGCAGTTCAGATGCGTGCCACCAACTTGAAAGAATTTTGCCGCTGCAATGAGGGAGAGCCCCGTCATTGCAGGGCATACCTTGCCTTCAGAAACATTTCAATAAACATGGTGGCAGCTACCGCTGTCTGCCTCTTACAGTCCAGTGAAAGCTGACATCGGGGGTGCCCAATCCCCCTGTTGGCATGACCTCTCCCCAGTTTGTTTGTCGACGGGGAAGCCCAATCCCCATCGACATAATGTTCCCCCTTGTTTTGTCTGCCGAGGTGGGTGCCCAATCCCCCTTGGCATCATGCCCCCCCCAAACACAGACACACTCTCTTTGCTGATGGAGGGCCCAGTCCCCTTCGGCTTCAATCCCCTGTTCCTAAAAAACATAGGTGGCACACTAGGATCGCACCCCAATGTGCCAAAATGTCCTTGTCACACCCTGAAAGAAAAAAATCTTCCAGCGACGTTCATTTTTTTTTACCCTGTAAAACAGAAAACGGTCCCTCTTGGTCACGATGGCTCCCTCCCGCAACCTGCACCCACCATCTGTGCACCCCACCTCCCCGCACCCCCCCTCACCTCATACTTAACTCTGGGGCCCAGCGCAATGATCTTTGGTGGAGCAGGAACATGTCTGCACTCTTCAAAGCTGACTGCGAACTGAAGAAAATCACGGTAAGCTATATAATGGCATCAATGGAGGGTGGCGTTTCAACTTAGGTGGATATCATGGCCATTTTTGTGATTTTTGGCTCCAAATTTTCAACATGGGGTTCTTGGGACCCCACCTCATGAACTTAGTCATTTTGTTATTCAGTCCTGAAAGTCGATTTCACGGTCAGTGCATGGAATCACCTTTCAGGACCAATTAACAAAATGACAATGTCACTGTTCATGAAGTGGGCTTCCAAAAAGCCTATGTTGCAAATCTGGTGAGAAAATGACTGTGTTACGAGCATGCATTGTGCAGCTTCCACGCATGCTTGTAAGTTCGAGAATTTTTAATATTTTCACTCCAGATTTTCAACATTGCCAGTTTTTCACACTTCCTTATGATCAGTACAGCTGTCATTTGTCACATCCTGCTCGAAATGTGTTTTCGCACATCTGGTTCACAGTGGTGCAGTCACTGTGGGAAATCAATGTTTGGGACAGATTAAGAAAATCACAGTGACACTGTTCATGAGTGGAGATCCCAAAATGCCTATGTTGAAAATCTGGTGAAAAAATTCCACAAAATGACTGTGTTACAAGCATGCATTGTGCAGTTTCCACGCATGCTGGTAAGTTCGAGAATTTTTTATATTTTCACTCTAGATTTTCAACATTGTCATTTCTTCACACCTCTTTATGAATGGTACAGCTGTCATTTTTCACATCATTCCCGAAATGTGTTTTCACACATCTGGCACAGAATGGCATGGTCGCTCTGGGAAATCAACATTCAGGACAGATTAACAAAATCACAGTGCCACTGTTCATGAGCGGAGGTCCCAAATGCTTTCATGAGGTGGGGTCACAAAAAACCCATGTTGAAAATTGGAGCACAAATACCAACAAACACCCAGGGCGTTAAGGTTTATAACTGCAATGTCCCACCCTGTAGAGACTGACAGGCATCAGGGGTGTGACTTTGGATTGTCGGCTGTAGTGCGCACTCCATTCCAGACCCACCCCCACCCTGCAGCCAGTGACAGGCATCAAGGTGTGCCTTAATGGACTCCTAGGCCCTAAAGTTCACCCCATTCTCCTATACTGCACCCATCTCAATGCATTTCCGTGTGGAATGGGGTGAGCGTAAGGCCCAATGACACCAAGGCGACAACATGACACTTGTCAGAGTCTTCAGGGCAGGGTGAGGTGAAATGGCATGAGCATTATGGCTGATGACCCAAAGGCATACCTCTATGCCTGTCGGTCTCTGCAAGGTAGGATGGGGTTAGCGTCAGTTCCATACTTCACTGCCATTCCTACAGTATTATGCGTCCCTCTAACTCCTGCACTACTAATGCCAATGCCAGCAAGACAACATTCAGCATTGGCAAATGCTTGTTATACTATTGACGCTGATTGAACATACAGATAGAGAAGCAGCCATAACCATTGTCAGAGCTGGACAAGGAAATCAAAATTGAAATCTAAAATCATTCTGCTTAAGGTGGTTTCTTCCTATTGGACCTTCTAGGACATGAACCCTTTTTTTTAGTAGTGTTGGGGGGTAGTGCAGAGTTAGTAGCTCTATCAATCTGTTTCACTCTGTTCATTGTCAGATATTACCTCCTGCTGGCTGGAACCGAGGGAAGAATCTTCAGAGTCATTGTCTAAGAATTCTGTGGTGGTTTGTAGAACATCATATCTATTGGAGACAGAAATCTGTGTAGCCTTCGGGATTTTGGATAAAGGCAGTTTCCAAGGTAGGCTACACCTGCCATCCACCTTCCCTGTAGTTTTGTCACTAGGTGGGGGGGGGGGTAGTCCCTAAGATAGAGGCTTGATCTGTTTGGGGGAGCCTGACTCTTCCATGTTAGCAATCTCAGGTCCTCCTACATTTTCTGTTACCTCATCTGCTTGTTCTGCACTTAGATCCTGTGTAGGTCTCTCCTGCTGTCTGGGAGGTCTGTCTTGTTGTCTACGTGGAGGGTGGGGGGGTGCCTGAACAGTAACAGTAGAGTTAGCTCCTTGGGCATTTGTTATCAGGAGCTGCTGTTCTTCCCTGTCTGGTGGGTCTTCTTGATTATGTGCTGCCCAACAGCATTCTTGGTAAGAGATACCAGAAGAGTCACATAAGCTACATACTGCTACATTTCTGCAATGGCTGCTGGTATGGCCTAATGTGTTAAATAGTGTACAACGTAGTTGATCGCAAATGCTGCCTAAGTGTCCTGTGGAGCCGCATTTATAGCAGGCCTTAGGTTGGCCTATGTAAAATAGCACTCCATGGTCCCTCCCCAGAAAAAAGCAGTTTGGTAAATGCTGAAAACCTGAATCATTAGAGTGCAAAACAACCCTGATTCTCATCCCCAAGCCCAAATATTTTCAGAATCGAAGATAATTTTGGGGTTCCCCAGAATATTACCTCACTGTTTTAACCATTGTAATAAATTGGTGACAGTCACTCGTTCACTTCTGAACAGCACCGTTATTGTTTTGTGAGAGGGTTTTGTGAAAGGAATAACTTCAAAGGGTGTCCAGAGAGGGGTGTTTTTTTAACTGATGGTATTGGTTCCATAATATTTGTAAGCCATTATTTAATTTAAAACTCACATCAAATGTGGATTCACTAATACATGAATCAGGCATAGACTTCAGTAGTATGAAAATGCATGCTTTCTCTCAGTAGTGTCCTTGCTACAAATAACCGGTCTGGAAAACTGTCCATTCCTCCCTTATACAAAAGGCGTATAACATAATGCCATTTGGCAGGGTATACTGGGGCATGAAATAACAAAGCATATGGTTTTGTATTGTGGTTTGCTGAGTTACCAGTTTGGGTGGTCAGAGAAGCAATATTGTGAACCCTGTGAGGTTCAGTAGTCATTTCCATTTCAGTAGAATTGGGGTTCAAAGATTTTTGAAATTCAGCACTATTATATCAGAAGCAAGAAGCACCATTTCCTTAACCTTTTCTGTAAATTGCAAAATCGGATTTTGTGTTCAATTCAGACCTTCTGACAAATGCAAAGGACAATCTGTAACAGTTTCAGTCTTATCTTTGCTTTGTATCACTTTGGCATCATTCTGAGGGGGTATTTTGGAAGCAACGTTTCTTTTTCCTTTGTTGTTTATGGGAGCCGGACCTGAACTCCATTCTCCTACTGTGGCCAATTGGACCCAGCCTACCGGTAACAGAGCAGACTTCACCAACCAAGTTTGAGCATCCAATAGTGGAGAAGTAGTTCTGTCTGCCCAAGACTTCATACTGGTGGTTTGTAAGTTTTTATTTGTTTTTTTATCTGACCGCTTGTTTGCCCTTGCAGAAAACAAAAAGACTATAGCATTTTGTTGGTCTGAAAAGGATGCTTGAAAAATAGTAGCTGAGGTTGAAGTATTTGTATTCATATTCGTAGTTTCAGTGAAATCAGTCATCGTTGTGGTTGCTATAGGAGTTGTTAGGTCACAGGCTTAGTTGCCATGGAGGGCCAGCTGCAGAATAGCTCTTGCATTTGTTACAGTCCTGGCCAAGGCTTCAGCAATTTCCATCTGTCTCATCTGAAAGCATTCTTCTTCAGCCTGTAGTAAAGCTTGTAGAGCCACGGAATCTTTGTTTAGAAGATCTCTTTGAATCATAACGTTCTGGGCTATATCCTCTGTTGAAGTCTTTTGTGATGAAGAAAAAAACTGAGACACTGCATCAATTTGCAAGTCTATGTCCATCGTAGTATGTGTTCCATTGTCAGGAGCTCCAGCAGCATCATCAAATTCTTTGGTCTCTACATTAGCTGAGGCAGGGGAGGAGACCCACTCCCCAGCCTCCTGCACATCCATCCTCATTGGCTCAGAGTCAGGACTGGCCATTGTGCCAGCGACCAGCGATTCCACATACTGGAGAGTTGGGGAATTTTTTATTATACACTCAAAATCAAATAATAATACAAACCTGTTAAATTCACATCAAATCATAATACAAAACAAATAAAAAGAAAGCAAATAAGTATTTAAGACATACCCTCTTCCCACCCACCCAGTACTCAAAAGGAGTAGGGAAATGTTTTCTTAAAATTTTCACAATCTTGTGGCATACAAACACATGAAATTTTTGTGAAACTGATAACTACTACTTTTCAGTTTTTAGCAGCATACAATAAATTATTCCCCCACACCTTCTTACCCTATAATAGCCATTTATCAAAACCAGACTCCAAAGATACAGAAAGAAAAAAACAAATCCTGTTTTTCAAGAAAAATTAGGATATCTCATCTGCTTAACAGAAAGAGGGCCAGATATTCAAAACTTTGCCCCTGGGCTAAATTAGCACTGACCAGTGGGCAAACTTAGCCCAGAACAAAAAGCAAACTATATTCAAAAGGAATAGCCCAGTGCTAATCCTGCTGAATATAGCACGCTAAGGAAGCTGGGCAAACCGGTCTGAGAGTGCAGGGCAAAAATAGCCCAGGAATAAGACAGCACTGAATATAGCAACAGGGAAGTGCAAACTGCAACTGCAGCTCATTAGACTCTGTAGTAAGCCACTGTTGCAGGTGGAGAACATTGTGTGTGGTTGCACAGAGATGTCTCACATCAACTACAAACAACAATGTAAGCCACACACTGCAGAACTGTGCTATGCTGAAGTGAGGTTTGTCCGGGGCTAACCTGATTGCACAGTGCTAACACATTAGCCCAGTGCAAACTGGTTAGCCCGGGGCAAACGGGAGCTATATTCAAAGCTCCCATGCAAATGAGCCTACTTGGGTAATCCATGGGCAAACAGGCACATTTGCATCTCATTGTGTGCTGCTTAGTATACATTACCATGCAGTTTGCCCGGTGCTACTGCATGATGCACACATCTCCACCTTTTGGTTGTAATGGAAGTACAGACTGGACGCTTCAGGCCAAGGCATTCCCACTGCATCCCCTGCTGGTTGGAATGGAAATACAGGCTGGAAGCAGCAGGAACAGTCAGTGGATACAGACCTGTCAGCCCCATGCCTCCTGAATCAGGGACAGGGCTTACAAAAACAGGGACAAAGACCCCAAATCAGGGACACATCTCACAAATTGGTACTATTCATCCAGAAAGATGACAGAATAAGGGGATTAGTGTAAGATGTATTGTCTGAAGACTATACAGTCTGTAACTTTAATGTTTGACATTATGTTATGCTAGTAATCTCCACTGTTCAGTCATAACAACAAACATTTCACGAGGGACAGAGGACAATTGTGAGGCAAAATCAGGGACATCCCTGAACTTCAGGGAAAGTTGGAGGTATGGTTACTGCCCCCCAAATGAATCCTGACCCCCGTTCCACATAATTAAACATAATTTTCCCTGGTAGTCCAGTGGTAGCCCCACCCCCCAGCATGAATCCTGACCCCATTCCATGTTAAAAACATAATTATAGGTTCAGGAATCTCCCACCTTGAAGCATGACTCCTGACCATAAAACATTAAGAAAATATCTTTTCTGGCAGTTCAGTGGTCCCTCACTCCAGCAGCGACTCATTCGAACACAAGAAAGTATTTCAGGTCCCCACCAGACACGCCATCAAAACAGTAATCCCGCGCAGCCGGCGACCGCTGCCTGTCACCACCATGGTTGGTCGCTGACTGAGGTAGATGAATGAGCGCTACCGTAATGAATAGCCCATTCATTACAGTAGCACTGATTCATACCTCAGTCGGCGGCTGGCCATGGTGGTGAGAGGAGGGCTGAGCCAGTCGCTGGCTCTATTCGTGGGATACTATTTTGATGAGTGGGGGTGTCACTGCTGGGTGGAGGGACCACTAGACTACCAGGGGAATATTACTTTCTTAATGTTTTACGGGTTGGATTCATGCTGGGGGGTGGGGGTACCACTAGACTACCAGGGAAAATTATTTCCTAATGTTTTATGGGGTCAGGATTCAAGTAGGGGTGGGGACCACTAGACCACCAGGTCCTTCTTCGATTTATGGGGCTACCAGGGGTCGGGGTTTGTGCTGGGTGGGTGGGGACCACTAGACCACCAGGTCCTACTTTGATTTATGAGGCTACCGAGGGTCAGGGTTTATGCTGGGGGGTGGGGGGAACACTAGACCACCAGGTCCTTCTTTGATTTAGGGGGCTACCAGGGGTTGGAAATCGTGCAGGGGGTACAACTGCATTACCACCAGCTTTTTCTCGGTGGTATTTAGCACTGCACTACAGGTTGCGCTAATGCCTGTAGCACGGCACTATCCTTTTGAATATGCCATGCAGCTGGCATTCCTGGGCGCTCCCCTATCCCCGCCCCTGCATATTATTATCTATTAGCACCAGCACTACCACACAGCACTGGCACTAATAGTGCTTTTGAATCTTGCAGCCTTGCACAAATCTAGCACTATTCCAGTGCTATGGATTTGCGCTAGGCACAATGCTTAGAATATCTGGCCCAGAATGTCTGGCCAGTGGTACTAAAATACTATCATAATACCTCAAAACCTAACTTTTACTGATTATCCAACCATAGCATATTATTCCACTATTTTTTATTTACTTTTGCCGGAACTTTGTCTTTCTCCAGTTTTCACAAGGATATAATATTATTATGAATTGATTAAAAAAGCTGTTCTGGTGTAATATATTGCTTCTGAAGTGCCCACTTACACCTGGAAATCCATATATGATACTTAAAACATAGCAAAATGAAATGTATTGTACTGGTATTATATTGTTGCCATGCAGCTGGTAAAACACCTAACAATAAAATCTCTAAAGTCAATAAACGAAAAGGAGAATTATACCAGTTTGCATATACCACCATCCAAAAAGTGGAAATATATGGACATTCAAAATAAAGGTGTTCCATAGTTTCAAGTTCTTCATTGCAAAAATCTGTCCTAGGACACATCCTTTCACTCACTTACTTATGTTTAAGATTGTTTTTAACATTACGTTTTTCATGAACGCATAGCCACAAAACATCCCACGTGGTGTTGGAGTTCTGTTCTGTGACAGCGCTGACCCAGTTTGTGCTACTTCTGTTTCCTTTCTACACCCAAAGGATTGGATCTCAAAAATATAATTTAACAAAAGTTGTGCATACGTTTCTTTCCTTGACAGTTTTAATATTGATTGTTTCAAAATTACCCTTAATTTCAATTTCCCAAAGCAATGCTGAAAATAGGTAATCCACTTAAAGGTTTTTGCTTGGGTATAGCTTTTTCCATATCTCAATCCTTTACCCAGGGCTGTAATTGATCTATCACCCAGGGCCCCCAGATATTATTCTTATTTTGCAACAAAGGTTTTAAGTTAGTGTACAAGAACATACAAAAACGAACACAATCGGGTTCAACATCCCCAGTCCCACTTTAGACATTGGTAAGTATGTAATACCTCTTTTATTTATTTATTTTTTAATTTTATTTCTTCTTTGCCACCTAGCCACTGAGCCTTCTGCCCAGGTCACGGCCTCCTCCACTCCCACTCCCACATTAACCGCAACTCCCAGGTACCCCCTGGATTACCCCCCAAGGCGGGGTTATGGCACCGGCCCAAGTGCCGCAGACAATGGGATAGGCCCAGGAGCCACCCTGGGAGGTCATTGGAGCAGAGGGGCAGGCATCTTCCTGGCAGCAGGCAACATGTTTTTCCCTCATAGGTAGGGGTGGGGACGTGCAATGATGGCCAGCATCCGCCCCACCCCTTGAGTATGCTAGACGTTGGCACTTGCTGTGCTGCTCAGCCTCCACTGGGTGTCCCTACAGTGCCAAACACTCCACCACGCTTCCCCCTGGAGAAGGAGAGAAGTTGGCCCTCCAACGCCCTGGGTCTGCTCCCGAACCGGGTTGCTGGTGCCACAAGCATAAATCCCAGTAATTCCTCTTTTAATCAGGTTCAATCTACTTCCCCAGATGCTTTGAAAAAAAACCCACTATAAATTGTAGTCTCCAATTGTTTTTTTTTTGGGGACAGTGCATAAATGCAAAAACATGCTAACTAAAAATGTTTTCACCATATATATATATACCCTTTTCTTTTTAGACATATGCCACTTATTCCATCTACTCATGTTCCCTTGTGCTTCTTTAAGAAGTTGGTTCCAGTAATGAAACTCCATATCTTCTTTCCCAAAGTAAATTCCTAAAATCTGACACGCAGACTGTACTACAGGAAATCCCATCACTTCTTTATATTTTGTCACATCAGTCCCAGTAGTATTACACTTTTCTCCAGGTTAAATTCAGATCCCATTCCCTTCGTGAAGTCAAACAGCACTGCTTCAGTTATTCCACTGGAGGGAAGCTCTGCTAAAATAAGACAGACATCATTAGCATAGGCGATAGTTTTAATTTCCATATCATCACTTGTTACTGAAATTCTTCTGATATTCTTTATACTATTTATTTTATACAGTAAAGGTTCCAAGGTCAAAATATACAACATGGGGCTTAGGGGGCACCCCTGTCTCACTCCACTTGTAACCCTACTTTTCTTTTCAAATTGAATAAACTTTATTGAAACCAAGAAGGAAATAACACAGACAAAAGCCTTAACAAATCCTGGAAGTACAATATAAGAAGGAAAAAGTCATAACCAGGTCCAGGAAACATACAAGTTACATTATAAGCACAACCTAACCAATACATCCCCCCGTTCCCCTCCCATGTCACCCACCCTCCACACCACCGGAGTTAACAAAAAAATGTCAAAAGAACACAAATCGGAACACCCAGCTTTGTATATACCAGCCTAATAATAAAGTACTACAGGGAATGCTGCAACGTATACTCAGACTGTTAATAAAACATATAGTGGTTCCCAGATATGTTTATGTCTGTGTATTTTACCAGACATACTAGCTATAAGGCACTCAGCTTGCAAAGCAAACAGTATCTCTCTGTACCATTTAAGAAATTAAGGTGAGAACTGGTCAAGCCAGTGCCAAAGAATGAACTTTTTTGCACATATTGAAATTAAGGCCCTATGCGAACTCTGGTTGCCAATTAGGGTATCATTGTATTCACCCAGAATACAGCTCTCAGGAAGGAAAGCATCAGATAACCCCAACAGGGGATCCAGGCATACTCGAATCATATTCCAAAAGGGGACCACTGGCTCACAGGACCACAAAATATGAAGCAAAGTACCAGGCTCTTTACCACATCTGGAACAAAAATCTGTGGGTAGTCTACCCAATTTCTGCAGTTTAACTGAGGTGTAATAAAGATTGTAAATAAATGAAATTGCATGAAGTGGTAGAAACATAGAAACATAGAATTTGACGGCGGATAAGGACCGCTTGGCCCACCTAGTCTGCCCATTTTCCAACCTAACAGATAAGCTGCAGATCCTAGTTAACCAACAGGTTACTTCCTCCTACCCCCCACTAGGACTGCCTTATGTCTGTCCCATGCATTCTTGAATTCCCCCACTGTTCTTGACTCCACAACCTCCTCAGGGAGGCTGTTCCATGCATCCACAACCCTCTCTGTGAAAAAATACTTCCTCACATTACCTCTGAGCCATCCCCCATCTTCAAATTGTGCCCCCTTGTTCTTGCACATCTCTTTTTCTGAAAGATGCTACCCTCTTGGACTTTGTTGATTCCCTTGAGGTATTTGAAAGTTTCTATCATGTCCCCTCTCTCCCTTCTTTCCTCAAGGGTATACATATTAAGCTCCTTTAGTCTTTCTTCATATGTCTTCTGGTGCAGACCCTGCACCATTTTGGTTGCCCTCCTCTGGACAGCCTCCATTCTGTCTAATGTCTTTGCTGAGATAGGGTCTCCAGAACTGCACACAGTACTTCAGGTGGGGTCTCACCAACTGTCTGTACAGAGGGATAACAACTTCCTGTTTTCTACTATTGATGCCTCTTCCTATGCATCCCAGTATCCCCCCAGCCTTCCTTACTGCCTTCTCACATTGCTTGCCCACCTTTAGGTCATCTGATATAATTACCCCAGGTCCCTTTCCATTTTTACTGTTGTCAGTATCTCACCCCCCATTGTGTACACTTCCCTGGATTTTGTTTCCATGTGCATTACCTTGCACTTCTTTGCATTGAATCTGAGCTGCCATACATTTGACCATTCCTCCAACCTTGCCAAGTCCCTTCTCATCCTTTCCACTCCATCTTGTGTATCAACCCTGTTGCAGATCTTTGTGTCATCTGCAAAGAGACAAACTTTTCCTTCCAGTTCCTCTGCAATGTCACTTATAAAGACATTAAAAAGGACCGGTTCCAGTACTGAACCCTGAGGTACCCCTCTAGTAACCCTCCTTTCTTCACTGTGTACTCCATTTACTACTACCCTTTGCGTCCTGTTGTCTAGCCTATTTTTTATGCAGGCTACCACCTTGGGACCCACTCCAAGGCTGGCTAACTTGAGTATTAATCTTTTATGTGGGACTGTATCAAATGCCTTGCTAAAATCTAGGTAGGCCATGTCCACAGCCCCTCCCTGGTCTACTACTTTGGTCACCCAGTCAAAGAAATATATTAGATTTGTTTGACACAACCTTCCCATCGTGAATCCATGCTGCCTTGGTCCTGTGCCCCACTGGCCTCTAGGCACTCAACAATTCTTTCCTTCAGAAGTGATTCCATCATTTTCCCTACCACTGAGGTCAAACTAACTGGTCTGTAGTCTTCTGCCTCTGTCCTGCTCCCACTTTTGTGAAGAGGAATCACATCTGCCCTCCTCCAGTTCTCGGGTACCACCCCATCCTCCCATGATTTGTTAAAGTGAGTAGTCAGCGGTGTCACTAGTTCTACCCTTAGTTCTTTTAGAATTCTTGGGTGAATCCCATCAGGCCCCATTGTTTTGTCCACCTTCAATTTTATTAGTTCTTTCAGAACTCCTCCTTCTTCTGTAAACAGACTGGTATCAACCCCTGTCTTCAGAGTGTTTCTCTTGTTTGGTTTAGGTACCACTCCCTCCTCTTCCTTTGTGAATACTGAGCAGAAATATTTGTTCAGTATCCCTGCTTTTTCACTGTCACCCTCTACCCATCTTCCCTCCCCTTTATTAAGCCTCAGTATCCCTTCTTTGGTCTTTCTTCGCTCCCTAATGTACCTATAAAAGGTCTTATCCCCATTCTTAACAGAATTGGCTATCCTTTCCTTAGTTTGGGCCTTTGCTATTCTGACTGCCTTTCCAGCATCTTTCTGCTTTACCTGATGAAGTTCTCTGTCCTGCTCCTTCTGTGTTTCCTTATATTTCCTGAATGCTATGCTTTTCTCCTTAACCTTCCCTGCCACCTCTTTTGAGAACCATAGTGTTTTTTTCTTTCATTGTGTTTTACTGATTTGCTTTACACAAAGGCTTGTTGCCTCTGTGATGGCTGTTTTGATTACTCCCCATTGTTCCTCCACCCCTCCTTCTTGCCTGTTTGCTAGTGCTTTTGTGAGGCACTCTCTCATTTTCCCAAAGTCAGCCCTCCTAAAGTCCAATACTCTTGCTTTTGTATGGCTTGTTTGGTTGGCTGTGTTTATCGTGAACCACATTGTTTGGTGGTCGCTTGTTCCCAGATGGCTACCCACTTCTAAATCTGAAATTCTTTCTCTGTCCCCATTTGAGAGTACAAGGTCTAAGATTGCTCCCTCCTGAGTGGGTTCCAATACTAGCTGTCTGAGGCATGCCCCCTGTAGGGCATCAAGAATGACCCTGCTCTGGATGTGCCTGCAGCAAAGGTGCTCCAGTTAACATCTGGCATATTCAGGTCCCCCATCAACATCTCCCCTTTTTATGCCATTCTAAGGAAGCCTTCTATCATTTCATGGTCCATGCCCTTCCCCTGAGATGGGGGTCTGTATACAACCCCCATGCGGATTGTGGTGCCATTTCCTGTCTCCAGGGTGACCCAGAGTGCCTCATCTGCTCCCTGTTTACTCTTTAGTTCTTTTTTTTTTAATTTATACTTTTTGCGCCCCTCTCCTCTCTCCGCCAATCATCCACCCAGTCACGGACCCCTCAGCTGCGGCATCCCCACATGGGCCTCACTCCCGGGACCCCCTGGATTACGCCCCAGGGTGGAGATGCGGCACCCACCCCCCCTTTTTGGGTGCCACAAACAACGGGATAGGGCTGAAGTCAGCCTGGGGAGCCAATTGCAGCCTGAGGGGTGGGCATCACGTAGGTGGTGAGAGGTGGGCTGAGGTTTTCTCCCCTTAGAGGGGTGGGATCATGCAATGATGCCAGCATCCGTCCCACCCCTTGAAAGTCTTTAGTCCCATATGCTGAGGTACTCCTGGCCTCCACCAGGTGTCCCCCTGCATCAGCGACATCCCGCACCTTCCCCCCAGAGAAGGAGAGCAGTCATGGGACACTCGATCCTTCTCCCCCCGGCTGGCCCTCCGACGACCTGAACTCGTTCCCGAACCCAGGTCGCCAGCGTTGCAAGAGGAAATGCAATCGCTGCGCCAGTGGGCCGGCCTTTACTCTTTAGTTCTGTTGCTTTGATACCTTCCTTTACATAGAGAGCTACTCCTCCTCCTCTTTTACCCTCCCAGTCCCTCCTGTAGACTGTGTATCCTGGTATGCTGACATCCCAGTCATGGTTCTCTGTGTACCATGCTTCTGTGACTGCTACAATATCCAGGCAACCCTATTCCATCAAGGCCACTAGTTCAGGGAGCTTGTTACACAGACTACGGGCATTGGTACTCATCACCCTCCACTTTTTGATAGCCTTACCCTTTTAGCTCCATTTCTGTCCTTACTGCCTTTGCCTTTTTTTACATTTACCTCTGTTCTGCTCCCTAATAACTTCTCTACCTTGGTGTTTACCTCACTAATTACCATGTTTTGTGGGGAGACTGGGATTTCCCTGCTTCTTTTCAGTGCCTCCCCCCTTGGCTAGTTTAAATGCTTGCCAATGAAGCATTTAAACCTCTCACCTAGGATCCTGGTCTCCCCCCCGGACAGATGCAGACCATTACACCAGTATAGGTCTACATCCCTCCAGGTGGCTCCCCAGTCCCCAGTGATATATTTGTATGAGTGCTTCCAGATGTCAGGCCAATTTCTTGTGGGAGAGATGACCAGAAGAGCCTGGTCCCAACAGTAGAACATGGTGCCCTCATTGGCAACCAGATGATCCTGCAAAGACCGATAATAGTATGAAATAAGATGAGAGGTAGGAGCATTATGAAGGAGAGGAAAAACAAAATCACAAGGGGGCTAAACTATGGACCATTACCACAAAATTGTAGGAGTGCATGGGACAATTGAAAGTACTGGAAACAGGAAGAAGGGGGCCAGTGATATAGGGTGCGGGCCTCCTGAAAGCATAATAACTTCTGATTATGAGTAAGGTCCTCAACTGTGTCCACTCCCTTACCAGGCCAAAACCCTCTGGAGAGCATCTGTCCCGCTATTCAAAAGTTAGGATTCCAAAACAGAGGTTAGGATGTATCTTTGTGTGGCATACATTTTACTAGAGTACATAGTTGTGAGTGGACATGGAGGGAAGCTTCTAAGGAAGTACCCTGTAATAGTCGAGGACGTTTTTTCTTAGAGAGGTAGGGGAGTGACTAGATTGCTAAGCAATTAAGAGAGCACAAGGAACGTTCTATGTCCAGCCAGTGTGGAACATAGGGTCTAAAGAAGTCTCCCCCAGAAGGCCTTAACCAGTGGGAATGTTTGGTAAGATGCACAACCAAATAATATAGAAATAAATTGTGAACTTGCAGGTCTCCATCCTGTTTAGAATGCATTAATTTGGATAAGGTCTGACGGGCCATCTTACCTTGCCACAAAAAGGGAGTAAGAATTCTATGCACTTGAATAAACCACGACTGGGTTATGCGAAATTATACATCTGTAAGGGGTACAATAACCTGGGTAAAACATTCATTTTAATAATGTTCAAATGGCCCCACAAGGAGATAGGTAGTGAAGACCAACATTCTAAATCTGCTTTAATGCTGGTCACCGTTGAATTGAGATTAAATTGTTTCATCTTAAGAGGTGACGTTCTAAGGAAAATCCCCAGGCCTTGTAACCCTACTTGTTTTTCCCACCCATCCATTAACATATGGAGCAACTAGGGCATTATTGTAACATGTCTTATCAATTGTATAAAATGTTCAGGAAAATCAAATTTAGTCATTCATTTCCAAAGGTAGGAATGGGCCACCTTATCAAAAGACTTTAGCTTGGTCTAAACTAATGAGAAATCCCATCACTTCTTCTGAACTACCCTTTTCCATAATCTCTCTCTTAGTAGAATTAGGCCATATGTGATATGTCTACCTGGGATGGAGCGAAACTGTGTCAGGTGAATGATGTCCTCTAATACTAAAGCAAGTTTTTTACCAAGGATTTTAGTGAGAATTTTGCAATAAGAATTCAGTAGGGTAAAGGGTCTCCAATTTTTTAATAAATCTTTTTCTCCTGATTTGTGTAACAGAATTAATAAATCGTTGTGCATACTGTCAGGTAATTGCTGTTGTGTCAAACTTTCATTCAACATTTATACAATTCCTGAAGCTAAACTCTGACAAAGTATGATGTACAATTCGTTTGGTAACCCATCCTGCCCTGGTACTTTGCCTGTATATAAGTTAGATATTACCCTCTGTAATTCTTTGAGTGTAATGGGTGCTGTTAAAGAAATAAAAAATCATTCTGGAACTTTATTTAGTTCACGTTCTGTAAACCATTCATCTATACAGTCCTCTGTCAAGGATGGATTTGCTATAAATATATTTGTAATGCACCTTTCTATTTCATTCATTACTTCCCTCCTTTTAGTTATCACCCTGCCATCCTGTAGCTGTAGGTGTCTTAATTCTTTCTTTTTTTGTTGATTAGTACAGCTATCAAAGGGGATTCATATAGGCTTATCTCCCCCATTATGTATTCACAGACAAACTCAGTAAGGTTTGAGAATAGTCTGAAAACTCCTAAGGTAGGCTGTGTCCTCAGTTATAAAGTGGCACAAGTTTATTAACGGTGGAAATCATATAGATTGCATTAGACTTGCTCAATTATGCAAACATCCATTTTATGTTATTCTAGGTAAAAAGCAAAATGAAGGAAACGCAAAGGCCTAGATATTCAAAGCTTTGCACGGTGCACAAACCATTTGTGTGCATTTAGAGCAGGATTACTGTGGGTCTGCTATATTCAAAAGGCCAAATAAGACACATAAACTGCATTAACACCGGGCAAACCATAATATATGCAAGGGGCAAACTGAACATGAATACAGGCACTATGAGATATTCAGCGACTAGCACCATGCTGAGTTTTGCACGACTTAGCGGGACCCTTGGTGTGGTAAAAATTACTGCCCAGGAAAAGATGGTCTTAACTCTGGGCAAACAGCTTTGCTCGACATTGTGGCCTTGTGTGGCATTAGCACGGCCTTGTGCGATCCTAACATATGACTATGACACAGAGAAAAATCCAGACATGGAGGAAACATGTTGCTCACTGATGGCACCACAATGATGCCAACTGCTGCCACCACTCCCAGCCACGCCAGCCAGTGTGTGGTGACCTGGCCCACGGGGGTCACAATGGTAGTGTGGCCATACAGCACACACCTGCAGACCATATGTCTGTGGTGACCAAAAGATGCCAGCACACACATGCAGCACTGTGGGCATGGTGGGTGTTGAGGGGAGGATGTACTGATGGCCGACCTTACCACAGACCGGGTGCGGCCACAAGGCTGGGACACAGCACACAGTGCACATGGGCCAGTACTGGGAATACCCCAATACCAGTGTGCCTGCTGACAGTACATGCCCCCCCGTCACATACCGTACACCTGTACATACACTGCAGCACACACAGCCAGCCATATCTATGTCACTATGAGCATCCCATGCCAGAGGTGTAGCATCTGTGGGTCACACAACAGTGTGACAGTAATGTCCACTAGCAGTACACACCTGCAAGGTGGGCTTGTCACTGTGTACAGTGCAGTGGTCATCACTACCCTACACACCATAGGCATTGCTATGTCCCTCAGACTACTGGCCCCCTTGCTACTGTGGTGTCTTCTGTGCACTGTAGCATGCCCTACAGTGTGACAGTTGCATGCAGCACCACCACCGCCTGTGTCTATGCTGTGCTGTCCCCTGGGGTACACAATGCTATGCTGTACTGCATACATGTAGCCTGCAGCTACCATCATTCATAGTCAGACTGACCTACAGGTGGAGCTGTGGCCAGACCTGGCTATCCCCTGTACATCCAGACTGACCTACAGGTGGAGCTGTGGGACCCTGCAGTAATGCTGGGCAAACTGCATGCAAATCAGGGCATAATGAGATGCTAATCTGGATGTTTGCCCCTAGACTACCTAAGCAGGCACATTTGCATGTCACTTTTGAATATGGCAAAGTTTAGCACTGGGCTAACAGCTTAGCTCCGCGCTAAAGCCGCGCAAACGTGTTAGCATGTCGCTAACTGTTCGGGGAATATTATACAGTTTTGAACACTGTTCTTTCACATCTGCTGCTGTCTGCAGCTGTACTGGGTCCACACATTTGCTGGCATACACATAGGCTACATAGTTCACCCCTACTTACCTTCACGGTGCTGAGCACTTTGTTGCTGTTGTGGTTTGCACTTCCTGGTTGCTATATTCAGGGCTGTCTTATTCCAGGGCTATGTTTGCCATGCACCATCAACCCAGTTTTCCTGGCCTCATTCCCATGCTATATTCAGAAGCTGTTTGCTCCATGCTATTCCTTTTGAATATAGCTTGCTTTGTGCTCCGGACTAAGTTTGCTCGCTGGGCAGTGCTAATTGAGCCCCGGGGCAAAGTTTTGAATATCTGGCCCACAGTGCTGGGCAGCAATTGCTTAAAATATAATAAATAAAAAAGAAACAGGAGACAGCACTGTTTGGTAGGACATGCAGTACAAAAAAATATTAAGGAATAATTCTTTTAAGTATGAATTCAATATAATGAAATATTGAACTTTGTATTATATATTAACAGAATTACAAGAACAAAAGAAAGAAAATGAAAATAAGAAAGAATACCCTGTGAACAAGCTCCTTATGGGAGTAAAACATAGGGGAATAAAAAAGAAATATAATTGGAACTTTTTGAGAGTTTTGTGGTATTATTTAAAGGTCACCCCAATCCCATTTGTACACTGTCTCCCCTGAGTCACAAACTTCTGCTCAATTTCTAGGGATTTCATCCAGTTACTGTATATTGGATCTGAACCATCTCATTCTTAATGTTAGAAATCAGTCATACTCTACATATTCCCCTCTGTTCCATCTAGATGGTAATGTTTGTAACTGGGTTTGAGGCTCCCTGTATCTATATTTTTTTCCTTTTTCCATTAAGCTTTCCTATTGTTTGGAAATATTCCCTAAAGTCTTTTATTCTATCTTTCCACCATTCATTTTTAGCATAATATAAAAAGAAAACTGACTTCCTAGCCTCGATAATATTCTGAAAACCTTCAGCCACTAGGGGTTCTTCTAATAGTGATAAATTTAATTTCCAATAACCAGGTCCTTTAGCAGTTTCCTGAAAATTTGCAATGGTTAAACTAAGCAATCCGTGGTCTGAAGTGGCCAGGGGAGAAACCAAAGGGTTTCTAAATGCTAGTGTAGGGGCAATTAACCAGTAATCTATTCTGGTTGATTTCTGACCCTGAAAAAAGTATGGTGGGCCATTTTATCAGGACCCAAAAATGCATCACATAAACTTGTTTGCTCTATCAAGTTATTAAAAAAACAGCATCACAATTGATTTTGTTTGTTCTTAAACCTCTTTCTGAAATAAATCTACAATATTAAAATCTCCCCCAAACAAAACATTCTTGGCTGTGTACAGATATGGCTGTATCAGTTGCAATAACTCTGTCTGTGCTCCCTTACTTTGTGGTGCATATATGCTTAGTAGATGGAAATCTACCACCTGTATATGAACGTCTAATAACAATGCCCAGCCTGGGGTGATATCCACCATATTGCTGACTGATATTGTTGCATCTGTAAAACAAATACCCACTCCACAACACTGATCCTCCCCCCTGACCAATAGCAAGGTCCCCAAACCCATGCAGCAGAAGCTGTTTCAGTATCCTCCATTGAATACAGCCTAGTGTCCTGTAGAAAGACAATATCATGCCTATAGTTAGAAAAAAGCTTGAAAGTAACCAGTCTCTTTGTTTTTCAGACCTGATACTGTTTGTATTTAAACTAGCTACTGTCAGTTCATAATGACTTAAATCCACTTTCAGAGTGTTAAGTCGAAGTTAACGTTTTTCTTGAACCTTTCCTTTATCCAACCCTTGGCCCCATTCACTTTTTCTTTTTGTCCTTGCTTGGTTGTTTTTTTATCACCTCTGACTCTGAAGTAACATCCATTTGGGAGAAAGCCAAGGATGCACTATTAAAGTGTAAGTTATCATCCATCTGCACATCCTGCAAAGCTTTGAATTTATTTGTTAAGATTACTGTCTCTGAAATGGGTTTGGGCTCAGGAATTTTAGTTGATCCCTTTCCTTTCTTGGAACCAGCTGGAAGTCCAGTTGTTCAGCAACTGCAGTGGGGGGGGGGTGCATGGTGTTATTTGTTGGAATTGTATTAGGTTGTGCTGCAGGTTGTGGACATGGGGCTACTTCAGAAGTCTCTGGAATAGGTTGTAAGGGATGAGTAAACTTTTGTCGACCCATCTCTGCTGGTCGAGTTAGAGGTTCAGGTCCTCCTGTATGTGTATTAGAGGAAGTAGAAGGTTTGTGCCTTCTTTGTGCCTGAGGCTCGGTGTGGCCCTGCCCCTGGCAAAGTCTGCTGCTGCTCTTGCAGCTTTTAGGATATAGAAATCCTGGACTCCACCAATTTAATCTGGTCCTGTAAAAACATTTTCTTCTCTGCTAATTTCTGGTGCAATGCCTGTTCCTCTTCTGAAAACTCCATCTCATCATGACAGGCATGACCGGAAAGCTCATCTGGTACTCCGTTGTCTGCTGGTACCTCTTTCTGCAGTGTCTACTGCACCCATAGTGGTACTGTCTTCACTTCTGTCCTACACAGTCTCCACCACCAAACTGTGCTTCTACTCCATTGTGCACACCTCTGGGACAGCGCCCCCTCATGAAGAGTAGAGGACTTTTCCTGGTTACCTGGTCAAATTTCCCCATTCACTGAAAATACCACGAACAGCTTAGTCTGGTTCAAATTTCTGTTGGATTGCATCTGTATCCACCTAACCCCAGGATAAGTCTGAAAATAGGCAGTACTGTCTAGTCCTCCTTTCCAAGTCAACAAAAACAAACAAACAAAAAACATGCATGGGGTGTGCTGTGGGGAGGTCAACCCTAACACTCACCCCATTCTCATACACTGTATCCATCTCAGCTTATTTACTCATAGACTGGGGTGAGTGTTAGGGTTGACAACCCCACAGCACACCCCACACCTGTTGCTGCTCCATGGGTGTTGGGGTTAAAACCCTCCAACCCCAACACCACATTTTTCTACTTTGTCGCCTTCAACCCTAACTAGTGCATTAACAACATTTTTGCCATGAATATAAACATATATAGAAATAAAGCTTTTTAAATGAACAGTCTTTAGAAAAGTCTGTTTTGGGACCATTAGGGCTAGGAACTTTATTTATTTATTTATTTTAGAAACATAGAAACATAGACTTTGATGGCAGATAAGGACCGCTTGGCTCACCTAGTCTGCCCATTTCCCTACCTACAGGATAAGCTACAGATCCTAGTTAACCAACAGCCTATTTCTTCCTACCCCCTACAAAAATTGCTTTAAGTCTGTCCCATGCATTCTTGAATTCTTTCACAGTTTTAGACCCCACAACCTCCTCAGGAAGGCTGCTCCATGCATCCACAACCCTCTCTGTGAAAAAATAGTTCCTCACATTGCCCCTGAGCTGTCCCCCTCTATCTTCAAATTGTGTCCCTTTGTTCTTGCACATCTCTTTTTCTGAAAGATGCTACCCTCTTGGACTTTGTTGATTCCACTGAGGTACTTAAAAGTTTCTATCATGTCCCCCCCCCGCTCCTTTCCTCGAGGGTATACATATTAAGCTCCTTTAGTCTCTCCTCGTATGGCTTCTCTTGCAGACCCTGCAATTTTATTAAAGGAAAGCTTGAATTCAGGGCATGAATGGATAATTCCTGTTGATATACTTGGAATCTATCAATACACTGAAAATGCATGTTAACTATAGTATATGTGTTTTTTTTTTTAATGGGAGTATGTGAAAAAGGAGCAGTAGGATTTGAAAAGAGGATGATGAAATCAGAAATGAGCAGGTAAAACTAGTAATGATCAAAAAGAGTACTCCAGGTAGTTCATGGAAAGGGGTGTGCTACAATGTCAGAAGTCTGAAAAACAGTCTAAATGATCTACAGGCAGTAATGACAGACACCTAAGTGGACCAGGTGGACATCACAGAAACATGGGCCACTAAGAGCAATGAGTGAGATCTCTCAGTCCTGGGTTACTCTCTCTACAGACAGTACAGAAAGGGTGCAAGGGAGGGTGAAGTAGCACTACTTGATTGTGATGGTATTACGGCCATGCCAATTGATACATACAAAAAGAAGGAACTCAAATCACTATGGATTCAGCTCAGCTTAGCTTCTGGAAAAAAGCTTCACATTGGGATGCTCTACAGACAGCTGGGACAGTCAGAGGAAAAGAATATGGAACTCATATAGGAAATCAGAAACGCAAAACGAAAAAGGGGAAACCGTGGTAATAGATGACCTAAACATGCCAGATGACAATAGGGATAACCTAGTTGCGAGATCTTCAACAAGTCAGACTGTGGTAGATGCCCAGCAGGACTGCCTATTCTCCCAAATGGTTAGCACACCGACCAGATTGAACATCATCCTCAATGTAGTCCTCACAAACTCAGAGGTAGTCGGAGACATCCAAATTGGGGAACCACTGACAAACAACAACCACAACGCCATTTGGTTTGTGTTGTCATTAGGGAATGTAAAAACTCAGTCCAGGGTGGAAGTCCTGACCTTCAAGGGACCCAACTTTAAAAGAATCAAAGTGATGATCAAAGACTTCCTGACCGAGGTTCACAAAAAATTGGAGGTGGAAGACATCTGGGGGCTGGTTAAACAAGCCACATTAGAGGCCACAAATCTTTGTGTGAGAACAGTGTCAAAAAAACAAACAAACACAAGAAACCCCATATGGTTCACTAAACAGGTCAAATCAGCAATTAGAGACAAAAGGGAAGCTTATAACAAATATAAAAGGAACCATGATGACAGCAACTGGGATGACTACACCCAGAAAAGCAAGCAGGCCAAGGAGACTGTAAGACTAGCAAAGACATCAACTGAACTTTGAATTGCTATGGGATTCAAATCTGGCCACAAACAATTCTTTCAATACAACCAAGAGAAAAGAAAGAAAGGGGGTGGGATAGTTAAGCTCACCAAGGGAGATAGAGTCATTGAGGACAACGAACAAAAAGCCACTGTCCTTAACAACTTCTTCTGCTCGGTGTTCACCAAGGAACACAATGGACAATTGTCTGAAAGTGGCATTAAAGCATTGGATAGAGGGATCCCACAGATGGAGGCTCTGAAAATTACCATCCACAGAGTTAAAGAAGCACTAATGCACCTAAAAACTGACAAAGCACCAGAACCTGATGGACTTCACCCAAGGGTACTAAAAGAACTCACTAAAGAACTGGAGGACTCATTGAAGCATCTGTTTAATCGCTCACTGCTGATGGGTGTGGTACCAGAGGCTTGGAGAAGAGTGGAGGTGGTACCTCTCCACAAGGGAAGCAATAGGGAGAACGCTGGCAATTATAGGCCAGTCAGCCTCACATCTGTCATGCGGAAATTAATGGAAACTCTGGTTAAACAGGATATTGTGGAATACCTTGATAGAAACAACCTCCAGGATGACAGACAGCATGGTTTCATGCCAAATAACCCTTAACACATTTTTTGACTCGGTAACAAAAGAAGTGGATAGGGGTCACCAAGTGGACCTCCTATACTTCAACTTCAGCAAAGCCTTCAATTCAGTGCGGCAGAGGTACCTGCTAAAAAAGTTGGAAGATCTAGATATTGATGAAAGCCTAGTCAGGTGGGTGGGAAATTGGCTTAGGGACAGGAGCTAAAGGGTGGTTGTCAATGAGGGGAGGTCAAGCAAGGGTAGAGTCACTAGTAGTGTGCACCAGGGATTGGTCTTTGACCCAGTCCTATTTAATGTTTATAGGCAATATAGACACAGGCATTCAGGGCAAGCTCAGACTATTCACAGATGATATGAAACTGGGTGGTAAGATAGACAGCTTGGAGGTGATTAGAGAACTTCAGAACGGCTTACAAAAGTTATGAAGATGGTCTAACATCTGACAGCTCAAGTGCAACACAAAGAAGTGCAAAGTACTGCATCTAGGTAAAGGGAATCCTAGGACAGAGTACTGGCTCAATGGGGTCAAACTCAGCACTACTCAGGAAGAAAGGGATCCAGGGGTCATCATATGTGACACCCTTAAACACTTGAGCCAATGCAACAAAGCTTATGGCAATGCAAATAAAATGTTGGGGTGCATTGGGAGAGGATTCGACAGCAGGAGCAAGGAGGTCATCCTCTCACTTTACTGGTCCCTGGTCAGACTGCACCTAGAGTACAGCATCCAGGGCCAGATGACAGGGGGAGGTGAGGAGTATAACATGTGTGGTGACTAGCTGGGACAATCGCACCTACAGAGTGCTTCAAGGTGCTGCTGGAGTTTATGCTTGAAAAGACCAAGCTTAGGGTCACTAAGGATGTCCAGTGGGAGTTCATTAACTGAACTGGGGGCACAGAACATGAAAGACTTTTGTGCCTGAGAGATCTGGCAGTATGGGACTAGGTAGGCACCCCTAGTAGCACTCCTAGTGCTGCGCAGATTGGGGACCTTCATGAGAAAGTGTTGGGTTGATTGTGGTATAAGCCGTAGGATGATTTTTTTTTGCTAGGAGGCTGGTTTGGTATTGGATTCTCCCTGTGAGGTTCAGCCAGCTGGACTGAGCATATAGATCACACATGTGTGTGCATTTGTGTACCCCCAGGATCAGCCTACATGATTTGTTAAGAGCAGTAGTAATTCATTTGAGGGCAGTATTAGTGGCAGAGCCATAAATGACTAAACCATAGTTAACTACACAGAGTATTGAGCTAGTGATTGCTAATCTTAGGGCTTCAGGGGTCAGGTTGCACCTGTGCCTGTTGAGGATCCCAAGCTTGCCGTTGCCCACCTTTGACATGTGGTCTACAAGGTCAGCAAAGGGCAGTGCACAGTCCAGGGTTATTTCTAAGTATTTAAAGGTTGAGACCTGCTCGATGGGGACTTTGTCACTGTTGACAACAATAAGGGGTGCAGATTCACACTTGTTATGGGAAATGGCAAAGAGCATGGACTTTGTTTTTTTGTAGTTCAGTATTAGTTTGTGCTGGCGGAACCAGGCATCAACAGCTGCAAAATCATGCTGAAGTGCCCTGGCTAGTGGGAGAGGGTAAGAGTGACTAGAGAACAGTACAGCATCATCAGCATAAAGAAGACTACTGGTGCAGGCTTGGGGAAGGGTGTTCAGGAAAAGGCTGACAAGTAATGGGCCCAGTATGAAGCCTTGTGGAACTTCCGAAAGGACTGGATGGCTGACAGATAGGGTGTTTCAGATTTTTGCCTGTTGGGATCTGCCATCTAGATAGTTTTTGAACCAGACTGTGGCACCATGGGAGCTACCAAGGGCAGGAAATGACTGTAACAGGAGAGCGTGGTTGATCGTGTTGAATGCCTTAGTGAGGTCTATGTACACAGACCCCACTAAGTGGCCCTGGTCAAATGCCTTGTGGATGCAATTAGTGTACTGTAAGAAGGCAGATGTGGTGCTGTGCCCTTTTTGAAAACCATGCTGCTTGAGACATTGGATTTCGTACTTGGTCAAGTGGACAGAGAGCTGGTCAGATACAATTCATTCCGGGGCTTTTAAGAGGAGTGGGAGGATTGAAATTATGCTTTAGTTTAAGGGTAGAGCCCTGTCCCCACTCTTGTGGACTGGAGTCACCACAGCAACTTTCTGTTGCCGAGGAAATTGTCCAAGGCAGAGCGACAAGTTGATGATTTTGGTGAGCGGCTGTAGTACTGAGTCTAGGGTGAGGTGAAGTAGCTTCAGATCCAGTGAGTCACCACTGGAATGAGACTTGCCAAGAACGTTTAGGAGATTTTTTTTTTTATTTCTTGGTGGTGATTTTCTTAAAATAAAAGTGGGGATTTTTAGGATTCGGGGAAGGTGTATTAGGGTTTTCAGGGATTGGCGAATTATTAAAGAAATCAGGGGGCAGTATCCCACTAAGGTCTATGAAGGTCAAGTTAAAAGTGTTGGTAATCTCCTGCAGGTCCTGAATGATTTCCCCATTTATGTTAAGCATGGGAGCTGGAGGATGGAGGACCGAAGTATCATTTGTTAAGTGAAACAAACAGTCAAGTTACTCCTGAATGTACAAAAATAGTTCAGAGATTATGCAACAATTTGTCCTTGAATGACAAACAATAGATATTCTTTAGAAAGTTCAACAAAAAAGGACTAAATATTCTATCAGTAAATATATTCCAGTTTAGAAGTAAACTTAAACAATTATACAGTGTATGGTGGAATGTTTTTACTGATGGAAATCCATTACTGGAATTATCCTTGTTGTGCTGCAGTAGCTACATCATCCTGAGGTTGTGCTGCACTAAGGATGTCACTGCTGCAGCACAACAAGATTGAATGTCTTTGCGCATGTGGTGAAGTGGCCGTGGCTGTGAGAGCAGGTCCAGGAAGTGAATGGCACAGGAAAAAAAAAAACAGAACAGCATGCAGTACATTAAGGTACTTTGAGTACTGGGGGGACCTTGTTTTGGAAACTGGATGGAAATAATGGTTGCCCATACATTATAAAAGATTGTGTATGAGCAACCATATACAGACAATGCTTTTTTCCCATTCTCGAAGTTTACATGGTAACAAGACTTCTCAAGCAGTGACCTAGAGGTCTCTTGTTACCATGAAAACCTCTTGATGGAAAAATGGAATTGGTGTGTATGAGTGTTCATACACAATCCTCTATATTGTTAAGCTGCTTGGCATAATCAAAAATAGACTTTTTGTTTTTTGCTTGGAGCTGGTTGGCATGGCCTAACCCAGCATAAGGGGAATACACAGTGGTTGGCATCTGCAGGATGAATACCAGTGGAGTGCAGACCAGAGCACATTTAGTGCCCAATTTACATAAGGTTCCTGGCACATAGGGAGGGCCAGGAAAAGCCACAGTGTGCCCCCTGTGTGCAGGATGCACACCACCAGGGCACTCCATAGCATCCACAATAGAGACACATGCCCCTTCACACACAGTTCCAGCCCACCTGCCTTGCTAGGCAGGTGGGTAGGGAGTGGGCTGGAATGAAACTTATCAACTGAACAAACTTTGGAAATCGACAGTTGGCGGAGGGGGGTAGACTCTATGCCATGTTGGGCTGATCGGTCCTCCTTCCTCCAGCCCCCAACTGTAGGAGTCTCCACAGTAGGCAAGAGGTATCCCAATCATCAGTCGGTGTTCTTTCTGAAAATTCATGTTTATCAGTGGGAATATGGCAGTCCTGGACGACTGCTATATCCTGAGATGCCATGTCCCCCCAGCCAGTTTCCCAAATTGTAAGAGGAATGACCACAGGGAAGGGACAGTCTGGTCTAGACTGGTTAAATATTTCGATAAATCAACAGCATATAATGCTAACATATGTTCCTTGTATCCTAGGTGTACACCAGTTTTATTTGGGTCTTGATGAAGGGTTTCAGCTAAAGGCTTCAAATAGACAGCAAATAGAAAGGATGATAGAGGGCAGCCCTGCCATGTTCCCTGTTCTAAAGTGAAGGTGAATGAGACTTAGCCATTAACTTATTGTATGTTATGGGTGGTCATATAGAGCCCATGACATATCTACATATTGTAATGGGAATCTAAAATACCACGATAGTTCAAAAAGTAATGGCCATGCCACCTGGTCAAAAGCCTTCTCCACATCTAATCTGAGAAGGAAGGGATGGGGAAATTGCTTAACCAGGAAAGTCACACTAAGCCAGAGCTTGTTTCCAGGTGTGACCTGGGAGCACAAGGAAGTTAAGTGACTTGCTTAGGGTCACACAGTATGCAAGTGGGGGCTGATGGGATTCAAACCCAGGTCTCCAGATTTGCAACTCAGTGCCCTTAACCACTATGCTATACTGTCTCCAATCTGAGAAGCAAAAACAGAAAGTTCTACTGGGTGGTGTGGTGCAAAATTTGAAGGGTTCGTCTAATATCATCTTGTGTTTGTCAAGAGCAAACAAATCCTGTCTGATACATATAAATCAACAATCGTAGAAACTGTTCAAGGCATTTAGCCATTATAGAAGTAAATATTTTGTAGTCAATATTAAGCACAGAAATAGGCATGTACAAGGTGCACATGGTCCTATCCTTTCCCAGCTTCGGAATGACATATATTTATTTATTTATTTAATTTTGGTAACTGGGTAGGCCCACTGAGACAGTAACAATCCCTTTTTTAGGAGTGACCTGGAGTTAATTACAGATAATGAAACATACAATTGCAACATCCATGTGCAGTTGTTATACAATTTACAGTGACCAGCAGCATTCACATTTGTTAGTCCATTCTAGACATTTCTGGTTACATACATTCTTAGTGTAGACATTTCTGGTTACATACATTCTTAGTGTAGACATTTCTGGTTACATTCAATCTTAACGTACACAATTGATATGATAAGTACTAATTTGTGGTGTCATCAGTGACAAACACAGTGATTAAGTCCCAACAGGTGATCTTTGAGTACCTTTTTCAGTCTTGCTAGTGAGTTACTATCCTGGATACTTTCAGGAAGCGCGTTACAGAGGGATGGGATATAAACAGAGAATGACCTCAGCCCTTGGGAAGATATAACTTTGGACACTTTAAGAAGCTGCCAATTGGATGATATGAGAGTTCTATTGTTGTTTTTAGCTGATAACGTGTGTACCAGGCTTGGGGGGGGCATTTTTCCAGCCTAAGTTTGTAGACTAGATATAGTTACGGGTACCTTAGTCTTCCTTCTAATGATGGCCAGAACAGGGTTTGAAGCACCTGGCAGTGGTGTTCCCAGGACAGGGCACCTGCTGTGAACCAGCTTACCCTGTGGTATAAGGTTAGAACCTTTTGCATCTCTGCATTTTTAACAGAAGGTAGGATCGGGGAGCCATAGAACAAGATAGGTAGTAGAATGCCAGTTGCCACCTTCAGACGGGAGTTCTGAGTGAGGAAGGGGCTAAGACAATATAATAGACCAAGTTTCTGATTCAGTGATTTGGTCAGCAGGTCAATATGTGCCTTGAAGGAACTATTATGGTCTAGGGCAATTCCTAGGTACTTTATAGAATCCACTACCTCGATACTTGAGCTGTTCGAGAGTGGGTGCTAAATGAAGTGACCTGATGGGTCCCAGGCTTTTAGGGCCAAACAGTATGGCCTTAGTTTTTTTGCTATTTAAAACAAGTTTCTAATTTTCTAACCAGTCCTCAAGGCATGGTAGGTTTTTCATCAGTGACTCATTCAGTGAGATGGTGTCATTAGCTGCTTTATACTATACTGCGTTGTCAGTATACAGGGTAACATTCACCTCGCTACAGTATTTTGGCATATCATTTATGTATGAAGATCAGAAGGCTGTGGGTTCTATCCCTACACCAGCTACTTGGGTTAAATCCCAATACTGACACTGTGGTGCAGCATGAGGGGGGGGTGCTGCACTCCTGAGGTGCCATCTTTTGGATGAGATATTAAACCGAAGTCACATCTGCCTGTTCTGGTGGTAGTTCAGGTGGATGTTAAAGATCCCATGGCACGTCTCGAAAAGAGCAGGGGAATTTCCCTGGTGTCCTGGCCAAATTTCCCCCATTCACTAAAAAAATACGACCAACAGCTTAATCTGGTTCAGTGTCAGTCGGCATCATCTGTATCCCCCTTCCCCGAGACGAGGCTCAAAATAAGCAGAACTGTCTAGTCCTCCTTTCCCGGTCAACAAAAATGAAATAAATAAATAAGTATAAGGAGATTAATAGTGGCCCCAGGATAGACCCCTGTGGGACCCCATCGAGGATTTGACATTTGTCAGATAGGGTGTCCTGCCAACTGACAAGTTGGAACCTTCCCTGAAGGTAATCAGAGTACCATTTCATGGTCAGACAGTCTAGGCCTATGAGTTTTAATTTCATGAGGAGCAGTTGATGTGAATATACATGGTATATACGGTCTATAACATATATGGTATATATGGTGTGTGCATATATATATATATATATATATATATGCTTGTTTCCAGGTAAGAGGATCTATCCCTCCATGATAGCCCCTGCACAAACTGACTGAAGCAGTGTACATAGGATATTTGCACAAAATTTATAAAATTCTGCCATGTATCTGTCTGGTCCAGGGCTTTTACTGATCTTGAGATTCTTGATAGCTGCTGTTAGTTCCATTTGGGAAACTGGTGCCAACAGAGATTGTTGTTGAGGTATAGATAAGTTGAGGATACATAAGGGTCACAGGTACTGTTGTGCTGAGTCAGTTGTACGGTTTATATTGGCAGTGCATAGGCTGGTATGATAAATCTTATAGGCCTCCTGGATGTTACCTGGCGTGATAGCCATTCTTTGAGTGCCAGGATGTCTAATATGAGTCATTGCAGTTTACGGCTCAGAGGGACCAAAGTTTAAAGAAATTGTCTTAGTCACAACACAAGTGTTTAAAGAGCTATTGACATGTTTGGGAAAATGTTGGACATTATAATATTCAGGTACAAGTCACATTTAATTGTTTAGAATTTATCCTCCACTTATCTCTATTATTAAGGAAATAAACACAATCTTTGTCTCTTGGGCTTCATTCACTTCTGCTGTTGGGCTGTGCATGACCTCATAATCCTTTGTTTATGACATCACAGTATGTTGCTCTGGAAAGAATGATGATGTGACAAGCAGGGGATTATGATAAAATTGGCAGGCAGGCAGGCATCATCAATTGATGAAGACAAAGGGACAAAGACCTTATTTGGAGATGACTTTCTATAAAATTACAATTTCCTAAGAATGAAGGGGAGATAAATACAAATAAATAGCTGTATATGAACTATATGCTAAACTAGGCTGAAATACAAATGTTTTTTCCTTTGGCATCATCAGTGGCTCAGCAGGTTGCACACTCACCTCTGAGGCCGGGAGATCAGATGGCTGTGGGTTCTATCCCCACACTAGGCACTTGGGTTAATATCCCAAGACTGACACTGGAGTGCACCATGAGAGGGATGCTGCACTCCTGAGGTGTCGTCTTTTGGATGAGATGTTAAACCGAGGTCCCATCTGCCTGTTCTGATGGTTGTTCAGGTGGACATTAAAGATCCCATTGCACTTCTCGAAAAGAGTAGGGGAATTTTTATTAAATCTTCAACAACAAATCATAACAGACTGTGTTAACTGCACACTAAATAATCTATAAATCATACAATAATAAAAAGGAAAAATGCAATACATTCATACAATGCCAAGGACACTTGGAAATAGCTCTAAATTCCCAAAAACTTAATCCTAAAATAAGACAGAAGAACAAACTGAGTTAACTTCACACAAAATATCAATAAGACAAGACAAAAAAGGAAAAAAATCAAGTATTAGATGCCTACTTCGTGTGGTTTGCTATCAGCTAGTACAAAAATAAAACTATCCTGCTTACTAAGCATCAGAAAAGAAAAACAAAATTGGAAATAAAAAAATTTAGCTTTCTCTACTCCCGCATAGAAATTACTGCACTGTATAACGTAGAAGAGCAAAGCTAAAATTATCCATTCCTCCTTCGAGGAATTAAAAAATGGAGGTAGATGAAAAACAACCCGCAAATCAGTATTACTACTACTCAATCACTTCTGAAGCAGACGAACCTCAGATCTGATCAAGGTACCTCCAGTACTCCTCATAGATGCTAGCTCCATAAACCTTTGATTCAGAAATCTTAAAGAGACGTAATTCAGTACAAATAATATGAAATAAATCCAATTTCGATAACAATTGCTGCTATAAAACTAAACGGCAATGACAAATTCAGATCCAATATAGGAAATGAACAAAAACTAACCTAAGTGTACCAAAATGAATTTTACTGGTGACTGGGGGACAATACCACAAAACAATAAATCTGGATAAAGAGGGATCAAAAAGTTACACTTCCAGATGGACTTTATGATAACCCAAAATGTTATAATAAATAGACACAAAAAATATAAATGGTCCACTGTTTTGAGTTTCATACAACAATCTCTTGGGCAATATCTTTCCTCCTGGGGTTTATGCTTATGGTTACTCTTAACATTCACCTTTCTGTGAATAGCCAACTGTATCCCACATTCCATCTGGAATCCTGGGGTCCATAATATGCAAAGAAATACATTTCTGCTGAGCTTTTAAAAATCCTGAAGAAGGATACTCAATAAAGCATTCTGCTATAACATTTGTATATAGCATTCTCCGGGGAAAATGAATAACTGATTAAAATGCAATATGCCATTTTTTTACATAATCAATAACCCCAGCCCACATTGTCGGTGGATGGGGATTTTGTTTGTTTTTATGGAGAAAAACACCCTGGTGGGATACTCAGACTGAGTCAGGCTGTGGCACAAGCCACAACTGGGATGCACCAGGGTGTGACCAGGGCGATATTCAACGGTGCTGTGCCAAGGCTCAGCACCATTGAATATGGCACAGTGGCTGCCTGCATTGCACATGGCACAATGGCACTGCACCAGTGCAAGTGGCAAGTGAGGATCGGGGGATGCATCAGTGGGTTGCACATGGCGCAACACATGTGCAACCCTTCTGAATATCCAATCCCCTGTTCCCACTCTGTTAGTACCCCAGGAAGTACTGGAAGACCCCAGATACCCCACAAGTGGGCACTACCCTTTATCAATGGGACCAAATTATTATATAAAAAAATGGTAAAGAAAAACAAAACCGTATTCACCAACCCCACTCCCCCATCCTTGAGCTCTTTATGCAAAATATTCCATTTTATAGGGTTGAGTTGGCTCCCTCAAAAACAAGAGAAAAAACAACCTATCAGTTTTGTCTCCAAATGAGTAGGAACCAGGTACACCGCACCAAGGAATAGAAAAATCAGAATCAGAAATTATTTAATTAGAGAAATCCTCTTTTTTTTTAAGCCTTCCAAACATTCAACTCTCAGTTAACTGCCTACCTTGATACCAACAATCTCCTAAATCCAGCTCAATCTGGGTTTAGATCTATGCATAGCACCATCTCTGCACTAGCAAAAGTCACAAATGACTGGCAGACTGCCCTAGACAAAAAGAATAATACCTGTGCTGTGTTTCTGGATCTAAGCAAAGCCTTTGACACTGTGGATCATGATCTTCTAATCACCTCACTAAACTCCATAGGCCTTGACTCACTCTCTATTAAATGGTTCAGATGCTATCTCTCTGGAAGGCTACAACTGGTAAAGAATGATGGTGATCTATCTACCCTAAGCCACTCCTAAGAGGTGTACCGCAAGGCTCCATCCTGGGTCCCATCCTTTTGCCATTTACATCAACAATATTGACTCCAATCTCTCTTTCTAATATCCACCTTTTGCAGATGACACTGTACTTTATGTGAGCGATCTCTCACCATCAAAAGCCTGTGAGCTCCTACAGTCTCAATTCTACCTCCTCCAGCATAACCTATTAAAAAAGAAATTATTACTAAATGCTAAGAAAACCAAAGCTATGTTCTTTGCCCCCAAGAACTGTTCTTCCACTATCCCATCATTCACCCTCCCACAACTCTCTACCATCCTTGGTGAAAATCTGGAATATGTTGACAAATTCAAATACCTAGGAGTATGGATAGACAATAAACTAGACTATACTACCCACGTTGAAGAGCTCCTGAAAAAGCTAAGACAAAGACTTGGTCTATTCTATAGAATCAAACACTACCTGACCAAAGATTCCAAACAAAGATTAATCCTTGCATCATTCATGTCCCTCATTGATTATGCTGACTTCCTCTATGGTCATTGCTCCCTCTCCCATCTAAACAAACTAGACACCCTGTATCATAGAGCTATTAGATTCATTACTGACCTTCCTCTAGCACCCATCATTGCTCTCTCTACAATGCAGTCAGCTGGACATCCCTGCAACATAGAAGAAGAAAAATGCTGCTACCTGGATCTACAAAGCTCTGACAAACAACTCCTTCCTACATCTCAGACTGCTTCAACCAGATCACATCCAGGCCCTACACCTTGAGGATCAACAAACTGATCCTGCTGAAGATTCCTATCACCTGCACCAGTATGGAAGAGCTGCAATCAGTTATTCCCTGGCACTTATCTGGAATTCTATCCAAAGACATTGAAATGGAAACACTGATCCCCTTACATCCTTCAAAAGCTGTACACCAGCCTAATCCCAGATTCATGCAATTGCTTCCACAAGGCCTAGTCCTCCCACACCCCACCCTTCCCACACCCTCTCTCCCCACCCCCTTCTAAAGCTCCTCCCTATTCTTCTATCATTCCTCTGGTCCTTTCCACATCAAACCTCAAACATATATGCCCACCCATGTACCATTATCCAAGCCTTATCCCTACCAGACTGTTTGTTTCTCACCTTTAATAGGTTTTTGGTTTACTGTCCTTTGCCTTGTATATATGTAAATAATTGTACATCTATCTCACTCATAAATGTTTGTATTTGTGCTATTTCAATATCATGTTTTTGTACACACTCTGTAACCTTTTTTGTTATGACCACTCAGGTCCATCTTGTAAATGAGCTATGCTCAATGATGTTCGCCTGAATAAATAAAATAAATAAATAAATAAAGATTTTTTTTGATTGATTCTATCTCTGTACCTTCTCCAATCCAATCTGCAACCTGTTTTCCCAGTTGAATCCCCCTGGATCATCCCCTCCAAAATAAACCCCTAACATTTTGCAAGGAGCTTGTGCCACAGATATACCTGCTACTACATGTGAAGATAAAGGGAAACCTTGTAACTTCAAACACTGGGTTTTCCCTTTATTTAGGCTTGCTCGCATGATGCTGCCAAGACCGGCAATAAGATCACATGCCACCTGAATAGAGTTTTCATCTTTTGCCAGTAAATACAAATCTTCTGTGTAAGCCACAATTTAAAGATTTTGTCCTACCCTGTTCCCTAGACTCACCAATTGAGGGGAGGCTTGTAAAATCCTCAACAAAGGATCAATAGTAAACACATATAACAATATACTGAGAGGGCAGCCCTGCCGAACTCCACTGCAGATCTGACACTTCAAACCCAACCAACCATTCTCAAATGGCCTTACAAAAGTCAAAACGTAACAGAGTTTTAATCAGTGTATGAACAAGTCCGGTATCCCATATGCTCCCAAGCATTGCCAAAGGAAAGAATGTGATACCCCATCAAATGCCTTCGCTTGGTCAAGGCTAACCACAAAACCTTCCCTTTGCTGATCTGTATCCCCCACCCCTTTCTTTGATGTCAATTCTCTCAACAGAAGAAGAGCTTCAGTTATCCTCCTTCCAGGAATGGAACAAAATTGAGCTGGGCATAAAATATTGCCCATAACTATTGCAAGTCTATTCCCTAACACTTGGCCAACATTTTGAAATCCATGTTTAACAATGTTATAGGATGCCAATTGTGAATATCTGACTGGCAACCAGATTTGTGTAAAAAAAAAACCAACAGTGCTTCGTACATTTGTGTATGAAGACAGTGCTCAGAAAGAAAACAATTAAATACTGTCACCAACTCAAGTGGCATAAGATCCCATAGGACCTTTTATAATTCTCTCGGTAAAACATCGGACCCAGGGGAAACATCCTTGTGGAGACCTGTAATCACTGTATGTATTTCCAATTGTGTAAAAGGAGCTAGCATACCGGCGTCCTGTGCCAAACTAATGTATGGAAGATTGGCTGCCTTCAACAACTGGGGAGTCAAATCTGAATCTGGAACCAAATTACTAAAGGTCTTAGTCACATGGGTTTCTAATAGTCTCATGATCCCCTCATAATCTGTCATAATAGCCCCTTGTGGGGAAACTACCTTTACTATTTCTTTCTTGTCTCTGCGATGTTGACTGTACAAAAAGAGGGGTTAGTACACTCCACTTTCCCCTGTGTCCCAAAGGACTGTTCCCTCTGTAAGGGTGAAGTCTATTACACTGGAAGGAGGACATCTCAGCTTGACCAACTGAATTTCTGCCCCATAATCCAATCCCTCCAAGATCTGTCCTGAAAGAAGAAACTGATATTTTCCTCTGAGTTCTAAATATTTATAATATGCAGACAAAGCCTTAGCATTTGCTTGTAACTGAAAAAACCCTGCCAGACAGACTTTCAAATCCTCCCACCATTACCTCAATTGCCCATCATATAGAACAATCGTGGTACACTTATCCGTGACAATAACGCCCAGTTCTTTGTTAATATCAGGGTCAACCAACAAAGCAGTATTCAACCGGCAAAAACCTGGACCCACCTCACATGGTGGTGGCCACAAAATGTGAACTCCCACCAATGTGTGGTCCGAAGTTTCTACAGGGACATTGAACACCTCAGATATAGACAGCGTTGCCTTTAATAAAATAAAATCGATGTGAGACGAGAGGTTCCCCTTATAAAATGTTGGTCAGGGCTTTTGAAGCCCACCAACATGGGCATCTTTCAAACCTACCTGTGAAATAACTTTCTTAAAGAAAGTCTTGTCACAGTATTGTTTCCCATCTACAGTTCGAGTCTGAAAATTAATATTGAAATCCCCCCCAAAAAAGATTTGTCTACTAGTATGGAGGAACGGTTCTATGCTTGACAATAATTCAATACGTAAAGCTTTAGGCTGAGGGCCATAAATGTTGAGCAACCTACATGGGGTAGAATTCATAATAACATCCAACAGTAATGACCTCCCTGGATCAATATCCACCATTCGGAGGACAGAAACCTAGGGAGATGAAAAACAAATACCCATCCCACAGCATAAATCAGGCCCTATTGACCAGTAGGAAGATCCCCACCCCCATTCTTTTGTAGCCTGTTGCACCTCACAGATGGATTGCAATCTGGTGTCCTGTAAAAAAAATACGTCAAAATCTAACTGCTGTAAAACTGAAGTAGTGCGTTTAAAGGTAGATTTGATGCTGTTAACATTGAGGCTTGCCAGCCCCACTCATGTTGGCTCGGGGGGGCTGTTTCATAAGCCAAGTGCTAGATCTCATCCTCCTCTTTGAAAGGATATTAGGAGACTGTGGTGTCAAAACTTCACTCTGCTCTGGTCTTACAAGGGCCTCTTCAGTATCCATTGACTGTTCAAAATCCACTTTATCCCCCCATAAAAAAATGCAGAGAATCAGTTTGAAAGGAGCAACAGTGAAAGAGGAAGTCCAACCAAATGTGCTGCTACTGGAAAGGTTACCATATTAACACCTCCTGGGTCTGGAACACCATTATCCAAAGGTTCCTTAACCATTTCATTTGAGGTGACCACGTCATTCAACAGGTTATGACCTCCTGATTCTTCCTGGATCAGAGGAATGGGCTTCTGTAAATGAACTGAAGGAGACACTATAAACTCGGAAGTGGGGCCATGTACTGAAACTAACTCTGATCCATTCATTATTGGACCAGATGGAGCTGTGGGAGGGGAAGAAGCAGGTATTTCAGAAAGTGATACAGTAGGAGAGGATCTAAGTGCCAGTTCTTCTAGAGCCCCCTCTAACTCTCGTACCCTGACCCCTACCTCTGCCTCTACCCCTATTGCGATATAGGGGGTCAGCATCTATGCTCAAATCTGGGGACTGTTGAACGGGCCTCCTTGCTTGAGATAAGAGAAAGTCCTGCTCAGTATCTCCTGCCAAATTGTGTGATGCCCATGAACAATCAGAGAAATCATGTTCATCATCCCCACATAAATTGCAAAGCAGGGGAGCGGAACATTGGGCTGCAGTGTGACCAATGACCCCACAATGAAAACATCTGACCTGGTCACAATCAGTGTTTAAATGCTACAAAGAACCACGCTGGTAGCAACTCGTAGGTTGCCCCACATAAAACAATAAGTCCCTATCCCTGCCAAAAAAAAAAAGAGCTTGGAAGGTGGTGTATACCCTGGTCATCTTGTTTCAGTTGGATTCTAAATGTCCAACCCCCATTCCAGAAGCTATCATCATCCATAATAGGCTTGAGGTGACCAAATATTGTACATCTCTTCTACATCCAGAAAGTAATGTCATTAATATCTATCCCCTCATTCCAAAATAACAAAGTCACTGTTTTAATAGTGGGCTTAGTAATGGGTATGGCAATGAATTCTTTCCATGATCCTAAGTCCTTTACTTCTTAATACAGATGCCAAAAAGTATCCAGGAGAGACACTGTACAGAAGCAGATATCATAACAGTGGTCCCCTGGTGTGTGTATAAATGCATAGACCTCTGCCAGACTTAACCCCAGGGAGTCTTTAATTAGATGTTTACCCACTCAGAGTCTATCTGGTGATTGTGGCACTAGCCCCTTGTATCTGAGGCAAACCCCAAATCTTTTAGCCACTTCAGCCAGTTTGTGAAACAAACCTGCATAAGATCTGGGTGTGGGCTGTTTAGATTCTTCCAACTGGGCCCTCCCTTCCATAGTCAAATTATCAACAAAAATATCCTCCTGATTGTTACCTGTAGGAGGGTCATTACCCAGTGTATCCTGCTCCTCATGTACCTCAGTAGGTTCAATAGGGGCAATAACTGCTAGGAGTATTCCATCCTGAGATGTTTCTGGTAGTGAAACTTCTCCTGTAACTGCGTCTCACGCATCTGCTACTGTTGATGCCTCAATTCCACCTAGCGCAGCTACAGAGCACTTGGCTAGGGACTTAGCCTCCTCTGAGGGAGCCTTTGGGATGGTTTGTTCACCCTCCTTAAGTTGTTTTTGTCGGGATCCTAGAATCTGCCTTTGGGGAACCAGGTAAGGGGGCTCGAGGGGTCAAGAATCCAGCGGTTGTTTGAGAATAACCAGCCAGCTTGTTGTAGAGCATCCCCAGGTGTCCAGTCCGGGGGAAAAACAGAAAACAGAAAACTAGATCCGGAAGGATGGGTAACTTCATCAGTTATAGAAGGAACATCAAGTACATCATTTATACATTCAGTACTAAGTCTTACCGGCAGTCTTTTGCTGGTATCCAGCATTGGGCTCGCTATGGAGCGTTTTCGTTTCTTTTCATCCTTCAAATGGGTTTTTTGACTTGGAATTCTCTCTCTCAGCTTCAGATAACATTTCGACCAAATATTGCTTCTTTCTTTCCAATTCCAATTGTAAATGCAATTCTCCTTGTAAATCCTCATCATCCATGGACATAAGGGGTTGACCATCTGGTGAACTAGGATCAGTTCTCTGTATAGGGTTCTCCATATTCAGACTCAAAACAATGAAACCATTCCTCATGTCCTCTGGAGCTCCACCACTAGCACCTTCCCCATCCATGGTCAATAGCAAGACTGAGATACTTTGATCCTCCTGCAGTGCAACAGTGCCCCCCTGCAGGAAGAGTAGGTGATGTTTTATTGCAAAAAACAGAAATACAAACACTGGTACAGAAATCAGACATACATCAGAACCATGGAAAAAGTTAAGCAAATGTCAAAATAACACAAACACAATCAGGATCATCAAAGGAGCAGGGCAAAAGGAAAAAACCAAAAACATCAACAGTCTTCAGAAAATGAAAAAAAAACAAACAGCAGATATAAAACCTAAAACAACCCATGGAAGTTACACAAACACCCAAAAACTCTGCAAGCCTGCCACCAGGGAACCTCACACAATATTTTTCATACCATACCCTGTATAGGAACTCCCTTCCAATGCCTTTTCCATTGTTCCCACATCAAAGTTTTCTTATCATGGTGTACCTGAGAAACAATCTCCTTTTCAATCATGCAGACCAGGATTCCAGGCAAGATCAATTTTTGCTGCAAAACATATTTACAGCACACCTGCCACATAAGGAATTTTATACAGGTAACTAATAAACAAACAGTTCCTGCTTCAGTACCAGTAGACAGTTGTATGGTACCTGTGATTACATTCTCAAACATGACTGACCCCCATACCACAGCACCTCACCGCTGTGCAGTCTCTGCCCACATATCTTTAGCATAGCTGTAGTGAATAAAAAAGTGCTCAGTTGTCTCAAGCTGATGTTGACACTGTTCTCTGGGGCAAAACCTTTCCTCAACACATTTATGTTTTGCATTCCCTTTAACTCCCAGACATCCATGGGTGCACAACCAAACCACATTGCACATTCACAGGGGTGTTTGCTTGTCAACTAGATAAGTTTCCAGTAAATGATAGCTACTCGGGCGAATGTTAGTATAAGCTATTGGGACTTGATAAGACCCAGTCCGTTTCGACCCATACAAGACTTTTCTGTGGACTACAGTGACTTGTGTCTTAGTTTCCACCTCTGCAATTTTTCCAAGGAGTAGACCACAGATTGTGGCCATCTCTCCTGTTTGCATACTACAAGGGGTCCCTGCATCCACTGCTGCAACAAAGGAATCAACCATAGGGCTGTCACTTTTTTCCAACCCACAGCACCTGGTAACAAGTAAGCCGAAATGGTTGTATAGAGGAACAAACTATGTACGTAGCTGATAGGATTAAATAATGTCAAACCTCCCTCTTTATAGTCCCTGGAAAGGACTTCCCATTTAATACAGTTCAATCTACTACCCCAGAACCGTTAACAATTTTTAATGAGAATGGTAACATCTAGAGAGCTTGGGGATGGAAATATGGCACCCACATAAGTCAGCAGAGGTAAAAAGAAAGTTTTAATGACAGACACTTTTTTTCTGTTTAGTCTGCTGCCACCTTTTCTAAATTTGTGCTTTGTCATTACTATGTGCCAAAGCAGCCAGCCAATTTACCTTCACCATGTCAATGTTGCCAAACGTAATCCTCAGGATTGTAATAGCTGTGTCCATCATATGGATATTCTGTATTTCTGCCAAAGTTTCTGTTCAGGCACTCAAAATATATCCACTGCATTTTTGAAGATTCAGTGCAGAACCCACAAGTCTAGAAAAATGCTGCACCACATCCAAGGCACAAATGACTGACCTTATATCTGCTGTCAGGAGACAAACATCATCGCATATGCCAAGGTTTTTGTAAGACCCACGACCCCGGAATCTGAACACAGTCAATCCTTCTATCCTGTTGAACCAGTTTCAATAAAGGATCTAAGCAAAACATATACAAAATGGGAGTCACTGGGCATCCCTGGCATACCCCCCTGTCAATATGGACTGCCTGTCCCCAGTGATCATTTATCAATGGGCTCGATGAGGCAACTGAATACAACCTCATAAGCCAGGAAACAAATGGACCAGCGGCACCATATTTTTCCAGGACCAATTTTAAATATAGATGTAAAATTTTGTTATATGCCTTTTCTTGATCATAGCTTAATAAATATCCACTCAAATTGTTTCGTTGTCCCTCTGAGACAACCTCCCTCAATAACAGTAAATTGTCTGTAATTTTCCTCCCTTTTACAGTGCAGACTTGACTGGGGTCAATGACATAAGGGGCCACCTTCTCTAAACAAAGAGCTAAAATTTTCATCAGAACCTTTAGATCAGTATTCATCAAGCTCAAGGGGTGCCAAATCTTTAATAGTTGTCTGTCTCCTTTCTTGTAAATGAAAAGTTGCACTGAGTGGCCAAATCGTGGAGTGATATCTGGACTCTCCAAAACTGAATTATATATAACCTGTAAAATGTCCACCAATTCTTTCACAAAGGTCTTATAAAATTCAGAAGTAAGACCATCAAGGCCAGGGGTAGTGATGTTATTCAGGTCTTGTATCACATCACAAATCTTCAAATCAGTGATTGGTTTAACTAACTTGGTCAGCAACTCCTGCGGGAACGTCAGCACCTGACAGGACCCCAGTAAGGCAGTAACCATCTCTGCCATTACTTCCGATGCAGAATACAGACGTTTCATATGTCTGGTCACTTCACTCATTATCACACCATTATTCCATACAATAACCCCCTCTTGGGTAGAAAGTGAGTCCATAGATCCTGCCAGACTCTCGCTTTACAGTTCTCATATATATCCCCAGCAGTCATCTTCCCAGGCATACCAATTCTGTGTTCATACAACAGACATGAAGCTCTGCCATATTGCAAAGTCTCTATCTGTAATTTTAAGTGCTGCATCTGATCAAAATATTCACCATAGCCTCCATTAATTAAGGAGACAACCCTCATGTACTGCCCTCTCAATGTCAAGTATTGGAGATATTTCTCCGAATGAGCTTTATATGCCCATGATTGCATCGCAATTTTAACATCTACTTTCATCTGTATCCACCATCTGATCACATTGTCCTCCAAGCACACTACAGACTTCCTTGCTCTCAGTAGGTTATAGACTCCTTCAGTGCACAAAACATCCATGAGCACTGTATTATTAAGTTTCCATATACCCTGGCCTGGCCTAATATCCTCGCCCAGGGTAAATCGGACCATTACCATTAGATGGTCAGAGGTTTCCATGGGGACTGTTACCACTTGGACACATCATAAGGTGGGAGAAGAAAAAACATGGTCTATTCGAGTGGCCAAAGTAGCTTTATAAAAGGTGTAACCCTCTGTGGCATGTTATGGTGCTATGCACCTATCATACCCGTTTGTTGTAAAATGTTTTGCAGGGCACCAGTATCACAAAAGGTTTTGGGCATTCTCTCCCCCTATCCTGTTCCAACAGGCCACAATTGAAATATCCTGCCCAAATCACTGGGCAGTATGTAAACAGGAAGGGTTTAATGACAGAGAACAGATCAACGCTCTCTTTTTTTGTCTGTGGAGCATATACTGATGTCACTCTCCACTGTCTATGGTGATGGGTGAAATCAACTAAAAGTACCCTTCCCAGGCTAAGCTCAAGTACCTTGGTGATTAAAAATTCCCAGCCAAAACACAATATCCCCACCTCCTCACACCATTCCAAAGTTAAGGAAAAAAAAAGCAGGGCTCTAGCACCATCACTTTTTTGCAGATTCAATATACTGTATATTACAAAAGAGAACATCCTGTAAACAAGCAATGTCAATGCGATAGTCTTTTAGAACGGAAAAGGTGACTAGTCATTTATGACTATTTCTGATACTGTTCACATTGATGGTGGCAACATTATAGCTTAATAGATGAGCCATTCAGTAGAGAAAAGGCCAAGCTGTTCCCAATGCAGTGAAGTATAAACATCAATCAGGTAACAGATTGCTTGCCCAATCGCTGGCTATGTCTGGGCATAGTCTCTACATGTTTAGGTTTTGTCCTTGCTGCTTCCACCTTAGCAGTGGTACAGTCATCATCTGAATCCATAGATAGCCCTCTCTGGAAGAAAAAGTCAAAGAAGATTCAGAGTCCTCGTTCCAAGTCGTGTGGTTGTAAAACATCATAGGTGTTGGAAAGTGGCACTCCAGCCTGAACCCCCCTGATGTGTTGCACCTTTGCTTTGGGCTTCACATTTTTCAAAGGCCTTTTTTTAATGCTACAACTGTGATATCTGGCAGTGGCATGCCTTGTGGGTCCGGCTCAGGGAGCTCCATTGAAGCACTAGCTGTCACGAGCTGAGCTGGCATGATATCTACCGGAACATCCACCATATCATGTGTTTCCATATCCTGGACAGGGAGTATAATGGGGTCCACCACCATGATGTCACACACAGTGAGAAGGGGGGGTACAGGGAACTGGATCCTCCACATTTAGATCTGGAAGAGGGTCGACAGGCTGAGCCAGCTGGTGTGCCTGTGCCCCAGCCTCATTCTGTTCTCTGACCTTTCTTTGTGTAGCAATACTATCATTTTTGTGCTTTTTCAACCATGACTTCCTGGTTAGGTCTGTCAGATCTATTATGGGTGGCCCATTCACAGTTCCTATACACGTGACCCAGGAGGTCACAGAAGTTGCATGTCTGTTCATTTGTGCAGTCATTACTGGTATGTCCACACTCCATGCACATGGTACATTTTACTATACTGCATGCATTACTGAGGTGCATATGGGACCCACAATGAAAACAAGTCTTCGGCTGGCCCTAATAAAAACAATGGCCTCACTCAGTACCCAGAAAAAAAGCACTCAGGAGGTGTTTCAGGCCCTGTGGGCCAGATCATAAATGCACTTTAAATTTCCAGCTTCCCGTCCAGATGTGTTCATCATCAAGGATCGGTGAAGGGTCACCCAGAACATCACACTTGTTCTGGAGCCAGTCATCATGCACTGCTACCCCCTCATTCCAAAATAAAATCGTGACTTGTTTAATGGTAGGTCTAGTGATTGGGAGAGCCCTAAAGGGCACCCAAAAAGCAGAGTGTCTTTTTTTGTCATACATAGACCAGAAACAATCCAGTTCTGCTGGTGTCTTGAAAGTAACATCATAGTTCGTGTCCCCTGATGCGTGAATCAACGTGTGTATTTCATTAGAAAAAAACCTTAATGAGTCCTTTATCGTCATTTTTCCAATATAGATCCTGTCTGGTGGCAAGCCCTCTAAATATTGGATACGGATAGCATTTTTTCATTGGGCTGGAATGTTAGTTGAAAACACAGTATCCTTTCTACGGAATTGCTTCTAAAACATTGAAAGTTGTACTCCCCCTGGAACTGTCACAGGGACAGGAGTAACTTGGTCAACTTGATCTCTCCATGTACCTGGCACAGCGTGGGGTTCAGTCACACTAGTAGGAGGTTGTTCTAACTCCATAACTAGAGGGATTCCTCATTAACAGCACCTATCACAGGTGGGATTATTTCAGGGAGTCCCGATTTGAATCTGTAGCCAGCTCCGTATGTAAGAGACCCATGCCTTCCACCCCTGGAATCGGCAAGTCTGTGGGGTCAGGAATCCACCCCCATACCTCTGCTTTTTTCCAACCAGCTTTAGATAAAGCAGAGTCAACTGACCAGTCCTCTGGCCTGTTATGCCCCATGGAACCAGGATCGTCTGTCTGGCATCCCCTCCAGAGTCCTAAATGATCAGTAGATCTGTCCTGCACTTGCGGACCATCTGCAATAGAGTGTTCCTTTTCACTATGCACATTACAAGCACCGTGGTCATCTGATATAAGTGAGGCAGCATTAATGTCTATGGTACTCACTGCGGGTGAAACAGTCTGGATATTCACAGGGATTTCCATTGGCCCAGCAAGAGCCTCCAACCGACCATCTCCCTGTCTCAATTTCAATAACTGTGGTGGTGTCTTCTCTGTACCAACACTCCAAGGAGGTCCTGCATCACACATCTTGTCTACCCATACAGGCCCAGTCTGGACAAAAATGCTCACTTCCTCCAAGACAGTTGGCTGTTCCACATTCATCGTTCACTTTCTACCACCTCAACCTGGAATTGAAAGCACCATCAGCATCCGATGTTGCTGCTCAATACTCAGAGCCTGCACAAAATCCACTTCATGTTGCAAGCCAACCACCTGCAAATCAGTATATTCATCCTCGGACTGATCAGCGACTTCAAGCAGGTCACCCTCTTCCTCCTGAGGCAAAATTCCAGAAACAATCTCCTGCGCTGGACCTGCAGGGAGGGAGATCTGCTCCCCTACAGGTCTACCAGCCATCTGAGCGCTATCCAGATCATCAGTCACCTCTCACCAGCGCCCCCTACAACAGAGTAGGGGAATTTTTATTGAAAAATAAGGTAAAGCTAACCATACAAGAACAGAGTTAATCACACTATCTGTATCGCAGTAACAATACAAAAATAAACAATAAGTGAAAGGAATATACACAAACCAAAGAAATGAACCTATCTATTCAAACCACTGTCAATCTCCAGCAAACTTCTATCTGAACCCCTTCATTTATATTTAATTATTCTGGAAAATCCCTTCCACCATCTCAACACTTTCTGAGCATCATGTACATTCTTATCCTTTAAATAAACTTTATCTAAAGCCTGGACCACCAAAATACATACTGCATCATAGGACATCCTTTTCTGATACAGCATCCATTGACATCTGGCTTGCCATAAATAATATTTTAAACAGCAGAAAAAACCCAATATGGTTTTCTCAGTGGTACCTGGATTCTAAGTACCCAGTCTGTCTGAGAACCAAGGTGTCATACGTCAGTGATGTTAACCAAGTCATATGCCAAGTTTTACCTAAAAAAAAATCCATAAATTCTTAGCATAGGAACAAGAAAATAGAAAGTGCTCCATTGTTTCTTCCAGGTTAATGCACTCATTGTATGGGCAATTTCTTCAGAACATACGAAGATATAAAATTTGCCAGCAGATAAAGGCCTAGAGGTCTATCAAGTCTGCTTGAATGTGCAGCTAGGACCCCTTATTCTGCAGCTGCCCCTCCCTTCCACCCTTCACCTTCATTGACACTCCCCCTTGTCCTGTCCCATCCCCTTTTGAAGTAGTCCACTGTTCTACTGGATATGACTTCTGCAGGTAACTCATTCCACCCAGCCACCACCCTCTCTGTAAAAAAGTGTCTCCTTATCTCCCTCCTGAACCTTTCTCCCTCCCTCCAGTCTCATATCATGGCCCCTGGTGTCCCTCCCCTCCCTTATTTTGAACAGCCCCTCTGTACCTGTCTTGTTTATTCCTTTCATGTATTTAAAGGTTTCAATCATGTCCCCCCATTACTCCTCTCCTCCAGCGAGTACATGTTCAACTCCCTTAGCCTCCTCTCATATGATAAGTCCCCCAGCCCCTTGATCATCTTTGTTGCCTTGCTCTGCACCCCCTCCAGTAACATAATGTCCCTCTTCAGATACGGGCACCAGTACTGCATGCAGTACTCCAGGTGTGGTCTCACTAATGACCTATACAGCAGCAGAATCACCTCCTCCCTCCTTGAAGATATACCCCTTGCAATACAACCCAGCATTTTGTTGGCCTTTACAGATGCCTTCCTACATTGCCACAAACATTAAGCCTCCCATAAACTGACAACCACAACACTTACCACATCTATACTGGAACTCAAACACTCTTCAACTGTTTACAAACTGCTTTATTCAAGGCCTCCGGACAGTTCTTAAATACAGGTATTGTTGGATAATTTTTTTCCAAAACCAAAGAATATAATTGTGTACTCTTTTTAGTTATTATAGTCTGCTTAGTCAGTCCCCAAGAAAATAGTTTCTGTGCCGCTGCTTTAAAATAAACTGGAACTGACAGATATTTCGATAGTTTGGGTGGAACCACCCCCCAGACTTGTAAATATCTTGCCAGATTCTGAGCCGCTCACTTCTGATGAATTGTTGTCAATTGTAACAAACTGCATTTTACTGTTCGTGAAAGAAATAAGGTGTGAAAAAAATACCACCAGATCCACCATTCCTAGACCCCCTTTATCCCATGGAAGATAGGTATAGCAGCATTTAATCACATTTAGCTGATTACCCCACATCTGAAATAATAGGCAGTACAGTTTAGTATCTAATTGTGCTGGAGGAGGAAAAATCAATGCCACATAAAATAAGCTGGGAATAAGAAAATGTTCATAATCTGAATCCTTTTGAACTTTGACAATTTCCAATGCTTCCAACGTTGCACCTTAACTCCACATTTTGCACTGCACGTTCCCAGTTTTCTACCGGCAAGTTTTGTGGCCCAAAATCTAGGCCCATAATTTTCAGGAGAGCAGTAGCAACCTTTATCCCTGCAATTTGGAGGGTGTGGAAGGGACTACAGCCCACCCAAAGCCCTTTACATTTCCCTTAATTAAGTTTTGCATTAGACGTCAAAGAGTACTTCCCTTATGGTTTCTAAAAAAGAGCCAAAATGTTGAGGAGTGGAAAGGAAAAGGCAGATATCATCCGCATAGGCTTGTGCATACTCCGTCAATTCACTATGTTCACCTAAAATGCTATGCCATTTGGGATGCTTAGTAAAAACCTGCAACAGAGGGTCCAGAGAGAAAATGTAGAGAAAAGGATCGAGAGGGCATCCCTGCTGCACCCCAGTGAAAATAGGAATTCTATCTGTCACCTGCAATTGCAAAACCGGCCTCACAATAGCCGATTTATATAGTGATTTCACCCAGTCAATAAAGCTTGAGGGGACTCTGTATGCCTGTAGTGTCTCAAACAAAAAGGGGTGAAACACCCTATCAAAGGCCTTTAATTGGTCTATTTAAATAATACAACCCTGATGACCATTCAATGAGAGGTGGTCAATTAGATCTCGAATGATCATCAAAGCACTCTGAATTCTTCTATCGGGGATACCACAGTATTGATGTGGAGAGAGAACCAAACCCGCATATGTCTTCAATCTATTATTTAATAAATGGGTAAACATTTTGAAATCCGAATTTAAAAGTGTAATAGGTCTCCAATTTTGTATCCTCAGTTTATCTCCCAATTAGTGTAAATAAATTAACAAACCTTCTGAGAAGGAAGCCAGAATCCCATGACCCTGTAAAAAAAAATGAAAAATAATAAACAAACATCTTGTCAAGTCCTGAGAAAAAACTTTATAAAAATCATTAGAAAGGCCGTCAGGCCCAGGTGTGACCCCATTTCTCAAAAATGAAATTACTGCCTCAATTTCTGCTACAGCAATGGGTGCCACCATATCTGAGGCCTGTTCCGGAAAGGGAAAAACCGGAGTATCCTTCAAAAATGACTGTATCATAGTCATGCTAGGGGCCGGGGATGGCGCATGTGTATTACTATATGTTTTAATAAGATCATAAAGACCTTCTGGTGTATTTATAATATTCCCAACCTCATTCCTCAAAGAGTGGAATGATGTAGCCTCTTTCCACACTTTACAAATTTCAATGGGGTCACCTATCGGGTTTTTCCTAGTGCCAGATTATAGAAGAGCATGCATCATCTCTGCTCTACTATACTGAAATGACTTCATCTCTGCCTGAATTGGCTGAATTTGGGAGGAAAAGTCATGGTTAGTGGTGTAAGAAAGAGAAAATAGTGCCAGAAGTTGTTTCCAAAGTTTTAAATAAGTCAAAAACGTATTATTTACCTTATGTTTCCCATAGCGTTGCAGTCACCAAGTAAAATCCTTTTTAGAATCCTCCTACTAACTACCCAAATCCTCATACAAAAAAATCATAGAAAGTCTTGCTTGTATCAGACACTGAATGCCTAGACACACCTCAGAGTTGGTCAACATAGCAGACTTCACTTTCCATCAGCCATCATCACAACTGGTCTCAGGTGTATCCTGAAAATAAACTTTTAACAACAAATGGTCTGAAAATTCTGTTGGGAGGGTTCTAAATTGTACTGCTGGCATATGAGAATAAATAAACAAGTGGTCAATCGAGGAAGTCAATTTACCTTTCTTGAAAATACAGGGAGGTCCACTAACTTGAAAATCCCCACAATCAACCAAACTTCCGAGTTCTATCACTTTAGTCAGGACATTTGAGTCACAATAAAGTTTCTATTGTGAATCTTTTTGGTGAAACAATCCTGCTCTAGTGTTGCAATTAAAATCTCCTCCCAAAAAGATTTTCCTTGCAGTCACCAAATATGGCTGGATAGCTCGTAAAGCTGCTACCCTATCAGCTTTTGTCTGGGGGCAGTACACATTAATAATTCTACACTGCATGTTACAAAAACGTCCTTCTAAAATGAAAACCCTACCTGGTATTAAATCAACAAGCTTTTGTAAAACAAACTCATAAGAGTTAAAAAAAATATCCACTCCATCTGCACAATCAGGCCCAAAAGACCGGTACGATAGGCCCAATTTCCATTCTCCTTGAAAAAGCCATATTTGGGCAGAAGAAAACATCCACGTTCCCTGCAGTAAACCAATGTCTATATTTGACGTGTGAATGAAAACATAAATGGCCTGCCTTTTGGTAACATGCAGTAAACTGTGAACATTAAAAGTACTAATAGTAAGATTAGACACAGAAAGGATTTAAAAACATTTCTTTCTCTTTGTTTTCTTTTTCCCTTTATATTCCACTAGTACTGGGGATAAGGGTGGTGGTTCTGGTTCAGTCGGAGTCTGAGCTATGTCCCCCGATGCACCTCAGAGTCACCCCAGGTAGGGGCTAAAACAGCAAAGGGATTCTCTGAGTCTATGCCATTTTCTACCTGTGTAATGCCCCCCTTTAGATTTCTAGAAGAACAGCATCTTGGGAGAAAAAAGTGGCCTGTAGAGGAAGGGCCTTCCCCCTGATCCCTTATCCCTGTTGGGTCCTTATAATAAACTGGGGGAACAGCAATTATTGGAGGTACTGAATCTGGGGGAAGTTCCTGTTTCACAAGTGTACCCTCCGTAAGTTGTGTTGTCCTAGGCAAGGGGGATTCCTAAGGCCTAGGTTCTAAAGGGATTGCTCTGGGGCCCTAAAAAGGGGTTGAGAAGTGGAGGCCTTAGCATCTCCTGCCAATGCCAACTCCAGAGCCTGCTGAATTAGCAACTCTGGGCTCATACATGAAGCTTTGTTCTTGGCAGACCAAGAACATTCAGCAAAGGTATGGCCATACTCTTCACATAGATCACACCTAGAGTGGTTGGCACATTGCATAGTGATATGACCAATTTCCCCACAATTGTCACATTGAGGTTTATCACAACAGCCTGACAAATGAGTTCGAGATCCACATCGGTAGCAGGCCCTAGGTTGACCTGCATAAAAACAAACCCCTCTATCCCTACCCAGCAAAAAAGCATTAGGGATGTGCTCTATGTTTTTATCAGTTTGGTTCAGCTTCACTTTATATTTCCACCTCTCCCCTCCCCCCGTCCAAAAGCATTCATCATCAAAAAGTGGTTCAGGAGGGGAAAGAACATTACACTTCTGCGCCAACCAGTAAGTAATGTCTTCCTCATGGACCCCCTGATTCTGGAACATAACGGTAACACATTTTGTTCAAGGTTTAGATAAAGGAATAACAAAAAAGGGGGTCCATATGGGGGAATACTTTACCTGGTTATACCGCTCCCAAAATAACTCCAAAGCATGTGCAGTCCTAAAACTTATGTCAAAATTATCTTCCCCAGATATGTTAATAAATGCAAAGACATCATTGGGGGAGAAATCCAAAGAATCCTTTAATAGAAGTTTCCCAACATAATGGCAATCCAGCCGAGTCTCTAGTCCACCTTTGTACCGGAGATGCACAACATTCCATCTAGGGGCTGCCTCTCTTTTAGATTTAGTAAACAATTCTGAAAGAAGGGGTTTAGAAGGCTCAGATGACTCCAACGGAGCTGCTGTGGGCTGTTGGGACATCTCAGCGGGGGAATCAACAGGTATCTGTGCTATAATAGGTAAAGTAACACCATCCTCTGGTCTCAAGTCCTTAAGCTGTCCAGCCTATTGTGAGAAGGCCATGCTCTTAACCTCCAGTGGTTTCTTCCATCTCTTGTATTGGCTCCAGGTCAATTGAAGTGGGGCACCAATCTGGCAAAACATGTGGTCATCCCGTAGATAAATCCCAGGCAGGGTCAGGCGGCCAAGCCCCACTTAGCACCCTCTTCCACCTGGCTTGTGTCAGGGCTATTTCTGGTGACCATGCTTCCACTGGTGAAGGTAGAGGCTGTATTGATGAAGCCTTTTGAATAGTCCCCAGTTCTATAGTAGCTTGAGGTGTGGAAGTATCAGGACCAAGGCACGTTTCCTGTGCAGAGCCCTGACTGTGAGATACAATATTCTTTTTCCACTTTATCTTTTTATTGAAATTCGAGTATATAAGAAAGCACACATCTAATACAATAGAAGACTATCCTCCATGTAAGGTATAAAATATCACTTAACAAAACACAGTATTTAGGGTAAACATATTGGAGAAGCCTTATATACATGTATTGCTAATAAAACACAAACCTAGACAGGATGTAAGTGGAGAGCAGAAGGGCTACAATCAGTAGGGTATTATAGGATCAGAAATAGCAACTATGTACGAAATACTTGCTAGGGCAGGCTATGGCAAGGCATTCAGTAAATTGCAAAAAGTGATAAATGTGGTAATATGAACAATGTTCAGTAATGGAGAGGTGAAGATAAGAGAAAAGTGTGCAAGGAAAGAAAGAAGAGAGAAAAAAGCATGAAGAAGGGAAGGAGAGAGGTAGAAAACAGGGAAGAAGGGAAAAAGAAGAAATCTGTGCACAAAAGTTTGAGAAAACCTAATCTGAGAGCAAAATAAGAAGGAGGGCTAAATATCCCTAAGAATTAGGGTCTAGAAGAACTAGGTTCGATGTACTTGAAGTAATCCTGCCAACATCTGTCATATACAGTGAGTCGGTTATGAGTAACATGAGATAATCAGTCTAGGGAGGCATACTGAGAGAGGCTTTGAAGAACATCTGAAAAAGAAGGCACCAGAGTTGATTTCCATTTCATAAGAATCAGATGTTGACCAGAAGAAAAGTGTGTTTAGCCATCTAAAATGTGCATGTGAGAGGAGAGAGCTATTGGGGATAAGGATGCCTAGAAGGAGTAGTTTAGGATCAAAAGGTAATTTTTGTCCTGTTACTCTGGAGGCAAGTAAACAGACTTTATGCCAGAGCTTATTAATGGGAGCGCAAGACCACAAGATATGAAGTAGATCCCCATTGGCCAAATTGCAGCTCCAGCAATTATTATTATTTAATAGGCCCATTAAACACCTCGCGCCACGCTGGCGACCCATGTTTGGGAATGAGCACGGGTTGCCGTGGGTTGGCAGAGAAGAGTTGGATTGAGCATCTGATGGACTGCTCTCCATTTCCGGGGAGGGGGGTATCCAGTGGCCGGTGCTTTCCTGACACCTAGTGGAGGCTGGGCTCAGTGGTACAGAGTCACAAGCTATAGGGAGGTGGGATGAGGCAGACGCTTGATGGGGCGTGCACGGGATCATGCTGGCATCCAGTCACTGGCGTCATTGCACGCCGTGAGCCCACAAGGGAGAAAAATGGAAAAGACAGCCCCGGTTAATGAAGCTGTCCCCGTGGCGCCACCCCGGAGAAGACACCTCCCTGGCAATCTTCCATTGGGGTGGGTTGAGTCGCTCCCCACCACCCTACCATGAAGAGTAAGTCATGGGTGCATAAGGGAGTTGTCTGACTTTGGGGAGTGGCACTGGGGAGACAGCTGAAGGTGGGCATGCCTCCGGAGCTCTGAAAGAAAGAAATACCCTAATAGGCCCATTCGTCGAAGCACAGAGGGGGGTTCTATACCAAAGATGTAGGATTTTAGCTTGTATTAATGAACTACAGGCATCTTTAAAGGTATTATGTGCAATACGCCAACAATTACTCCATTGTGTATCTGAAATATTGTAGTTAAGAAGAGTACTCCATTTATTTTTGGCCTGTATAGACTGATCAGGTAGATTATCAATAATGTCTTTGTAAATGGAGCTATTTAATTTTACTGATAAATTAGTCCAGTGTGAGAAGTATGGGTTTAGAAGAGTATGCCTATAGACTAAACTAAAGAGAGAGTTATAAACTGCTCGAATTTGCAAAAACTTCCAGAAGTCCTGTTTAGAAAGTTTCCATGTGACCTGCAAGTCTGAGAATGATCTAAGAGTGTGTGAATTCTGGTCCAAGATATCTCCAAAAAAGAAAATGCCTTTGTTCCTCCATGTACGACAGAAAAATTGGGTGATCTTCTAGAGTGAGCAGTGGATTGCCCCATAAGGGGGCATAAAACCAGGGTGTTGGATTGGATTTCAGGAATTTGTGGGTTAGTTTCCAATAAAGAACAGAAGATGATATAGTCGAGTGAGATTTTAGTTTAGAGGAAATGGTATTAAAAATGAAGGAAGTGGGAACTCCTCCCGGGCACAATGCGGATTCTATTGCAACCCATAGTGGTGAGTGAGGGGAGGGTTTCTGAAACCATTTAATGGTTTGGGCCATTCGGAAAGCCCAGAGGTAGCCTTTGAACCAGGGTAGTCCGAATCACCCTTTTTTCCAATGTGATCGAAGTTTGTTGCAGTTAGATCTCGGTGGTTTGCCATCCTAGATAAAGTTACATATTAATTTAGCAATTTTAACAAAAAAGGAGGATGGTAAGACTAGAGGAATATTGGCAAAGAGGTAAAGAATCTTGGGAGAAATGGACATCATAATAGCTGCAATTTTCCCCATGAAAGAGAGATTAAGAAGCTTCCATCTGTCCAAAATTGTTCTGATGTTATCAAATAAGGGGTTAAAGTTAATGTCCCATATCTTCCCTAAGTTACTAGTAATTTTGATTCCTAGATATGTTATACCCTGTGGTGACCAGCGGAATCCAAGAGGTATGTTCATAAAGGCTTTACAGTGGTCGTTAAGGGGCATAGTTTGTGATTTGCCATAATTCAAAGCAAGGCCAGAAATTTTAGTAAAATTATTAGGCAAATCAACCAACAGGGGCCCAGCCTCATTCAGGTTTTCAAGTAAGATTAAGAGGTCATCCGAGTAGGAGAGAGAAATATATCTTGAATTGCTCACAGGTATGCCCATAATGCCAGAAGAGTGATGTAAACAAGCAGTCAGGGATTCCATGGCTAAAATAAACAGGGAAGGTGACAGGGGACAGCCTTGTCTAGCTCCCCTTGCTAGATGAAAGTAAGAGGAAAGGGTGGCATTAGTAAGTACTTTAGCAACAGGGGAGTTATATAATAGCTTGATCCAGTAGCAAAAGGAATGAGAAAGACCAAAATAAGATAAAACTTGATGAAGGTAGTCCCAGTTTAAGGAATCAAAGGCCTTCTTGAAATCAATAGCTATGGCTGCAGCTGGTGTCTTGAGGGATTTGGCTTTGTGAATTAAATTAAATGAGGAATGTAGGTGATCAGAACCAGATCTATGTTTAATAAAACCAGCTTGTGAACAATGAGTTAGCTTGGGAATCAAGGATTCACGTCGAGAAGTTAGTAGTTTAACAAATATTTTCCCATCTGTGTTTAATAAAGAGATGGGCCTGTAACTTGCAGAGGGAGTAGGATCTTTTTCTTTCTTAGGAATTAGGGTTATGATTGCTTCGGTGCAAGATGGGGGAAGCTTGCCAGTATTGGAAGCTTCTTGACAAATATTAAGACGAAGGGGACATAAGGTGTCAGAAAACATTTTATAGAAATCGACAGGGACTCCATCACCCCCAGGGGATTTGCCGGATTTCAAGGAAGACAAAGCTTTCTGGATTTCCCTGAAGTGAGAAGGGTTCATCTAAAGAATTTGTTTCAAGAGTAGAAAGATGAGGAAGATGTAACGATTTAAGGAACTGTTGAATTTGTAAAGTAGATGGAGGATTTGTGTTAGAGTATAGTTTTTGATTAAAGGTTTTCATGATACGATTTATAGCAGGGTTGTCGTAGTGAATCGTACTCTGTTCATCTTTTAGACTTAGGATGTGTTGTTCTATTTGTTGTGCTTTGAGCTGGTAAGAGAGGAGTTTCCCCTTTTTATCGCCATGATCCCAAAACTTATATTTAAGTTTAAACAAGGCAAGTTCAGTTTTACAAGAAATTAATTCATTAATTTTAACTCTAAGTTGAAGAATTTCAGGATGAAGTTGAGAATCAGGACAGTGCTTATTAGAAGAAAAGTATAAATTCTCTTTAGCCTTAAGAGATTTTTCCAAGTCAGCCAGCAGTTGTTCCCTTACTCTTTTCCTATGTGCAGCATAACTGATAATTTTCCCCTCGAATCGTAGCTTTAAGAGCTTCCCATACAGAGGACATAGAAGATTTGGTTGGGGTATTGTGAAAGAGGAAGTCCTGAATTTGTGCTTTGATCATGGGTAAGAAATTGGGATCCCTGAGATGGAGAGGGTCCAGCCACCAGTAAGAAGATTTAGGTGCTAATGGGCCCTACAAAAGTTGCAATTTGACAGGGGAATGGTCCGAGATTATGATGGGAGAGATGGATGAATCAATAGTTTTTTCCATTATAACAGGAGAGACTAACCAGTAGTCAGTTCTACTGTATGTCTTATGTAGTGAGGAGTAAAAAGTAAATTCTCGATCACGGGGGTGAAGGAGGCACCATACCTCAGCTAATCCAACATCTTGCATTATTAATGAGGGCTTTAATACTTCTAAGGTGGGCCTCTGTAGTGGGGCTACTTCTGTCAATGCTGGCTTCTAAAGCTAAGTTAAGCTCCCCTCCAAGAATAACTGGTGTATTATCAGTGTTAAAAGATAGAATATGTTGAGCTAAATTATGAAAAAACTCCGGGGAATTGGAGTTGGGTGCATAGACATTAATAAGCAGAAGAGGACCAGAGTTGGTATTCAGTTTGACCATCATCCATCTGCCGTCAGTATCGGAAATGGAGTTTAAAAGGGACCATTTGAGACTCTTATGAATAAGAATAGCAACTCCTCTTTTTCTTGAGGTATAGGATGATTCATAGATCTGACCGATCCAAACTATTTTAAGTCTATGAACATCCTCTGCTAATAATTTTGTTTCTTGAAGGAAAGCAATTTGTGTTTTATGTTTTTTGAGATGTGAAAGAATTTGCTTCCACTTACAAAGAGAATTAAGTCCCTTCACATTCCATGCATATAAAAGTATGTCACTCATATTGTTAGTGTTAAAGAAAGGGAATAATCCTGGAGTGTGAAGGGACAAATAAATGAGGCAGAGGATGATTAGAATGCAATATAGAGAGCTTACATATATGCAGAGAGTTGCAGGAACACTCAAGCCAAAAAAAGTGAGATGTATGATACATGAGTAGTACAGATATCTTATTAAAGTTAGAATAGAGATGGGGAAGAAGAAAAGTCATTAACATCAACAGCATTACTAGTAAGCTAAATAACAAAGAAAACGTTTTATGGGTGTGAGGAGATATGAGTCAGCCAACTGGCTAAGAGACTCTCTCACCACACTCTGGGGCATCGATGCAGGGAGGAGACTAGGGAGGACCGGTTATAAATATCAGCCCAAACCTTAGTCTGATCCCAGTAATATAATAAAGTAATTATTCCTGATAAGCTAAACTGAAAGGGAATAATACCAAGAAAGGCAGGGGACCGTAATAACTTCAGCTTAATTATAAGCTAACAGGACAAGGTATGAGGATAAAGCTAAACACCAGAACTTATTTATAAACATTAGTAGTAATAGTACAAGATATACCAACTCGAAATAACAGTAAATTAAAGAACCATACACGAGATGCCAGTACAGCCTAGACATAGAGCAAGGAATTCAGGGAGCCAGGTTGAATGCAAATGAACAAATATGAAAGGAAAAGTAGATCATTACCACATTAGAGTGACTCTGAGTATACTTTGCAGTGCAACAGAATAGGTACATAATAAATACAATATTGAGAGGGAAAGAAGAAAGGGGAGGTCAATTTAAGCCCTTATGCTCTGAGCCTAATGCAAATCGGGATTATGTGGAGAGGTATAGGCTTCGGTGATAACTGTAGACAGAAGAGATAGTCATAGTAAAGATCAGCTCCAATTACTCGAAAATCACCTAAAAAGGTGTTATATGGGGTGACTAGGTCTAGAAGACTAGGCCCAGTGAGCCCCAAAACAGGAGGTACCACACAGCAGTGGATTTTATAATATCTGTAGGCTTCGAGTAAAATAAGGAGCATAAGGAAGATGTAGATTGACAATCCTTTGCTACAGTACACCAAACATAGCCCACCTCTTTGAGTGCTAATGATAGTTCCATATTGTAAACAGGAGGTAGTAAGAATAATGGAGCATAGGGAAGGAGACAGATTAAATGTAGTGCCAATAATACTGAAGAACCTGTCATTAGGAGAGAGGAGTGGTAAGTTGCCTTGTAATATACAATAATTCACATATGAAAAAAGAAAAGGCAATAATCAGGATGCATACCGATTGAAGATATGCAACTGAACAGCCAAAAGACTATAAACCTGATGCACTGCTAAATTGGAGAGTAAAAGGCTAGATACAGAGAGCCTGTTTAGTGAGGTAATGTATAAGATCTAACACTAAAATAATGGGTTAGAAAAGCATTGCTGATATACCAAAGTTGACTTGAAGACCTTTAAGCTGCTCGTTTAAACACTGCAGCAAAAAGTAAATTGATTGCACTGCGATGTACAGCCTTTGCTTTCTGCACCCGCTGGGGAGTGAAAGCAACCAGGTAGCATAGACTGTAGAGCGGGCGGCTAGGCAGAAAAAGTGTACTGCCACTCCCTTTAAGTATCCTGGAAGCAAAACCTGCCAAGATATAGCAACTGTGACCATGTTACTGACCATATAAGCTCATGACACCTTAGATTTATTAGCAGGATTGTGACTATTGAGGTTTTTGCTTTTGGTTTTTGCCCTACATTTCTTTTTGGGTGGCTCTAAAAATTTGAGTGGGGGAACTTGCAACAACTTCTGCCCATGAAGTATCAGCAGAAATACATCTCTGAGGCACAGGGCCCAAAGTAGAGGGATGTTCGTCTGAAATTTGCTGGGAAAGATCCTCCTGCGAAGAGTGCATGTCATCCTCCAAGATAGCGAACTTATTGCTCAAGGAAATAGAGGGGTTGATTTGAAGGTGATAGGCTGCAGCTTGGGGTGTTTGGGGTGAAACCTTGCTAGGACAGCATGAAAGTCTTGAAGAATAATGCCCCGACAGAAGCTTCTCTTGCAACCATGTTGATTGCCTTGGGGTCAAATCAGTTGCAGCGTTGCTGCTTGGGGCTGTGAGTTCTGCAACACTTTCCCCACGTTCCTGTACCCCATCATCCACCCTCCATGCAGATACCAAAGCTGTGTTCAGGTTGTCAATTGCTGCTGAACCTCCCAGGGTAAGATTGCAGAGAGAGACCTCCAGTTAGTTGGTTAAGGTGTCAGGGGTTTCAAAATCCTTGAAGGAAGAGCCTGAGAAAAGGCGTAGTGTTGCAGGGTAATGTAGAGCAAATTTAATGCTTCTTTGGTGGAGGATTTGTTTAAGTGGATTGCAGACCTTCCTTCTGATGGTTAAATCTTTTGAAAAGTCTCTGTAGATGGAAATATTAAACTCTTGCCACTGAAGTTTACCCATTTCTCTGGCTCGTTTCAGTATTAATTCTGTGTGGGAATAGTTCAAGAAGCGAGCAATGAAGGGCCTTGGTCACTGGTCTGATGCTGGCCTGGGACCCAGAGTGCGGTGAGACCACTCAATGATTAACGTTAGGTCAGGAGGCAGTTTAAGCATTGCAGGCAGCACATGTAATAAAAGCGCAGTAGTGTCTCCTAATTCTACATCTTCAGGGAAGCCAAAACATTGTAAATTGTTGCGACAATCACGATTTTCAATATCGTCAGTTTTGGCTTGTAGGGATTTAATAGTTCGATCTTGTTTGCAGACAGTAGCCTGGAGGTCATGAATAGTAGTGGTGTTACAGGCCATTGCTTTCTCATTAAATGCAATTTTCTGGCTAAAAGTTTCAAGAATGGTCGCATTCTGTTGGGTGGAGATTTTTAGATCATTAATCTCAGCCATCAGTTTAGAAAACATTACTTCCACTCTAGCAAGTGAGCTTTGCTGTACTTGGAGATCTGCCATAATGCTGAAGGATGAGGCCTAGTATGCTGCAGTACAGTGTAGAATAATTGAATATAAGTGGATGATGTATCAAAAATGACTTACAAACTGTGTCAGGCAGTACGATTACAAGATGGTCACAGGAGTTGGTACCAAAGAAAGGTCTGGCGAAGGCTTGATGAGGTTAGATTGCAGTAATTCCTGCAGAGATTCTGAACTATGCTGCCATCTTCTGCCTGGTCAGGCCATGCCCCAGATAACAATATTCTGATTTGCTAAAGTAACTGCCATTCTTTTATCTTTGCTCTCGTCCCTTACACTTTGTTGCATACTCAAAGTGCGGGCATTAAATGAAAATACCATACTGTCATATTGACTCTTTGGGTCTGTCTGAAATTTAATTTCAGAACTCAGTGCAGCTGGTCCAGCCATATTCATGCCAGTGGGAGATGATTTAAAAACAAACCCTGCTGTTTTCGAGAGGTGGACAGGGACTGTGGAAGATGAAGCTTCTGCCGCACTCTGTGGCTTGGAAGGGATTTGCATGACTACTGCACCATCGTGCTTTTCAGAGGTAGAGGTGAAAGAAATGGGTGCTTCAATAGCGCTAACCTCAGTGGGAGAAATGATTGTCTCTGGCTTTAGGCACTCGCGGTCAGTCGCGATTTTACTGCCAGCTGAAATTAACAATTTAAACTCAGGTATGTTCATTTTATCCACAGGCAATGACCCACCTGTATTTTGAGCAGTCTCTGGGTTCTGTGTGTCAGATGCTACAAGCCCTAGGTTGACAGCGTGGTCTGGTTCTTTAAACAGCTGTTTCCTCCTGCATTCATTTCTCCAAGTGCTCCTTTAGCTGGTTCTGGTGAAGAAGATGACGAGCATTCTCCCTATCAATCTGTTGCAACAAAGCATTTCATTCTGAGCAAGGTAAATCCAGTGCAATGCTACGGGGTTCCCCCTTGAGATTACTAACATCTTCCACTGATGCAAATATATCAGGTCCTGAGTCCTTAGTCACCTCTCCTGTTGTAAGGTCCATCAGTAAAGCATTCACCTCTGAAACAAAAGAGGCAGGGGAGGAGGCTTTCTCCCCAGCCTGAGACACATCCATGTCATCCAGAGTCCCAGACAGAGTGGCCATCTTGGACTGGCTAGCAATTCCCCCACAGGCGAGTAGAGGAATTTCCCCAGTGTCCTGGCCAAATTTCTCCCATTCACTAAAAATATCACCAACAGCTTAATCTGGTTCAATTTCAGTTGGTTACCATCTGTATCCCTGGTCACCCCTGTAAAAGGGACTTCTAGTCTCAGTGGGCCTACCGGGTCAACAAAATTCAATAAATAAATAAATCAGTACCTCTTTGAGGAACTTCTCTAGTGTTTCAAATTCCCATTTTTCTGATGCAACCAGAAATGTTTCCAATGCTGTTTACTGGCACGTGCAAATTCTTTAATATATGAAAACATTATTAGAATAATGAGTTTTCCTATTATAGCATGTCCAGCTAAGAATATATACAGGATGGCTGTGAGGAAATTGGCTGTCACAATAGCAGCCATCAGCATCATTTGAGGCGCTTTACGTACATGTCTCTCAGTCTTTGGTTACTCTGTTTCTTATATATTAAAGCCCTTGTCATTCTGCATGTACTTTTGAACTGTTTAAATACTTTTCTGGCAAGTTTTATTTTTTATTGGGATTTTCAGTGATTTTTGTCCTGAACCGACCACCTCAGAAACTGCAAATTTGAAAGCAGATATAACCAATAGAAGCATGGCATCCTCTATATTTCTTTCATTTGCTATATTCACAACCATATTCTACATCTATCAAAAGAGTTTCATGAAAATGACATGGGATCAAAATGGTTTTATGCATAAAAACATACAACTATTTCCCAGATTTTGGGGAATATGAGTTCAAGAAGGTGTCATAGTATTGATAATGCACGCTTTATTTTTGCATTTGTGGAATAAAAAGAAGCAAACACCATAAGAAATTGTGTGTCCTTCTTTCAAATTTTTTTTCACGCTCTTGTTGACACCTAAAACATTGATGTTATAACTGCATAAAACAGTTTGACCCCTTATGGATTTGTTCCATAAAGAGGGATTAAGTCTTACCATGTAACTTAAAAACAAGCCTTCCAACCCATGTTTTTTGTTGTGGATTTTAAATGTTTAGAGTAGATGACCAGCATGTACTGGGCAAAAAATTATGATTTTGACATGGGGTTGCTGAAACACCAGGGAACATCCTTAAGAACCTAACTCCATCGCAGATTAAGCTAATTTATTCTTTACCAGTGTTGTTTGCTGGATTTTATATACGCCTAGTTGCCTAAAACTGCTGTTGTTTGGACCTGTGACCTAATATCTTAAACAAGATTAATGGAACAGCAAATGGAAAATTAGTGTCTGGGCTGTTCTGCACAGCTCCTGTTTTAACTAGCGCTCCACCTGGTATTTACAATTATGACTCCATTAGTCTGTGGAGCTGCAGGTTTTGGTGTGGACTTTCCCAAACCCTCCCTGCCTCCCACTTGTCCTTCTGGTAACTGACAGGAAATTATTGCACGTCATTACACTTTTTAAAACACAATTTACCCAGCTTTTGCAAATGATTCGCCAGCCACTACAAGGGGTAATAGAAACTGTCTATTCCACTTACATTTGTCACTCCACATTCGCTTCCACTCAAAGCAGTTTATGGCCTGCTCTCTCAAAATACAAAGGGCTGTCTTTTCTCTGTGTGCATGAGAGAAAGCTGCTTTTGGCTACAATAATATAATTGTCAGATTTCCTTATTTCATTTTGACACACTAGTATTGGTGTCTTGGGTTAAACAGCTTCCATTCCCAACAGTCCCTCCCCCCACCAACCTCTGGGTCCAGGATACTATCTGTTTAACAAGAATGAAGACCACCATTGCTTGCTCTCTATTCCACTTCTGTGTAGTAGTGGCATGAATGTCCCAGAGCTTTCAGAAATCTTAGTAGACAACCCTTTGCCCAGTGCTGCACTCTCTCAATATGCAGCTGCCACTTGCATTGCTGCCACTGTATCATAAACACATTTGTCTTGGTTTTGTCTAAAATAATTTGGGCCAGTAAATCTTACACTGAGAGGGTCTTGCTAACACAAAAGGCCAGGGATTTGAAGGGCACTCTCTTCCCCTTGCTTGCTCTCATTGTTTAGTGTTCAGTCATTCTTCTGCCTGTTCCATCACGCCTCACTGGGAGAATGATGATGAATTGTCTAGCTATAGGAAAAAAAATATCAAGGCAGGTTCTGGGAATTGGTTAAGTACTTCTGTGGAGCTCTGACCTCATAATCGCTTCCAGCAAGTTGGCCTCCTTGATTTATAAACTGGGGCGGTGATTAATGCTCTTTTAAGTGGACAAGGCAGGCCAAAGACGTGTAGAGCTGACCACTCAAACATGACTGCCACTTGTAAGGGAAGAATAACAGCCGCCACATTTTGGTAATTGAAAGGGCTACAGAGCAGCTCCCAGTCCACTTCAGGAGCCATAAATCACTGAAACAGTCCTCCTTGTGGCATAAATTCTGCCTGCCCAAGGCTCATTGGGTCACATCCAAGCAGCAGGATTTAAAGGCAGTTGTATGCACAGAAGATCACAGTCTCTCCTTTGGGGTAGCCAGTAAAATGTGAACCTCTGGGGAGGGGGAGATAGAGGAAACAATGAATCATGTATAATGCACTATGGAGTTTAGCTGATAGATACAAACTTTTCTTGAATAAAAATTGAGCATGCATTCTTCCTACCTCCAGTGATTGTAATGCCCACTTAAGATGATGCATATAAACCATCTTATAAGGACACAGTAAATAAGTCTGTCTGTCTGTATCTATCTATCTATCTATCTATCTATCTATCTATCTATCTATCTATCTATCTATCTATCTATCTATCTATTTATCTATCTATCTATCTATCTATCTATCTATCTAATGAACATGGTGGTAAAATCAAATCACCTCATAGAACCCTGGATAACACCTATTTATAGCTCAGAATCCTAGAGAGCTCTAGTTAATGACATCTACAATTCAGCTCAGCTTTGTTCCAGCAGTGTTTTAATGCACACATTCTAAGAATGAACTATAAAAGATGTATTCACCAGCAGAAAGTGTCACACATGACTATAAATTCCCATTAGAACATAACACACTGAAAATGAAAACCACACTCACTGTACATAATAGTATACTGGAAGATAGTGTGGTTTAGTGGTTAGAGAGTACACTTGGGAACCTTCATTTTTTAATTTCTTTTTATTTTAAAGTTACATAGAATACAGGATTAGTTCTATGAGAAGCAAGTCTTGTTTGCAGAACATCCCAAGTCAATTAAAATAACAATAAAGACATAAACAGACATACACAAAATCAATTAAATCAAGTACAAACAGATTGTCCCTGCAATAATAATTTGTTTAGGCCATGTTTCAAAACACTAAGGGTAGGTGAAATTCTGAGCTGAGGAGAGAGGTTGTTCCATGAAAATGGAGCAGCATCAGAAAAAACATTCAGTCTTCAGATGTCAGCTTAAATACACTGATAGCTATTTACTTACTTACTGGGTAACCTTGAGCAAGTTTTTTTTTTGTTTCTTTTAATCTTTTTTTCTGGTCTGTCTTGAGCGAGTTTATTTATTTATTTAGTGAAAACATTGGAGATAACCTTTGAGTACAGGTGCTCACTTACAAAGGTACCATATCAAATAATGGCTACAAAGAAAGCATTAAAAGTACAGTAAGCCATTCCAGAGAAAATGCAGTCAAGTCAGGCTTAAAACATGTAAATCGGAACAATTTCATACAGTTTTGAAAAAAGTCCATACAGATCTTTGTATACAAAGTCACAGGTAATATATAGAGAGAAACTTGAATAAAAATGTTTAATGGTTACAATTGCATTGGACTACAAAGGCACACTGCAAATATCTCTTAAACTGATTAATCTTGGGTAGATTCAGTAGTATATTAGTGTGTTTAACCAGTTAGCAGCCCTGACAGCAAATGACCACTTGCCCAGCTTAGTAGGGGGCTTAAGGGCATTCCTGGGCATGTTCCTAGTGTGGTATTGGTTGGAGATGGCATGGAAGCGATTTGCTAAAGCAGGGAGTATTGGGCTCAAAAGCACCATTTTTGTTAACAGACAGGTCTGGAGCATTGTTCTGCTGGGTAAAGGTAACCGATTAGTGAGTGTTTAAAGGGTACAACTATGTGGTTATCTCCACCAAGTACAAAGTGGCACGCCTTATTAGAGATCAACTTTTCTCTGTTTAGCACCATGTCATAGGCAGCTGCATAGACAGGGAGGCCATAATCAGTAAGTGACAGAATGGAGCTGGCCACAATAAGGCATCTAGCATCCCAAGTGAGATTGTTCTGGTTACAGCACAGGGCACCTTGTCTTCTGTTAACTAGGGCCACCACATTGTCAACATGAGGGGCAAGAGTTCCTTCCACATACAGTATTTGAAGGTCTCCATCTGTTCAAGGTTTAATCCTTGGCCATTTTGGATGACAAAGAGCAGAACTTTCCTCTTCTTTGGGAAGCTAGAGAACAGCACACGTAAGAACATAAGTTATACAGTCAGGAGGGAGCGATAGTGCACCTAGTCTGTTACATTTAGTAACTGTTGCATGCTAGTGACATATATGTCTTGCTGTCAAAACTATATTTTTCAAGGATCTTGATCAATTCTGCATGTGGAACTGTATCAAATGTCTTAGAAAAGTCCAGGTATACCACATCAGCTGGTTTGCTGTCGTCAAGTGCTGTGCTTACATATTCAGAAAAGCTTGCTAAGTTTGACTGACACGAGCTACTCCTTCTAAATCCATGTTGATTAAAGATGCAGTGAATTAAAAATTCGCTGGCAAAGTTACAGCTCTGTGGGTGATTTTGCCGCATGGAGTAATCCATGAATTTCTCCTGTTTTAGCCTGATTCTGCCAAGATGAAATTTCGCCTGTAGAAAAGTGAAATTTCACCTTGGAAGGTGAAATTTCACCTCTAAAAGCCAAATTTCACCTTGGAAAGTGAAATTTCACCTTCCAAGGTAAAATTTAGCTATTCTGCAGGCAAAATGTTGCCGTTCCACTATGCGAAATGGATGGAATCCGTGGATTACTCTGCATAGTTAATTTTTGTCACTTCACCCACCTCTAATGTTGATTTATGTCCCATAGCCCCATGAGACTGTGCTGATCCTCTATAAATTTCATTAGGATTGCTTCAATGATTTTGCCCAACACAGATATGAGGCTAACTAGCCTATAGTTTCCTTCAGTGCTTTGCTTCCCTTCTTATAAATTGACACCACTATAGCCTTTCTCCAGTCATCTGATACCTCACCTGTCTCCAAAGATCTCCTAAATATTATAGTTATGGGGTCATCAAGCAGTGCCACCAATTCAGTTGATAAAATAGGGTGAAGTTCATTCAAACCCTAGGATTTTCTTTTATTTAAAGTTGTCAAGGCTTCATATACCTCCCTTTTGTTAATGTTTAGTGTTCTGTAAGGTGTGATATCCCCAACCTGCACCTTAACTGTGTCAATCTGAGATTTCTGAAATACTGATGCAAAGTAATTTAAGAAGTCTGCTGCTTACTGCTCATTGGGGACAGTTGAACTACCTTCATTTAGGGGTCCTACTGTTCTACCATTGTGCTTCTTGTTTCTTACATAAGCCCAAAATGATGTGAGGTAGGCACATGAGCTCTTTACTATATCAGTTTCTCCTTTTTTTTTTTACTTTTTTTCCCTCCGGTCACCAGAGTGGTGGCCTCTCTCAGGCAACATCCCAGTTGTCTCCCACCCAGCCTGAAACCTCCAACCCCTGAGCCCCCTCCTGGAGCTCCACTGATACCTTACCTCTGCCTGGGGAGGGAACCCCTGGCTTACCACCAAGGGCAGGGCTGCCACTCCCACAGACAACTTAAACATCTAATTTCAACCAGGTATTGGTGGTATGTGGAGGATCGGGACCCAGGTGGGCGGGGTCCAGCAATGGGCATGGGACCGTCACTTATCAGCACTCTGGGATGTTTTCTTGTTGTGGTGGTTCTGCCCCCCCAGCTCTCCCCTAGGTGAGCATGAATGTGCAGTGATGCCCGGTGGAGGAGACACACTTGCTCCTGAGGTTGTTCCAGCTGACATCTGCCATGTTCTGCATCCCCTCTTGCATGCAGTCTGCTGGTACTGTACCGCCCATCTGCCACCAAGAGGCACCCAAGTGCTGAAACTTGCAAGTCTCCCTCCCCAGGAGAAGGAGAGCTGTTGACAGATGCTCCAGCCTTCTCCTCACCTGACCCACAATGGCACATGCTCATTCCCGAACATGAGTGGTTGGCGTTGCATGAGGTGTGGTGTCCAGCACCTTAACCCTCAGTGCCACCAGGCTGGCTATATCAGTTTTGTTATCTTCATTTTTGTTGTCCTTATTAGTTTCATGCATTCCTTTTCATGTTTAACATACTGCTCCCAGTGTTCAGGTTTTTCTGTAACCTTAGCACACCTCTATAACATCCTTTTATGCCTGATTTTGTTCAATACCTTCTTGTTCAACCACAAAGTTTTAACCCCTTATTTTGCATACTTATTTCTCTCTGGTACAAATTTCCTCTCAAGTTTCTTGATTCTGTTGATTAATACACCCCACATGCCATTCACATTCTTATCCCTAAAATCCTCTTCCCACTTCCATTTACTCAGCTCTTCTTGCATAGCTTTAAAAAAGATTGTCATATTAAAGCATTTAATTTTAGTCTTGTTCTTAACTATCCTAGCGTGCCTGTCAATAATAAAAGTAACCATCTGATGATCACTGCTCCCCAGAGGTTCAATAGTATGACAGTTTTTTAATGTTGTCCCCCATGTCACTAAGGACAACATCCAAAATGTTGTTCCCCCTTGTTACTGTCTTTATATATTGTTCCATATTTAAATTCTATATGTTGCTAGATAATCTGTTGTCCTGTGCACTCCCCCCATGCCCCAATTTATCCCTGGCATGTTCATATCCACCCATGAGTATGACATTCCTTTTTTTTCCCATTACGTCTTCAGTTTCACATATAAGTCCTCTATCCACATGCTCTGCTTGATTTGGTGGTCTGTAGTTGATGCCCAAAATATGTAATCATGGTTATGTGGCATTTTGGTGTTGGTCTGCCACAAGGACCCTTATGTTCTCTTCAGGTCTGACATTCCCATCTCTTACTACTCTGGCATATGTCATCTTGTTGGACTGTGTGAATGACTGAGATGGATGCATGAAATAAATATAGAAAACAGTGTTTATTCAACAACAGGTGACTTCTGCACACCATGAGACTATACTTCAAACTGAGAGATTTCCCAGACTGTCCCTGGATAACATGGCTCTTCATAGCAGTGCAATAGTTATCAGCATGCGTTTTCAAAGTGCTTTCAATGGGGCAGCTGCCTAAACATTATACCTCATGCTTAACTGTGAACTTCACATCACCCCTGCGGTCATGAAAGTGAGTACCATGCAAAGAAGCAAACAGTATAAACATGAAAATTGTTAAAAAAGGTCAAGTATTTCATGACACAATTTGACATAAGAGTACTCCATTGCAGGGGAAGGGGAGGAAAGGATCCAGACTATAATGGTGACCTGTAAGAGTAGTACAGTGGAAGGGGGAACACCATAGCAACCTAAAGCTTGGTCAGGATGACAAATGTCACAGTGCAGGGAAGGGAGAAGGGAAGAGAGGGAAGGGAAAAGGAGATGACCCAGAATTACAATTTGCAAAATTTCAATAAAATGTTGCAGAAAATGAAAACAACATATGGAACTGTCCATCTGAAGAAGACATTCCTGAAAAGAAGATATAAACAGATGTGAAACTGTCCTTTTGAAGAAGACATGCCTGCAAGGAAAAAGGTTGTTGCAGTATAAGCAGCATTCAGTACCAATCAGCGAAACATTTATGCATAGAAACATGTACAAAAAAACCCAACAATTAAGTACAGACAGTGAGGAACACCACAGGCATCAGAATTATTATTCCCAGAAAACATTGAGTCTGGATGCACAAAAGTTCAAGACTTGCACTGGCTTTTCAGTTCAGTGAGAATAGTGTTATAAACAGTTTGAACCAGTTCTTGACATAATGGGTTAAGGATGGCAAAAGCAACCCAAGCATTTTGAGAGCTGTCAAAATCATGCCCTTTAATTCTATAACTCCAGGATCCATTCACAAATGTCTTGCATATAATCTTTTTGGTCTACTACACAGGGGTATGTATGAGAAAGTCCTGAGAAGAAGAAGACTGTGAAGTCCCAGGAAGTATGTCTGACGGAAAGTCAGGTGCAGCAGAATCTGTCTGGAGAGAGTTAGAAATGTGAGAATCTCATGGAACTGGTTGCAAGTTGTTGGGAAGAATTTTTTATTCAGAGAGGATAGTAGGTTCAAGTGCAACTTCATTAAAGGGCTTGTATCAACTGTGAGGGTGTTACTCAAGTATCCTTGCATCGGGCGATTGATGTGGACTTTGTTAAGCACAAGTTTTCCTTGTGACTTGCATTGCAGACAGATGTGGACTGGAGGAAGCTTTTCCACAATGTAAAAGGGACCAGTTCAAAGGTGAAGTAGCTTCTTTGTGGTGTCCAGAACTAAGACAGGTCAATACAGAAAAACAGTGTTCCCCACAGAAAATGATGGTTCATTGGCTTGGCTGCTGAAATTTTCTGCATGGCAGATTTTCTCTGTCCCAATGTGGTGATTGCAACATGTCTGGCAAGTTCAAGCTATTCCAGTACAGGAATAATGTATGAAGAAGCTGACTTTGGAACTTTTGTCAATAAAAGATCCACGTCCAGCAGAGTTCTTGGATGATGTCCATGGACCAAGAAAAACAATGTGTACTCTGTACTGTCAACACAAGGGCTTGTATTGTAGGCAAACTTAACAAAAGGAACAACGCAGTCCCAACTGTCATGAGTTTCATCCAGGTACTTGGAGAGAGTGTTTAGAATGGTAGACATCATTCTTTCATTTTGTCCATTGCATTATGGGTGATAGTTTGTTGTGCCAGTCTTTTTTAATGTTGAGAAGTTTGCAAGTTTCTCAAGCAATTGTTGAAAAATAGTTAGTGCCTCTGTCTGAATACAGGTACAAGAAGGTACCATGATGACAAATAATGGTATTGAGGAAAGCATTTGCTATTTTAGCAGCGTTGATGTCTTTTAGTGGAATTAGTTCTAGTTATTTGGTAAGATAGTCCACAAAAACAAAAATGTATTTGTTGCCAGAGTCAGAGCATGTTGGTAAAGTCCAGGAATATCTGTACTAACTCTTTGTAATGGCTCTGTGGCTACAGGCACTGGAATGAGATGTGCCTTTGTTGGTGTGGAGGGAGGCCTTCTATGGGAGCTGGGCTGACAGGATTTGACAAACTGGACAATGTCCTCATTCATGTGAGGCCAGAAGAAGTGGAGCCTTGTCTTTTTGAGAGTTCTGTGAATTTCCAAATGCCCTCTGGAAAGCAGAGAGGCAAGAGTGGAGAGAAGATCTTTGTTGACTACAGTGGCTAGCACAACTAACTGTACACAAGTTCTAGCTGTGCGATGGCTTTCCTTGGTCCAGATATGGAAAAGCATACTGTCATTGAGGAAGTATTGTGAATCAAGGAAAAGTACAACCTGATGATGTTACTCTGTTGTGGTAGATTTCCAGACTATAAGTAAGGGATTACGTCTGATAACAGGATCTGCTCTTTTTTGCATTTTGACAATTGCCAGGGTAACAGCAGATGCAGAGGAGGTGAGAAACTCTTAGGCTGCATGCAGTAAGTAAAAAATGGTGCTTCTTTCTGAAGAAGCAGCTGGGAGCAGCAAACCAACTTGAGGAGTTGTAGGAATGTCCACAGGAAGCACATCTGTGGTGTGGAAAGGAAAAGCTTGTAAGCAGAATTCCTCATCTGTTGAGGATGATGCAGAGGGATATCGTCTCTGGCTAACACCATCAGCATTGTTGTGTACTCAACCTGGTTTATACTGAATGTCAAAGTTGTAGCATTGCAGCATGGCAATCCATTGGGTGAACTTGCTACTGGCTCCTTCATTTCGAATAACCATCTGACAGCAGCATGATCAATGATAGCTGTTAAGGAGGAATAGAGAAGGTAACAGTCACATGTTTTTGTAGCAAATACCATGGCTAGACTCTTTTTTTTCAGTGATGCCATACAGTAGTTCTGCTGAACTGAGGAAAGGGAGTGACTGGCATAGGAAACAACTCGCTCTGAGCTGACTTGACATAGCACAGCGCCCACTGCAAAGGAACTTGTGTCTGTGTAGAGTTTGAAGGGTTGGTCAAACCTTGGTAGGCCAATACTGGAGTGGAGATCAGTTTATCTTTTAAGGTTTCAAAGGCCTCTTAAAGCCTCTTTGCACTTGGAAGTCCATTATATTTACACCCCTTTTTAGTGAGGGTGTACAGTGGAGCTACAATCTTGGCATAGTTACAGATGAACTTTCTGTATTATCCAGACAAGCCTAGGAAAGCGCTAAGGTCTTTGAGGTTTAGGTTCTGAATAGTCTTTGACTGCTGAAAGCTTGTCTGGGTCTGAAGAGATGCCTTGAGCACTAACAACATGTCCCAGGTAATGAATTTGATTCTGTGCAAATCAACACTTTTCTGGGCGAAGCTTGAGATTCACTTGTCGGTTGGAGATATTCAAACACTTCTTTGAGGTGTTGGGAGTGCTCTGGAAAAGTTCTTCTGAAGACAATAACACTGTTAAGGTAGACTAGGCAAGACTTTCAAAACAACCCATGTAGTACAGCTTCCATAACATGCTAGAAAGTGGCTGGACTGTTGCAAAGTCCCATATGCAGTCATTTGAATTGAAAAAGTCCCAGTTCACAGTGCCAAACTGTATATGGGTGAGAAGCTGGATCAATGGAGACTTAGCAGTATCCACTCTGAAGGTCCAGAGTAGTGAAGTAAGCTGGTTTGGTCATACCAAGACTCTCTAAGGCATCCTTTGTTGTGGGTCTAGCACTGTGCAGGCATTGAGCTTTCTTTAGTCCACCACAAAGCGGTATCTCTTGTCCTTCTTTACCACCAGTAGGCATGGTACACCCCAGCGACTTGTAGACTCTTCAATAATGTCTTGTTCAAGCATGTCTTTGATCATGTCCTCTAGGGCACGTTTCTGTTTGTGTCCCACTTTGTAAGCTAGATGATGGATGGGTTTCTGACTGAGCTGCACCACGATGGTGTGTTGCAGGATATCACATCTGAGCTTGTTATCTGGATCAACAAATACATCTTGGTAGTCATACAGGAAACTCAAAAGCTGTTCTTTCTCTGTTGGAAATGCTGGAAGTTTGGAAGGGAATAGTCACTTACTGAGGGGTAACTCTGGTGAAGCTGGAGTGGTGGGGATAGCACTGACAGGACTAGAGTTGGTATGTTGAAGCTGAGGTTTTTGCATGAGATGGAGCTGGTCCCCAGTGGACATGCAGACAAACTTATGACATTGGTCCCTTTGGAGATGAAGACTGGCTCATCTGTAAAGTTGCAACATTTTTTGGAATATTGTGCCATTATGCACAGCCAACAAGGTGTTTGTCGGGAGAAGACCTGATGAATGCAGAGTGGGGAATCCCATGACAATGTCAACAACACCTTGTGGGAGTGATTCACCTCAAAACTTGACAATCAAAATCATCTCTGTCTTGGGATGCACAGCAACAGTGTCTATAACTGCGAGTTGCCTCCATGGGTCTAGTGATCGCTTGTTTGAGGCAAAGTCTAGAATGGCTTTGTGAGCTTTGAGGAAGTCCATGCCAAGAATCACTTATGGCTGTAGATCTGGCACTAGTTAAAACGTGACAGTAGCTTGCTGCAAGCCAATGTGTAACTTGAGATGGACAACGTCTGTGATAGGTTCTGCAGTGGCATTTGCTGTGCTAATGTCCTTTAGGTCAGCTGGAGAGACATTAGGTAATTGATAAAGAGCTTTGTTGTTCACAATATTAGTGTTGATGACTGAGATTTTCTTTTCCAATGTCAACCAAGGCATGAGTGGACCAATCTGCAATGGTTACAGGGACATAATTTGCTAGGGGTGGTGATCTGATGACATGTACCTTTACCCCTAGAAGTTAGATGGTGCCAGAATTGGTAGTTGGAGAATGCTGCTTGTGAGAATTTGCAAGAGTCAAAGGGGGGGTCAGTTAAAATGTTCTCCTGCCCAACAAAAGCCCCCAGTTTGTTGGGCAGCACTTGTTTCCCTGATCCTGGGAGTAGTTGTGGTCATCTTGCTGATGATGTTGCAGTGGATGTCTTTGGTTTCCATGAGTTCTGCTATCATTATGACAGGGAACTGTTATCAATTAAAGCAGAAAGAAGTGAGGAAGGCAGTCAGAATAGTAAAGGCCCAAACCAAGTCAAAAATAGCCAACTCAGTTAAGAAGGGGGAAAAAACCTTCTATAGGTACATAAGAGATCATAGAATGGTTAAGGGAGGAATAGCGAAGATTAATAAAGGAGAGGGGAGGTGGGCAGAGGGAGACAGTGAAAAGGCAGAGATACTGAATGAATACTTTTGCTCAGTATTCACAAAAGAAGATGAGGAGGAGTTACCTAAACCAGACAATAGAAGCACCCTGGGTAGGGGGTTGACACCAGTCCATTTACAGAAGAAAGAGTCCTGAAAGAACTCCTGAAACTCAAGGTGGACAAAGCAATGTGGCCTGACAGGATTCACCCCAGAATCCTAAAAGAACTAAGGGAGGACCTAGTGACACCACTGACCACACTTTTTAACAAATCATGGGAGGATGGGGTGGTACCTGAGGACTGGAGGGGCAGATGTGATTCCCTTCACAAAGTGGGAGCAAGGCAGAAGCAGAAAACTACAGACCTGTAAGTTTGACCTCAGTGGCAGGGAAAATGATGGAATCACTCTGAAAGAAAGAATTGTTGAGTACCTAGAGGCCAGCAGGCGCGAGGACCCAAAGCAGCATGGATTTACAGCAGGAAGCTCATGTCAGATGAATCTAATTGATTTCTTTGACTGGGTGACCAAAGTAATAGACCTGGGAGGGGCTGTGGATATGGCCTACCTAGAGTTTAGCAAGGCATTTGACACAGTCCCGCATAAAAGACTAATAATCATGTTAGCCAGCCTGAGAGTGGGTTCCAGGGTGGTAGCCTGGGTAGCAAACTGGCTGCACAACAGGACACAGAAGGTAATAGTGAATGGAACACATTCCAAAGAAAGGGAGGTTACTAGTGGAGTACCTCAGGGCTCAGTACTGGGTCCAGTCCTCTTTAACATCTTTATAGGTGACATTGCAGAGGGTCTGGAGGGAAAGGTATGCCTCTTTGCAGATGACACAAAGATCTGTAACAGAGTTGATACACAAGGGGTAGAAAGGATGAGAAGGGACTTGGCAAGGTTGGAGGAATGGTCAGACATATGGCAACTTAGATTCAATGCAAAGAAGTGCAAAGTAATGCACCTGGGAAACAAAAACCCAGGAAAGAAGTACACAATAGCAGGGGAGGTACTAACAACAACAAAAATGGGACTTGGGGGTAGTCATATCAGATGACCTAAAGGTGGGTAAGCAATGTGAGAAGTCAGTAAGGAGAGCCAGGGGGATACTGGGATGCATAGGATGGGGCATCATAAGTAGAAAAAGGGAAGTGGTTATCCCTCTGTACAGACAGTTGGTGAGACTCCATCTGGAATACTGTGTGCAGTTTTGGAGACCCCATCTACGCAAGGACATAGACAGGATGGAAGCAGTTCAGAGGAGGGCAACTAAAATGGTGCAGGGTCTGCATCAGAAACCATATGAAGAGAGACTGAGAGAGCTTAATATGTATACCCTTGATGAAAGGAGGGATGGGGAGACATGATAGAAACTTTTAAGTACCTCAAGGGAATCAACAAAGTCCAGGAGGGTAGCATCTTTCAGAAAAAGAGATGTGTAAGAACAAGGGGGCACAATTTAAAGATAGAGGGGGAACGGCTGAGGGGTAATGTGAGGAAATTGTTTTTCACAGAGAGAGTGGTGGATGTATGGAACCGCCTTCCTGGGGAGGTTGTTGGGTCTAAAACAGTGGGGGAATTCAAACATGCATGGGACAGACATAAGGCAATTGTAGTGGGAGGTTGCAGGAAGTAGGCTGTTGGTTAACTAGAATCTGCAGCTTATCCAATAGGAAGGGAAATTGGCAGACTGGGTGGGCCAAGTGGTCCTTATCTGCCGTCAAAGTCTAAATTTCTATGTTTCTATAATTTAGGCACAATGCAGCTGTGTGTCTTCTGAATCCACACCACTGGCAGCAAATGAACTCTTGAAAAGGTGAAGGTGGATCAGATGACTGTCGGGGTGGCTGCAGAGCATTGACAAGGGTAGCAGAGAAGCAGTGGTGCTTAGTTGCAAATTGTTGCTAAGATGTGATGAGCTTGTCTATCATTGCTTGTTGCTGCTGGAAACATGTTGTGAGTGCAGCTATTTGTGAGTACTGAGGTGCTTGTACACTGGTGGCCTGGAACATTGATATGGATTACTGCACAAGTCATGCAGCTGGGATTGTGTCCATCTGGGTTGTCAGCTTCTATTGGATCACATAAGGTCTAAGTTGAAGGAGAAGGCCTCAGATAAAAGGGCCAAGATTTGATCTTTCTCTGTTTTCTGCAGATCTCTGCAGCATGACTCAATGTCAACTATGAAGGCTTTCAAAGATTCAAAGGGCTGCATGGTACATTCCCAAAGCTGTTGTTCCAGTAACCAGGGCAAATGTGGTTGGACAAAATGGTCTCTAAAAGTTGCATACAAAGTGGCAGTATTTTCCTTTATCTTGCTCTGGAAGTGCATTAAATCAGAAAATGGCAGTCCCTCTCAAAAGCAAGCACAAGGCATTGGAAATATGCAAGGGGATCAATCCAACCATTGAAAACAATCCAGTCTTGGAACTACTCAATTCAGCTGACAGAGTTTTCATGAGGCAAGGCTGAGCATGGTGCTGGCTGTAGGCTGGTATGGACCATGGAGTGAGATGAGATAGTTTTAATGTAGCAAGGTCATCCTGAATGGCTTGCATAGCTGATATTTCCTGAGAAGAGAGGAAAGACTCGATGTCCTGCAGGAGGGTTTCTATTTTGTAGCCCCACACCCTTGAGATGGGTGAAGGCAGACCTCCAAGTGCTCTAATGTCCATATTTGCATCTTTTTTTTGGACATAGTAGTTGGGGAAGACCTTCCTCTGACAGAGCAATGGTTGTAAGGATGAGAAGGAGTTGCCATCATGCAGGAGATGGGACATCATGGAGTCAATGGAAGGCCAAGGATAAAATATTGTGGAGAAAAGCACAATTATTTGCAAACAAAGTCCATCTAGTGAAATCTTTAATAAACAATTCCAGCTCAAATCCTTGTTGTCTGTTATTTAAATAAAGATTTCTTTAGAAAATCAACTATTTGTTTCAGTGTCCATTTATTTCTGCAAGGTTTGTCCTTAATGAAAATGGCTGCCATTGACTCCTATGCAGTGAAGCTGTTTTGAACGAGCTGGTGCCCCCAACAAAGATGGCCACCTGAACTTTGGCATCAAGCTGGGAGCTTCCTGTCTGATTTGCCCCTTCCAAGATGGCTACTGATAGGGGTGAAGGACTGCTTCCTATTATATACTCTGAGCCGAAACAAAGATTGATAATGCTTGCCACGAAGCTGTGTAGAACTACTGAAATTTCAAAATAGTGATTCCTGTGGTTGTTTGTCTCTCAGAGTTACAAAGAAAATGGTGGGCTCCATTTTGAGTGAGTGGTATATGGGGAGTTATTTTATTTATTGCTTGATTGCTCCCATTTTGTTTATGGTGCTTTACCTTTAGTGTTAGTCATTTTTTTCTCTCTTTCTTTCCTTTTTGACTGCTACATTTATTTTGCTTACTGCCACCCAGTTGTGTATTGATGTGCCCCTTGATTGTGTTTGGGTCACCCTTTTTATTTTGGCTCTACTGTTTATTTTATTTACTGTCCTGTTGATTTAAGATGCCTGGTTTGGGCTGCTGTGGTTCAATCAATTTGAATGGCCTTTTGTAGCATGGCCAAGTATGGAGATGATCGCTCCATTCTGAAGTCCTGCATGTATTTATGTTTGCACATAATGAACTGCCGAACAATTTTTTTCTATGGTTTCACCAAGTTGATATTCACAGTAATAACCCACAAGTTATTATGATAAACATGTACTCTGTCAAAATCAGTACTCACTCATTGGCTCTTCTGAGTGTGGGAGTGTTGAACAGTCCCAACAACATGATGGCTGCGTATCCCCCTTAGTGAAAAGCCACTGCAACAAGACTCATCACTGTCCCCTAATCAATTCTTCATATCTATCTGGTTGATCCTACCTTTATTTAAAAAAAAAATCCATATCTGGTTGATCCTGCTATCCGCCAGCTTCAGCAGTGCAAAATAGAACAGATCCATGCCTAACTGCTTAGACTAACAGCTAAGCGCAATCATTATTGTGAGTGAAAGTAGTCAGCCACTGATTTGTTCCCTCTTGTACTCCTGAAGCTGGCAAACGGCAGGATAAACCAGACACAGCTTTTTTTTTTTTGCTTGTTTTTTTTGTTAATGAAGGTAGGATCAACCAGATACATACAAAAACAAGCATTTGTCAATGCCGAATGTTGTTTCGCTTGCATTGACATTGGTAGTGCAGGAGTTAGAGATGCATAATAGGAATGGCAGTGAAGTATTGAACTGGCGCCAACCTCACCCCACCCTGCAGAGACACATTTTCAACATAGGCATTTGGGATTTCCTCATGAACAGTGGCACTGTGATTTTATTAATCCATCCCAAAAGTTGATTCCCACAGCAACTACGCCATTGTGCACCACAGGTCCGAAAACACATTTTGGACAGGATGTGAAAAATGACAGCTGTACTGTTCATAAGGAGGTGTGAAAAAATGGCAGTGTTGAAAATCTGGCATGAAAATATTGTAAATTTGCGAAGTTACAAGGGTGCGTGGAAACTGCGCAATGCATGCTTGCAACACAGTCATTTTATGGACTTTCATCACCATTATTTCCAACATAGGCATTTTAGGACCTCTGCTCATGAACAGTGTCACTGTCATTTTCTTAATCTGTCCCTAAAACTGATTTCCCACAGCGACCATGCTATTCTGTACCAGAAGTGCGAAAACACATTTTGGCCAGGATATGTAAAATGACAGCTGTACTGTTCATAAGGAGATGTGGAAAAATGCCAGTGTTGAAAATCTGGAGTGAAAATATTACAAATTCATGAAGTTACGAACGTGCATGGAAACTGCACAATGCATGTTCATAAAACATTCATTTTTATGGATTTTTTCCTAATTTTCAACATAGGCTTTTTGAGAGCCCACCTCATGAACAGAGGCACTGTCATTTCGTTAATCGGTCCAGAAAGGTGATTCCGCACAGTGACCACTAAATCACTTTTTGGGAATGAATAACACCATGACAGTTACTGAATTCATGAGGAGGGTTCCCAATAACCCCATATTGAAAAATTGGTGCCAAAATTCCCAAAAATGCCCGAGATATGCACCAAAGTTGAAAAAACCCTATTTATGCCATTATACAGCTTACCAGCATTTCTTCAGTTTGCAGTCGGCTTTAAAGAGTGCAGACGCGTTCCTGGTGTATCAAAGATCATTGCACCATGCTCCGGAGGTAAATATGGGGTGAGGAGGGTGTGGGAGGCAGGGTGTGCAGGGGTGGGCATGGGTTGGGGAGGGCCACTAGACTCGACGAGGGACCGTTTTCTGTTTTACAGGTTTAACAAAAGAAAACATAGCGGAAGTTTTTTTTTACAGGGTATTTGGCACATGGGTGGGCTCCCAGCATGCCACCTGAGTTTTTTGGGGGTCTGGCCGAGAAGGATTGGGCACCCCCCCTCAGCACACAACAAATGAGGGGGCATTATGCAGATGGGGAGTGGGCTCCCCCATCGACAGATTGAACTGGAAACTGGGGGGGGTCTGAAACTCATTGGGATTGGGCCCTCCATCAGCAAAGAAAGACTGTTGGTGGGCGCATGATGCCAAAGGGAACTCGGCACCCCCTCAGCACACAGTTGAAATGGGAGGGGGGATATTATGCTGATAGGGAGTTGGCTCCCCCCATCGGCACATGAACTGGATCAGGGCATGCCGACAGGGGGATTGGGCACCCCTGAAGTCGGCATTGTGGCAGGCAGCAGCCGCAGTCACTGCTGCCATGTTTCTTGGAATGCTTCACCAGGAACAGCACATCGGAAGGCTTGCTCTTGTGCCAGTGCATGACGAGCTTGTCTCTCATTGCAGCTGCATGTTTCTTAGATGTGGTGACCACTTTATGTATCGCCTGCATGCTGGCTTATTGGGGAATGAGGGACACACCTACTGATGCATGCCCTGCATTCACCCACAGTGACCACACCTCCAAATCTGCTACTACTGCAATATGTTGGCTGATGCGCAAGCACAAGTCAACATAAAAATGATGAGGAGAAAGTGAGGAGTCTTGTGGTGGTTCCTCATTTCACGTTCTTCTTATTGCCTCCATATCACATCACAGAAGTCTAGTTGTAAAAAAAATTGTTCATCAGATATATAAAATAAAGAATGTGGCAGTGTGCATTATGAGAATTCAAGTACACACCTTCAGTGCTGGATGCTTTGATAAACCCCAAAGGCTCTGACCTTTGGGTTTATGTGGCATCCCATGCCTCAGATGTGCATTAAATTCTAATAACGTACACTACCCCATACTTTATTCTATATTTTTTTTGTTTGTTGTGGGGCCATTTGTGTATGGCTGAGGGTAATCAGAGGCTCTGTGCAGCAGTAGGGGGAGAGGAGAGCTGCAGCAGTTCAGAAGAAGCTTAAATGAGCCCATTGTGGCTTTGCTGGAGGGCTGAGCAATAAATAGATGAGATCACTTGGTGCAGTTACTTCTACTTTGCTTTTTGTTTCTTTTATTGTTGGAGTGGTCTATTTAGAGTGGCATGCTGAGCCACGTAGAGCAGGAGCGGGATGTCCCTCTATGTGCTGGGGCAGCCAGTGGCTGTCAGAAAGCTATCAGGGTGAGGACAGGCCAGTTATATGGGCAAAGTGCTTTCTGGGTCTGTAGTTGAGAAGGAAGGTAGATGGCAACCAGATGTCCCTTGGTGGAGGTGTTAGGCTGTTTGGCTGTGCAGAAGGACAGAGTGGCTGTTTGTTGTGGAGCCACAGTTGGGAGGTAGCATCAGTGGGGGAAGTGATAGGACTTATTTGGGAAATTGTTTTATATATATTTTTTGTTCTTTATCTGCAATCCCCACTGGGAGAGGCATGGTTTCTGCTGCTGCAGGTAGAAGTTGTGGAGGGAGTGCACCTAGCAAAATGGAGCAGTTTAAAATGGACAGGGGAATCCATACAGGCACATCCTGCCATGAGGTGAGAGCTGTTCGGCTTGGGTTGCAGTTTGTTTGTGGAGCTACGATGGTGCTTGGGGCTGAGTAATTTAATTATTGGCATATATAGGTTAGCTGGTGTAACATTGCCCCACATTTTCTTTGTAGAGTCTCAGTATTGCAGGACAGCTGCTGCAGAAAGCATACAACAGTTTCATTTTTTTAAATTGTTTTCTGCATGCCATCCTGGTGGTGTTGTGGGCTGAGGCACTGGATGGCACACCTCGTGCCATGCCGGTGACCTTCGTTCAGGAATGGACTTGGGTTGCTTGGGGGTCAACCGGGAGAGGAAAGATTGCGCATCCGTCAGATGACTCTCCCCCCTCGGGGAGGAGAGGTTCCAAGTCTCACAATTTGTCTACCATCTAGGGGCAGCCCAATGGCAGTGCATGCAAGCACACTGTAAGTGGGAGGGGCGTACATTCAGAGCACTGGGGGTGCCTTCATGGAGGTGGAGTGCTCACATTGTGCTCATTACACGTCTGCGCAAGCCAGGGAGAAAATCAGGTAGAAAAACTGGAGCTGGGCTTAATGAAGCCCTTCTCACATACTGATGGCCCACTCAGTCTTGCTGGCTCTGGGTGACATCTTTGTTTGTGGTCCGGGTTGGGAAGGTCAAACTTCTTTTCCCAGCTCTACTGTGGGGGGCAGTCTGTGGGGGATACCACTCCCCAGAGAACAGAGAAGATGTGGGTTGGTTGCAGTCATCAGGATGGGCTGAGACAGCACCCCAGCCTGCACCAAGAGCATAAAAACTTGTATGGGAAAAAAACATTGCTTTCTGCATCCAGGGCTGTGGTGCAGGTTGGATCCAGTTTCTTCTAAGTGCTGGTCTGGGGTAGATGACTGGGTACCCAGTGACACACTTAGTGGTAAGGAGTCAGCCAGACAGGTGAGATAGGGTCACGGCAGGAGAAGGGCTGCGTTTTCCACCATGTGTGGCATTTTGGTTTGTTCTGCCACAAGGACCCTTACTTTTTCTTCATGTCTACCATGCCTATCTCTCACTGCTCTGATGGACATCGTCTTGTTAGACCATGTGAATGACTGAGATGGATGCTTCAAACAAATGTAGAAAACAGTATTTATTTAACCTCAGGAGACTCCTGCACACCATGAAGCTATGACTATATTACCAAGCCTTATTTCTTAAAGCTTATCCACCATGTCTTGTCTGTACCAATCATCCACCTATTCAGCTTGTCCACAGACTCTCTTTCTCTGACCACAATGAGCAGCTCTCGAAAAAACTGAAAAAGAGACTTGGCCTATTTTAGCAGATTAAACATTTACTCACACAAGATGCCAAAAAGAGGTTGGTCCAAACAACTTTCCTATCACTTTTGTACTATGCTGATTTCCTTTATGGTCAAGGTCCTGCTTCTGCACTTTCCAAGTTTGACGTCCCCTATCACAGAGCCATAAGATTTATTTCTGGAGTGCCTTATTCCACCCACCACTGCTCCATTTATGTCGTAGTAGGTTGGACATCCCTTAAATTTAGAAGTCAAAGAAATGCTGCTTTTTGGATCTTTAGAGCAATTACCAACAAGCTCCCTCAGTATATCTTAGATTGCTTGCCACTCTGTACTATAGGTAGCTACACCCTGAGACGTCTATTACACATCTCTCTAAGCATTCCCAAAGTTAATTCTCACTTTGGTAGATTGTCTATAAGTTATGCACTGCCCCTTCTGTGGAACAAACTCCAAAAAACCTTGAAATGCCCACCCTTGTAAAGCTATCCATGTTCAAAACATTGTACCCATACTCCTTCTAAGACTCCTGTAATTGCTTCCCCTGAGGGTCTGCTTAAAGAACTCAGCCCCCAGCTCCCATGTCCCTCTGGTTGTCCTTCAGTTACTCCCTCTCATATATTTTCCTCCTTATCCTTACCTCTCCCAATGATACTTACATATATATAGTGTATATATTGATATACATATTCTGTTTTATGCATTGTAAATATTGCTGTGGAATCTATGTATTATTTGGTGTTCCTTGACTTGTACTAATTATTGTATATCCTCTCTACCTTGTACCTTATTATATTATTGTACTGATCATGTGTACCTACCCAGGTCTACCTTGAAAATGAGTTTACTCAATGGTGTTTCACCTGGTAAAATAAAGATTGATTGATCGATTGATTGATGACTCAGACTGAGGGGATTCCCAAACTGTCCTAGAATAATATGGCTCTGCCAGGCAGTGCAGCAATTAGCAATATGCATGTTCTAAGTGCTCTTGAAATCTTATGATTACAAGAAATAAATTAGAAAAACTTTTGCAGGAGAAAACAGAAAAAGAAATGTATAGGGTGCGAGCAAAATATTATTTTTATGGGGATATTCCAGGCAAGTTGTTAGCCTACTGCTTGAAATCAGAACAAAATAAAAATGGAATTAATAAAATTAAAAGAGAGGATGGTCAACTGGTTTCATCTGAGGATAAGATTAATTAAACCTTTTACAATTTATATAGTGGTTTATGTAAGCCAGAGAAACAAGCAGGTTTGGTTAAAACTAAGGAATATCTTGGGGGCTTAATCTGCCTAAACTATAAGAACAACAAGCTTGCAGGTTAAGTGTGGAAATTATGGAAAGGGAAGGTCAAATGATTATTAAAGAATTATCTAATGGTAAACTTTTTCTTTTTTTTTAACCAGGAGAAACACACTAAGCTGAATGCTTGTTTACAGGTGCGACCTGGGAACACAAGGAAGTTAAGTAACTTGCTCAGAGTCACACAGTATGCAAGTGGGGGCTGTGGGACTCAAACCCAGGTCTTCAGGTGTGCCGTTCAGAGTCTTAAACCACTGCACTGATCCCCAGGCCCTGATGGCTTTTCTTTAGAAATTTATAAAAATCTTTGGGTATTTTGGTTCCTTGGTTGGTGAAGCTCTGTAACTCCTTTTTGAATGAGAATAAACTGCCACAATCACTAAGTGAAGCTAAAATTATTCTGTTACCTAAGAAAGATAAACCTTCAGAGTATTGTAGCTCACATAGACCCATATCATTGTTGAACACTGATTATAAAATGTTTGCAAAACTTTTGGAAGTAAGGCTGGCCAAATTTGTTCCTAGTCTTATTCATGAAGATCAAGTGGGTTTTATAGAAGGGAGAAGATTACAACTTAACACCAGAAAAACCTTTGATATAATTATATAGATACATAGACAATGTTGGCAGATAAGGGCCTATGGCCCACCCAGTCTTCCCATTTCAGTTTATGTTTTCCTAGAAGTCTGTTGCCCCTTACCCCTCACCTCCAGAATTCCTTTATGTCTATCCCATGCATTCTTAAATCCTGTGATTGTTTCAGCCCCCACCACTTCCTCTGGCAGGGTGTTCCACTTGTCAACCACCCATTCTGTGAAGAAATTCTTCCTCATGTTTCCTCTGAATCATCCTCACTCCAACTTCATCCCATGCCCTCTAGTCCTAGAACATCTTTTTCACTTAAAAATAGTGCATTCCTGCACCCTGTTCCTCCCTGTAAGATACTTGTATGTCTCTATCATATCCCCTCTCTCCATCCTCTCCTCCAGGGAGTACATGTTCAGCTTCTTCAACTTGTCCTCAGAGGACTTGTGATGCAATCCATGCACCATCTTTGTTGCCCTCCTCTGAACCTTTTCTACCCTATGTCCTTACGTAGGTAAGGTCTCCAGAACTGTACACTGTACTCCAGGTGGGGCCTCACTAGTGTCTTGTATAGTGGAATTATGACCTCCCTTTTCCTGCTGGTGATGCCCCTGCCTATGCATCCCAGCATCCTATTTGCTTTATCTGCTGCCTTGTCACACTGTTTCCCTACTCTTGAGGTCATCAGAGATGATAACCCAAGATCCCTTTCCTGCTTGGTGCATGCTATATCCTCACTCCCCAACTGATATACTGTGCCAGGGTTTTTGTGCCCCATATGCATTATCTTGCACTTCTTTGCATTGAATTTCAACTGCCAAACCCCTGACCATTCTTCAAGTTTCTGCAGGTCCCTTCTCATTCTGTCTACACCCTCTGGTGTGTCTACTCTGTTACAGAGCTTTGTGTCATCAGTGAACAGTGAAATTCTGCCTTCTAGGTCCTGCACAATGTTACTGATGGAAGATGTTGAATAGGACCGGTCCAGCACACTGATCCCTGTGGTACCCCACTGGTCACTCTTCCCTCTGTGGAGTGACAGTCATTTACCACCACCCTCTGTGTCCTGCCGCCCAGCCAGTTACCTACCCACCACACTACTGTCCTGCCCACACCCATATTCCCCAGTTTGTGTAATAGTCTTCTATGTGGCACAGTGTAAAGGCCTTGCTGAAGTCCAGATAAGCCATGTCCACTACCCTCCCCTGATCCACCTCCCTAGTCACCCAGTCAAAATTTCAACGAGGTTGGTCTGACATGACCTCCCTGGTGAAACCATGCTGCTTGGGTACTGTAGTCCATTGACAAACCAGATGTTCCACAATCTCTCCTTCAGTAGTGCTTCCATGATCTTCCCACTACCGAGGTGAGGCTGACTGGTCCAGTTCCCGCCTCTTTGTTCCCACTTTTGTATAAGGGGACTACATCTGCTATCCTCCAGTCTTTGGGTACTCTCCTGTTTCAGTGATCGCTAAACAGGATAGCCAAAGGTTCAGCCACCACCTTCTTAGTTCTTTAGGACCCTGGTGCACCCCATCTGGCCTCATTGCTTTATCAACTCTTATTACTTCCAGTTCCTTCAGGACCCTTTCTCATGTAAAGGGACTTGTGTCCATTTCTGCACCATTCTCACCACTTGTACTCCCTTCAGACCCATTACCCTCCTCTTCCTCAGTAAAGACTGAGCAGAAATACCTGTTCAATATCTCAGCTTTACTGTTGCCATCCTCCACGTAGCCCCCATCCTCCCCCTTCAGTCTCACTATCCCTCCCTTTACCTTTCTTTTTTCACTTATGTACCTGTAAAAGGTTTTGTCCCCTCTGCCCACTGATTTTGCAATGTGTTCTTCTGTCTGAGCTTTGGCTTCCCTTACTGACCTCCCTGCCCCCTTTGCTTCTCCTGGTACTTCTCCCTATCCCCTTCTGCCTGTGTCTTTTTGTATTGCCTGAATGCAATCTTTTTGGCTTTCACGTTCTTTGCTACCTCTTTGGAAAACCATAATGGTCTCCTCTTCCCTTTCCCCTTGCTAACCTGCTTAATGGATAATTCTGTTTCTCTTGTAATCCCCATTTTAAATACTGCCCACTGTTCCTCAACCCCTGATTCCTGCCCCATTCCCCTTAATGCCTCTTTCAAGTATCTCCCCATTTTCCCAAAGTTTGCCCACCTAAAATCCAGGATACGTGTTTTTGTGTGGTTTGGTTCTGCTCTTTCTGTGATTTCAAACCACAATGACTGGTGGTCACTGTTCTCCAGGTGCTCCCCCACTGTTACTCCCATCACACTGTCCCTGTTTGTGAGCACAAGGTCCAATATTGCCTTCTGCCGAGTTGGTTCCATGACCAGTTGCTTGAGGAAGGCACCCTGAAGGGAGTCCAGGATAAATCTGCTCTAGTTGATGCTGCTGCTGGGATGCTCCAGTCCACGCCTGGAATATTGAAGTCTCTAACCAGTACTACCTCACCCTTGTCTGTCATCCTTGGATGGCTAGCATCAGCTCCCCATCTGTTTCTTCCTCCTGGGATGGTGGTCTATAGACCACACCTGTGTGGATGGCTGGCCCCATTTTCCTTTCCGGCTTAACCCACAGTATCTTTCCCCCATTTTGTTCCTCCTGGATCTCTGTGGCCCTTATGTCATTTTTCACATACAGTGCCACTCCTCCTCCCTTCCTGCCTGCCCTGTCTCTTCTGAATGTGTTGTAGCCAGGTATGGCCATCTCCCAGTCATGGTTATCATTACACTAGGTTTCAGTGATGGCCACAATGTCCAGGTCTGACTGCACCATGACAACCTCCAGATCTTCCATCTTGTTGCTAAGGCTACTGGCATTTGCACACGTGGCTTTCCATGATTTGACCTCTCTAGACTGTTTTGCTGTTCTACTCCAGCCCCTTCCTTGGTTGTCCTTTATCCCTGGTTCTCCTTGCTGTCTGCCCTTCTGCTGAATTTTGCCCCTTTTCTGCCTATCCACCTCTTGGGCACTAATCTCCATCTTTTGCACACTGCTTTGTAGAGATAGCCACTCCTCTTTTTCACTGGTTCCACAGCTAGCTGTGGGGAGTGAGCAAGTAGGTACCCTCCTTGCTGGCCAGCAACCCCCCTTTGCTAGTTTAAATGCTTGTCAATGTAGCATTTAAACTTATCATTGAGTGCTTGGATTCTCCTCCAGGAGGAATGCAGGCTGTCAGGCTTGAACAAACCTCCATCCCTCCAGGTGGGTCCCCAGTCACCAATGAATCCAAACCCTTCCTCATAGCACCAGTTCTTCAACCATGAATTAAAGTTCCTGGTGCATGCACCACTATGCTCTCCCTTGCCTCTCGCAGGTAGTACTTCTGAGAAAGTGACAGAAGTAGCTACTTGCTTGAGACCCCTTCCCAATTTCTTAAACTCTTCCTGAACTTCCTTTGGCTCCCCATTTGCTAGGGCATTAGTACCTAGGTGGATAATGACATCCAGCTCACCCTCCCGTCTTGTCTTCCCAGTGATCCCCAGGATCTTCCTTCCATCCCTCCCCGCCATGGCACCTGGTAGGCACCTCACCTCCCTGTCCTCTCCCTCCTGTGTGCCTAGCTGGATCCCTCTTATGATGGATTCCCCCACCAGGATTTGCTTCCTCCTCCTCTGGGGTCCACTGCTTTTCCCACTGAGGTCACCTCCTTGGCTAACCTCCACATCCATTCCTTCCACTTCTCTGGGTACCTCTATTTGGTTGTCCCCATTTGCCAGTGTGGCATATGAGTTCTTGAGTGGAACAGGATCTGGGATGTGCCTCTGCCTGACCGCTCTAACCCTCCCTGAGCCCACTGTCATCCAATGCTCCTCGTTCTTGGCATCCTTTGAGGCAGTTGTATTGGACTGGGTGGTCTCTGGATAGGGGTGATGGTACTCCTGACCCAGTTTACTTCTGCTCTGAGTCTAGCGACCTCATCCCACAGTCCAGAGAGATGCATGCAAATAGGGCAGCACCTCAGTGTCCAGAAGGTCTGCCTGAATATGGCTGCTCCACAGCCACTGCATTGCACCACTCCCCACATTATACTACAATTATACTGCTATTCCGCTACTTGTCTGCTACTGAAACTCTCCTAGTTCCCTTTTTATTAATTTACTGTCCTAAAAATTCTGCCACTGATCCTCAGATACTTTTCTATTTAAAAAAAGAAAATAAACCAAGAATAGGGTTACCACCTTTTAGGAAGCTCAAATTGGGCCATTTCTTACTGAAACATGGTTTTTCGCAGGACAATACATAACCACGACCAATGCAACAGACTTGTTTTCTCTATATAATCAGAATTAAGGCTAAGTATTGCAGTTTCTTAGTTGCTTCTATTGTTTCTGATAATTTTAAGGTATTTTAGTTAAGATATTTGTAGTTTTCTGCAACATTTAGTGAAAAGATAGAAAATATTTTTTCTACAATAAAATCAGAACATGTAGTATTTTTCATATTTTTTTGCAGGACACAGTTGCCCAAATCAGGACTGTCCTGCGAAAATCAGGACAGGTGGTAACCCTAACCAAGAAATAAATAAATGAGTCAAAACACTTGTCGTGCTGAGGGTGGGCTTCTTCACCCTTATGCCCTTCCTACTCCACACCCCTTACTATACCCTGTGTTTAGCTCCTGTCAATCAGATTTAACAGGGCATATAATTAAGAGTTGGGGAAGGGGAGGGAGGGGGGCGAAAATTTGCAGCAATTAAAGACAGCAAAGAAATACACCACCACTACGTTTTAAATTTTCAACAGCCCAAAAACAATTCTAAGTAAAGACAACAAAGAAAGTACAGTGTCACTAAAAGCCCACAATCTAAGTTTAAAAGAAAAATAGCAATTACCAGTTACTGTAAGGGCACTGAATTGAATATGTTTCCTTCCCTTCTGACTTCATGCACATTCAGGGACAGACGCTGCCCACCTGTCATTAGATGCTGAAAAAGCCTTTGACCATGTGCAGTAGCTATTCCTGATGGAAGCATTGGAGAGTGTTGGTTTCAGTGGTAATTTCTTAAGGTGGCTACAGTTAATTTATACTGACCCTTTAGTGTGTGTTAGGGCCAATTCAAATATTTCACCTTACTTTCCTGTACTAAGAGGGAAGAAGGCATGGATGTCCTTTGTCTCCCCTGATTTTCACACTTTTTTGGAACCATTGGCTATTAAAATTAGATCAGAAATTCAACAGTTGGAAATTTTATCAGAAACTGCCAATATGGTTATTGTGCTCCACACGGACAACATCCTGATTTCTACGGCCAGGCCCAATTATTCGTATCCACCTCTTAATATTTACTGGAAGAATTTGGGGCCATGTCCGGGTATAGGGTGAACTGGGGCAAATCAAAATTATTTTAACTAGGTGACTCCTTGAATTTAAGGGACACCACTCTTGTAGCTATAAATAAGGAGAAAATTAAATATTTAGAGGTGTTTCTAACATGAGATATCAATAAGACAATTCAATATAGTTATGATCCATTGATTGCCAAAATAAAATTGGATCTTGCAAAATGGCAACATTTTTCTTTACTTTTATTGGGTAGAATTAACATTTTAAAAATGAACATCCTCCCTAGGCTTCTTTTTCTATTTGAGTCTATTCCCTGCATTCTTAAAAAACATTTTTCTAGATTTGGATAAAATAATTCAGAAATTCCTATGGCAAGGATCTTCTTCTCATGTAGCCTTACATAAGTTACGATATAGTAGGGAAAAAGGGGGTTTAGGATGTCCAAATGTTGGGGTATATTACCTAGCTGCACAATTAGAAATTGTATTCCACTGGGTATTTAATTCAGATAAAAAACATATTGCAGGTATAGGGATAGAAGAGGAGGTTATTAATAATCCCAGGTTGATGTATTCTCTGTCTTTTTCTTCAATTAGGAATAGTAGCCCTCTTTCAGGGGCTTTGTCTACTTTGGCCTCTACAGCCTATGCTTTGGCACACTCCAATAAAATACCAGCTCACTATACCAGCTATTGCAACCACAAAAAAGTAGTGGTCTCCCATCTGCATTTTTTTTTGTTGTTGTTAAACTTTTTATCAAATATTTAGGTAATACAACATAATCAACAAACCAGAGATAATATGCATATGTCCCCAATAGCACCACATAAACGCAAAATAAGGAGTGAATGTTTACAATTCCAAGGTATGCAATCTAATATATGAAAATAACATATATAGACAGGACATAGTGATGTTATACTGATGTCATCCAGGGTACCATTCCTTGTAGTGAGAGGCCAAAGAATATAAGCATTCAGGATAGATAGCTACTGTGTAGTGAAAAAGCGTTACCAGAATAAGCCTCCATTGGAAAGAACTATAAACACACAAAACTATGTACTGTACAACAGAATTTGAGTGCTGTACAGCATGGGAAATGGCCTAAAGTGCTGAAAGAAATTTAATCTGGAAGGTGGTTACAAGGCAGTCAATTGAAGATGACCTCTATGGAGGCAAGTCAGTAGGTGGTTACACAGGATTAAGTCAGTAACCCAATTCCCTGCTTGTGGGGTAAAAACAAAAATGAGGGGGCTTATTAGATGACCCTGGGGTAAATGAGTGTTGGTAAGTATAAAAAGAACCACAGGTAAAAGAGTGGAGTTGAAGGGTATGACTGGCAATGTGTGACATGCGACCATACGTGGCAAGGTGAAAGAGTTCATCCAAAAAGGCTGAGGGAGAGGGTACTGTATTAGAGAATCACTCACGCAAGAGTAGACATTTAGCCACTACACTGGCATAAATCACTAAGTCCAGTTGCATCTTATTATGGTGTAAGATTCCCCTAGTGAAGCCAGTAAGGAAATGTTCCAGTGAGAGGGGAGTGGGGTACACAGTATCCTAGACATGACTTTCTGGATTACAGACCAATAATTTGTAAGGGCTGGGCAACTCCATAGGAGAGGGAAAAGATCCCCATTGAGTTGGTTACATCTCCAGCAGTGATTCAGTGGTATAATATGAGCAACATGTAGTATTGTAGGGGTAAGGTACAACCAGTGGAGGACTTTATTTTGAAGGAGCAGGCTCTTAGGATCCTTAAGTAGGTTGTGGGCTGTTTTCCAGCACTTTAGCCATTCATCCTCAATGATTCTGTGACCCGGGGACTTAGACCAATAGTTCCTACCAGGGGCAGTTTGGTCAGGAAGGCGGTCTCTGATTTGGGTATTAGCCTGATTTAGTAGCAAACAATTTAGACACTGAATACATGAGGTAAGATGGAGGAAAGGTTTGAAGTTTTTTGAGAAATGGCTCTAGGGCACAACACAATTGTAAGTATTTCTAGATGTCAGTACTGTGTAGATTATAGCAGAGTTCAAGTCATTGGAATGAATCTAGTGACAGATTGTGGATTAAGAAGGCCAAACAGTGAATGAATGCCTGAAAATTATCATTTTACCAGAAAACAAATACCCCTTATCATAAGAACAAGAAAATCTAGCATTTTTCAAGGAAAAAAACTTACCCCTTACTCTAAGAGCAAGAACATTTGCCATTTTACATAAAAAACAAATACCCCTTATCATAAGAAAAAGAAAATTTAGCATTTTAAATGGAAAAAATACCCCTTATCATAATAACAAGAGCATATACCATTTTACAGGAAAACCAGTACCTCTTTTAAGAGAAAGAACATTTATCATTTTACAAGAAAAAAATACACGGTATCATGAGAACAGGAAAATTTGCTATTTTACAAGAAAAAATATCCCTTAACAAAACAAAAGTTAGGGACCACTACTTTTTTATGTTTTAGTTTAAGCTCTGTTCCATCTTCACCTGGGAAAAGGATGGACCAGTGCCTTCAGGAGGGGAAAAGAGGAGCGGGGGAGAGGGGAACACAGATGTAGTAACAGAGGAGGATAGAGTGAGGGAAGGGTTGCTGGCATTGAAGGGGACACATCACCAGGCTCAGACAGAGTACATCCAAGGGTACTAAAGGAACTGGCTGAGGAGCTGGCAGGGCCACTGGCAGACCTATTTAATAGTTCGCTAGAGTCAGGCGTGGTACCACAGAACTGGAGAACAGTACATGTAGTGCCCCTCCACAAAAGCTGTCCCAAGGATGACCCAGGGTATTACAGACCAGTCAGTCTGACCTCCACTGTGGGCAAGCTCAAGGAGACCATACTAAAGGAAAGGTTGGTGGAATATCTAGAAGAACATGGTTTCCAGGATGAGAGGCAGCATGGGTTCATGAGGGGAGATCATGTCAAACAAATCTGATTGACTTCTTTGACTGTGTCACTAAGACAGTAGACAGGGGCCAAGCAGTAGTCTTCCTCTATCTTGATTTCAGCAAGGCCTTTGACTCTGTGCCCCACAAAAGGTTGATCAGGAAGTTGGTGGATCTTGGGGTTGGGGAAAAGATGGCCAGATGGGTGGAAAACTGGCTGAGGGACAGAACTCAGACAGTGGTTGTGGGGGGAGAGTTATCTGGCACCAGCGAGGTAACCAGTGGGGTTCCACAGGGCTCAGTGCTGGGTCCGTTGTTGTTCAGTGTCTTCATCAATGACACTGAGGATGGCATTGAGGGCACAATGTGCCTATTTGTGGATGACACCAAGCTCTGTGGGGAGTCAACACAGCTGAATCGATACAGGATCTACAGGAAGATCTGGAAAAGCTGGGGAGGTGGTCCAGGATCTGGCAGCTTGGCTTCAATGCCAAGAAATGCAAAGTTATGCATATTGGAGCCAAGAATCCCAGGACAGACTACTACCTGGGTGGAGTCTGAGTATCTGCATCAGAGGAGGAGAAGGACCTGGGAGTGATGATCACTAGTGACCTGAAGCACTCCACGCAGTGCAGGAAAGCAGCAGCAAAGGCAAATAAGATGCTGGGATGCATATCTAGGAGGATCAGTAGTAAGAGAGAGGAGGTTATACTGCCCTTGTACAGGTCACTGGTAAGGCCACATCTAGAGTATGGAGTACAGTACTGGTGCACAGACCACAAAAGGACATTGACCTGCTGGAGAAGGTCCAGAGGAGGGCTACAAAGATGATAGCTGGTCAGCAGGGTAAGGCTTATGAGGAGAGGTTGAGGGCACTGAACATGTACTCCCTGGAAGACAAGAGAGAGAGAGGGGACATGATTGGGACCTTCAAGTACTTGAAAGGGATAAATAAGATTGATAAGGTGAGTCTCTTAAAGTGGAGTGGCAACCATAACATCAGGGGGCACAGTCTTAAGCTGGAGGATGGAAGGTTTAGGAGGGAGGTCAGGAAGCACTTCTTTACAGAGAGGGTGGTGGACACTTGAAATGCACTGCCAAAAGAGGTCATCTCATTGAAGACAGTGGGCAGCTTTAAGAGAGGCTGGGATAGACATAGGGGAAGGTAAGGATCATGTGGGAGGATGGGAAGAGTGGGAGGGAGGGCAGGGACATTAGCTCAAGCTGTGGATCCTGCAATATGAGCAGACTTGATAGACCAAATGGCCTTCTTCTACTGGCTTCTTTGTATGTTTGTATAAAAAAAAATCCTCCAATGGCTTCTGGCTGCCAAGGGAGGATAAAGCTGGAGGGAAAGGGACACATGGAGGAGGCTGTGGTGTGGGTTACAAAAAAATAAAATACCCTGTCCGCAAGACCCAACATAAAAGTGGCTTCTGACTGCTGAGTGAGGATGGTGTTGGAGAGAGAGAGAGAATGAGAGAGAGAGAGAGAAAGAGAGAGAGAGAGAGAGAGAGGAGATGGAGATGGTGGTTACAAAAAAAAAAATTGTGGCTGGATTTTCAAAGCTCGGTCACAAACTGCGCCAATGGCAGCTTGCCCCGAGTGCCACTGAGTCATGGACCCTGCAACAGGGTTCCAGTGCCTAAGTCTTGCAGCTTGCAGCAACAGTGGCAGTGTGCCAAACAGATGGTACATCCCCGAGGTCTCCCACAATAGCTGGGGTGGTGGTGGGATGGCAGCTGTGCCTTTGAAAAGGAGTACAGGTGGCTTGTACCCCCCACACCACCACCACTGATCCACCTGTAACCTAAATGGTTAACAAACTGTTTAACCTGTTGATCTAGTGGTCGGACCCCACCCCGATATGCTGTAATGCATGTTGTTATAATAAAACAATCAGTCCATGGTGATCTAGTGGCTCCCCCCCTCCAGTCCCCGATATGCCCATAATGTGCATTATTAGAAAAATTTTGATTCCCTGGGGGCTAGCCCCCTCCCCCAGCCCCAGTATACCAGTAATGCACAATATTAAATCATATCATTAATTTAATTTATCTGGGTCCCCACCCCATGCCCCATATGCCCGAATATGGATAAGCTGACAACATCCCATCCTGGTGGTCTAGTTGCCCCCAACCCCCACCCCACTAGGCAGTGCCCAGTTGGTCCCTGGTGACTGTATACAGTATGCGCTCTGACAGTTCATTAGGCGTCTGGCCATGGTGGTTTGAGGAGAGTTGTGCCAGGCACCTGATCGGGGTTCAGGATGGGGGGAGCAGGATAGTGTACACTACCTGGTGGGGTGGGGGGTTGGGGGGCCACTAGACTACCAGGAGAAGATGTTGTCAGCTTCAGGCATATAGGGCATGAGGCAGGGACCCAGATCACAAGTAAATTATTGATATGCTTTAATATTGTGCATTACTGGCATACTGGGGCTCGGGGGCTAGCTTACCAGGGTATTACATTTTTTTTCTAATAATGCACATTATGGGCATATTGAGGATTGGAGGGGGGAGCTGCTAGATCACCAGGTACCAAATGTTTTATTATAACAATATGCATTAAACATATGGGGGTGGGGAGAGACACAGTGGTGTCTGGTTGCCAACCCTCCCAGACGGTGTTTAAGTACCGTTAGACCAGACCTTGGCTGGTCTATATGTACTTAGCCCTTTGTCCTTGTGGAAGGTTTTGAGAATGCAACATTAGGGGATATGGCTGCCTGCATCTGCCGCAAGGCTCCTAGCACTATGCCACAGCCCCTTTTGTGGCGCAAGGTTTGTGCAAGCCCCTTTTGGTGCAAGCAGCCTGTGTCTGATGCAAGCTGCTTTGCAGAATAGCTCCGGGTGCATTCCTTGATGCAAAGTGCCTTTTGCGTCAGACATGTTTGATGCAAGCAACTTGCATCCTTCTCAGAGCTTTGAAAATCCATCCCCCTGTCTCTAAAGCCCCAACACAAAAGTGACTTTAAAACAAGCATTTGTCAATGCCGAATGTTGCTTGCTTGTATGTGCTGGCTAGGCATTTGGAAGTGATAGTTCCATGCCATCCTCCCAAGACATCCACTGTGTCTTTCCGCTCAGTATTCACAGAAGAGTGGGAAGGGCAAGGGCCACCACAGTACAGCAGTTGCCAAGGGGGTGAAGAGGTGGACAATAGTCCATTCAAAGGCAAAAGAGTCCTGCAGGAGCTCACTACATTGAAGGTGGACAAAGCAATGGAACCAGATGGCATACGCCCAAGGATATTAACAGAACTGTGAAGGGAGATAGCAGTACCTCTGGCAGCCATGTTCACTGAGTCATTCAACATGAGTGAACTGGAGGAGGGAACATGTGGTCCCTCTACACAAGTCCAGCAGCAGGGAGGAGGCAGGGACAATAGGCCGTTCAGCCTCACCTCAGTAGTGGGGAAGATCATGGAGACATTGCTTAAAGAAAGGATAGTGGGGCATCTAGATGCCATCAGAGCCCAGGACCATAGACAACATGGATTCACAGTGGGGACATCATGTCAGATAAATCTGGTTGATTTCTTTGACTGGGTGACAAAGGAAGTGAATCAGGGTGGGCAGTGGATAACGCCTACCTTGATTTCAGCAAAGCCTTTGACACCATCCCATATAGGAGGCTGATAAACTAGCTGGGTAGGCTGGGCATGGGGGAAAGGGTGGTAAACTGGGTTAGAAACTGGCTAACAGACAGGAGGCAGAGAGTGGTGGTAAATGGTGTGCAGTCTAGGGAGAGGGGGCGACCAGTGGGGTGCTGCAGGGATCAGTCATGGGGCCAGTTCTGCTCAATGTCTTCATTAGTATTACTGCAGAATGTCTGAAGGGAATTTTTTCACCAAATTTTCAACATAGCCATTTTAAGACCTCTGCTCATGAACAGTGTCACTGTGATTTTCTTAATGTGTCCCATACATTGATTTCACACACTGACTGTGCCATTATGCGCTACATGGGCGGAAACACATTTTGGGTGAGATGTGAAAAATGACAGCTGTACTGTTCAAAAGGAGGTGTGGTAAAATGGTAATGTTGAAATCTGGAGGAAAATATTGAAAATCCGCGAACTCACGTGTGCGTGGGAACTGCACAACGCACGCTCGTAAAACAGTCATTTTTAGGAATTTTTTCACCAAATTTTCAACATAGACTTTTTGAGAGCCCACCTTATGAACACTGGCAGTGTGATTTCCTTAATCGGTCCCGAAAGATGATTTCACACAGTGACCGTGAAATCACCCTTCGGGCCCTATTAACTCCATGACAGTGCAAGAATTCATGAGGAGGGGTCCCAAAAACCCCATGTTGAAAATTTGGGCCCAAAATTCCCAAAAATGCCTGAGATATGCAACAAAGCTGAAAAAACCCTATCTATCCCATTATACAGCTTACCGGCATTTCCTCAGTTCGAGGTCGGCTTTGAAGAGTGCAGACGTGTTCCCGGTCCACCGAAGATCGTCGCGCCGGGTCCTGAGGCATGGGGTGGGGGCGGGGGGAGGCAGGGAAGTGAGTGGTGGTGCGGGTTGTGGGAGGGGGGCAGGGAGAAGCGCCGAGGGACAGTTTTTGTATTTACAGGTTTTTGTTTTTTTCACTAAGACTACGAGGGACGAAGACTATGAGGGACGTTTGCCACACTGGGGTGGGCTCCCAGCATGGCAGCTGGAAGATTGTTGGGGGGGCTGGAGCCGATGGGGGATTGGGAACCCCCGTCGGCCATAACATCAATTTGCCATGCTGGGGTGGGATCCCAGTGTGGCACCTGGATGCTTTGAGGGGGGTGTGCAGCCGACGGGGGATTGGGCACCCCAGTTGGCCATAAAACATTTTGCCACACTGGGGTGAGCTCCCAGCGTGGCACCTGGATGCTTTGGGGGAGGTGTGGAGCTGACGGGGGATTGGGCACCCCCGTCAGCCATAAAACATTTTGCCACGGTGCACCTGGATGCTTTTGGGGCGTTGAGCCGACGGGAGATTGGGCAATCCCAGTTGGCCATACAGTGGGGGGAGGGGGAAGGGGCATCAGCACGCAGTGTGTGTGCATGCGAATGTGTGTGTGTGGAGGGGGGAGCGCTGCTCACTCAAGCAGAGCTCTCCCTTTCAACTGTATGCCACTGCATTTTCAGCTTGTTATAGACAGCTGCAGCAGTGATTGGGGAACTGGAGCAGCACCTACAAACACACTGACTGCATTGGAAGACGGGTGCCACACCTCCGAAAACTCAGATGATGGCACTATGCTCCTTGCACATGCGTGCAAGCAACATAAAAAGAAGGAAAGTTATGAGAGAGAGAGGGAGAAAGAGAAAAAGAGAGCTTGAGAAATAGACAGAGATCAGAGAGTTAATGTATCCTGTCCTGCCCTGACCTGACTTGTAGTAGAGAATTGTTTTTTTATTTTTTGTTAAAGTAAACAAGGAGGAAACAGAAACCTGTTGATCTTCCTGGACTAAAAGTCTCCACCACTCATTCACACTAGTGGGACTACGCCAGAGGTGCTAGAACCCCACAGGAGCCAAAAATCTTTAGGAGGGCTGGTGCTGGGATAGGACTATGCAAGCAAGGCACCATGAGACTAGTTTGTGCTCTATAGGCTATCTTGGTATTGACCCTCTAACTGCCTCAGTTCCTTTTCTCTTGCCATTGAGTGTGCTTTGATGATGCATTGCTTGCCTGCCAAGAGTCAAGTCTTCATCTATACGACAGCAGCTATAGCCATTCAGTATTAGAGTAACTTACCATTTCTAGTGTTCTTTTCTTATTTAAAAAAAAAAGAAGAAGAAGAAGATGATGAAGAAAAAGAAGTAGAAATTCTCAGCCTGCCATCAATGGAGTCGACTTTAGACAGTAGCAGTGATGGTAGGGAGACTTCGTTTGAAAGCTGTGATGACAGTGGGGCTGCGTCCAGTCCACTGCTCTTTGCAGAGCGGAGGTCTGACCACAGGCAGTCTGGTGCTTGGGGGGGGGGTGACAATCCACCTGAAGCACGAAAGTAGTGGTCCCGTTCCCGACCTCGATTGGGAACTCGGCTCCGCTTGACCTAGAGCTCTTCTTCCTCCTGTTGGTGGAAGAAGAATCAGTGCCACTCGAAGTCACCCTCTGGTACATCTGCGCAGGGATTGTCAGTGATGGAGTGAGATAGGCCTGAATCGACTCCAGTTGGTTCCTCTGTGGCTCTGCTTTTAGCTACCATAATCTTTGACACCGGTTCCCGTCTCTGTCCTAGATGGGGCTCCAGTGGGCAGTTTCACCTCTGGGTCACTCTTTTAGAGCAGGGGGTATGGCGTTCTCCCAGTTGACCTGGCCAGTGGACCAAGTTCTGAGGCATTCAGGCCTTGGAGCCACTGGACCACAGCCGGGTTGGTCGGGCCAGGATGTGCATGGTGCCTTCTCTGGTGCCAGCACCATCAACACTGTCTCTTCCTGCCTACCCTCTCTCCTTTTCCCTGCATGGGCTGACACAGGTACTGCTTTCTTTCCCCTCATTTCTTCAGGTTTAAGTCCAGTAGTGGTACTGGTGCCATGCATGCTGATGGCACCGCATATGGTGCTGTGATGTCGGTGCCAGCAATGGTGCTGAATTCTTCAACACCAATCCAGGTGCCGGCATCTCCCATGTTCCTGGCCTAGACCTGCTTTTTGGAGGTTATTCTGGGGTAGAAGTGGATCTGGATGAGTCTGTCCCTGTTCTGCTTTGTCGAAGACACAGTGGAGACTCATTTTATGGGCTGGAAGGCAAGCCTTCTGTATCAGTGTGATGGAAGATCTTCCTTCCTGTTTTTTCCTCAGGTATATGGGGTCCACCATAACATTTCAGTCCTCATCTGTGGACCAAGGCAGAACTCTGTGTCTTGAGTTCCTACATTTCTCAGTATGAGTACACTCTGTGGAACACTCTCAATTCAATGGTCAAGATCCTCTCAGAAGCTAACACTTGATTGCTAAGGACAATTAGCCCAATAATCAGCTAAAAGCTTTTGTAGATGCCTACAACTCTGCCACTAGGGCAGCTGCTGCTGGCAGCAGGTGGCTAACATCTCCTTCATGGTGCTTATCTGTTCGGCCCTCAGGTTGAGCTCTGGAGGCCACTCAGAACAATTGGACTGCCTTTTAAATAACAGGCGGCACCTGCTGCTTCTCAGAGGGATGAGAACCGTCAACATCCTCATAAGAGGCAGTCCTTTCAAGATAAGAGGCCTATGTGCCTTTATCAGGAAACAACCCCTCAGCCTCGAAGAGAACACAGTAGAGGATACAGGGCCCGAAAGTACCCTGTATCAATCTCTGTGGATCCGGCCCAGGTTCCACCTCAGCTGTCTGAAGGGGATGCCTCTTGGTGGTAGGGGCACATCTAATTCAGATTTACAAGCAGTGGAAGTCCATTACAGCTGACATATGGGCCTTCGGGATTGTCCGAGAGGGATACTCTCCCATTTTGCAGAGATTTCCCCAGATGTTCCACCCAGTGGCAGCCCAGTCTGTCCGCCTCTCAGTCACACTCCCTTGCTTCTAAGATACAGGACCTCTGTGGGAAGTGGGTAGTACGAGTTTTTCCAAAGCAGAATGAAGCACAGGTTCCTATTTCCTTTGCTTCTGGTTCCAAGAGAACAGGCGGCATGTGCCCATTTGTTGTCCTTGGAAGATTAAACAAGCACCTGTTCAGGGAAGAGTTCACTAAAACCTTGGCGTTCAAGTCTTCACTTCCTGGACATTTGGCTCCTAGCCAGTCCATACTGGCGAGAGACACAGGAAACAGTTGCCACAGCTTCTTAGTTGTTCTTCCCAGGAGAGGTATTCTGATTCAGGGAAGGTGCCAGTTCCATCTTCCCAGCAGCTCCTCTTCTTAAGAGCCCTCCTGTATTCTTTCAGGGTGTCAGTTTTTCTTTTCAGAGGACAGAAGAAACAACATCTTCAGATGACTTTACATCACGGAAAATTACTCTATTTGGGCCCTTTTGATGGAGCAGATGCTGGGGCCCATGGCATCCTCCACAGCAAGCAATGGTCTTTCACCACACATCCACAATCCTCCATACAAAATGACAGAGTCTCAGACAAAACCTGTCATGGAGAGCTCACTGTCAACACCTCCACGCTCAGGTGTGGAGCCAGGAGGAACCTCATCTTTTCATAAAATATCTGACAGATGAGAACTGTCTTATACGTCAAGTAATGAAGAATACCCTTTGTCATGAAATGATCCCACTTCAGATGGATGACAAAGCTGTGATGTATTACATCAGCAAGCAGTGTGGGGCACCATCCTGCCCTCTCTGCAGTTTGACCGTCGTGCAGTCACTATTTAAGGAGTGGGGCACTTTGGATCAGGTCCTTTTTTGTGTTATGTCTCAATGCAAACTGCCTCCATCCTGCTTTGAAAATCCAGACCCTGGTGTTTTCTGGCAGAATGTATTCACTGTAGTAGACAAGATGCTTCCTGTATGCTTTCCTCCTCTTCCCTTAGTTCAGAGGGTACTGCTCAAGTTGTAGGCACAGGGAGGCAGGATTGTTCTCATCATCCCAGACTGGCCCCGACAGATATCATTTGTTCAACAGTCTGTCAGGTGTTCCCCCGAACCGACTCTCTCCATGAGTGGACCCTCTGACTCAGGGACTTTAGTCCATCCTAACCTGTGCTCCCTTCATCTCCATGCCGAGCTCCTGAGGAAATGGAAGTGGGCAAGTTAAGTTCCCCAGACCATTGCAGACATTTTCTTAGCCACACATTGGCCTTCCTCCAGGAGGGCTTACGCAGCTAAATGGAAACACTTCTCCATCTGGTGTGCAAAGTCCCATCTGGACCCTTCGGTTTCCCACCAAGTAAGGTGCTGTGGTGCATCTTGGACCTGTTATACACAGGTCTCTAATACTCAGCAGTGGAGGCACTCCTCTGCATGTTTTCAGTCTATCTTGAGCCAGTAGGGAACATGTCACTGGCTCACTTACCGTTAGTCAAGTTTTTTTTTCCCTACTTACTTCGTTAACTCCAGATTGAAAGAGTGCTCCCTTCATTCTCTGGATTTTAAGAGGGTTCTGCGATTCTGCATCGACAGAATGAAAAAGATACACAGTCCGAGCAACTATTGTCCTGTTGCTCAGGATCAGGATTTTGTTTTGGCAGTGAGGAAGTCATCTGAAGAGCACTGCCGTCTGAAGAACGTGAAGCCCTGCTGACTGGAAGTTTGTGAAGAGGTCTGGATTGCTGAATCCTAGGAATCACCTGCTTTACAACCTGGGAGGTGGTGAGCCTTTGACCAACTGCTTTGGGTTTATACTGGATTCGGAGCCTCACGCTTGCTTCTCTGGGCTGACTGGTACTGTACAATTTGGTGGGGACAGGGTTTTGGATTGGGGAGCAGCGGCTCGAACTGAGCTCTCTGAGGGTGAGGGGGTGAGCAGGAGCTCACCGGAGGGTGCTGTCTCTCTGCTCATCTCGGGGAGTTCTTGTCACGGAGTGATTTTAGGTTTGCTCTGTTTCAGGACTCTGACCCAGGTGGGGAGCTCGGTTTTGGCTGGCTGCAAACTGGCTGATACCCTAGGGTCCTGTCTTCTTGGTTGCCATAACAACTCCTGTTAAGGAGTTATACTGTTATGCTGCATGAACTGGAGGTGTTTGCTGACTGTTCGACCTAGGTATTGTTTTGAGCAGATTTTCCATTATCAACTTTGGCCTGCATCAGCAAGTCTCTGGTTAAAGTGCTCTCTTGGATAAATTGGCTCCATCCCTGGGGATAGAAGGAGACTGTTCTTATCCTATGGTAATGTTTGGGCTAAACAGACTGACTGATTTGGTGAGGCAGTGAGAGGGCCTCGGGACTTATACTTCCACTTTTTCTGGTTACTGCTGTGGTGAGAGAACAGCAACTGGACATTTTATTTTGGGTGGGGGTGAGAGCCCCACTACTCCAAATTTTGATTTTATATATTTATTCTTGCAGAATTTGTATTTAACACTAAGATTTAGGACAAACCCCTAACTTTTTAGCAGTGAGAACGTGTAGTATTATTTTTAATTGGTTTGTTAATTTTGTGTTTGCTTCTTTTTGTTTTGTGAGAGGATTTTTAGAAGGAATTTGTTTTGTTTTATTATTATTTCTTCCTCCCACCCTCAACACTGTGAGAGAGTCTTGGGGGGGGGGTTAATTGGTTTTGTTTAGTTGTTCTTTATTGTAGTTACTTTAATTATAGTTTAATAATTTTAGTTAGTTGGATTTAATTGTTCAAAGATCTGATTCTTAAGTTATACATTATTTTGTTTTTAATTCATTCAAATCTGAGAATTTGTATTTTATGTGATGTGTCTAACTGTTGCCCCCCCAGTCGTGCGCTAGTCAGCCTCTGCTCTTCACTCCCTCCGCCCTTTTTATACCTCCCCTCTAGTTTTTTCCATCTACCAATGCTGCTGGGCTTTAGGCATTGCCTGTAGGAGGGAGGGATGGGGTGGTGGGGGTGAACAATGGAGGTGAGTGGAGCGGAGCGCTCCCTTTAGGGTGATTAAGCCCAGGAGATGCCCTGGGTGAAATGGAGCTCGGAGCACGGACCACCTTGTTTGGTCCCCATACCCAAGGGCACCACCATTAGTGATGGGCAGGTAGTCGGGGCAGCCCAAGAGTTCTGTCCAACCCGGGCGGTGTTATGCAATGCCAGATCTGCCCATAACAAGACTGCTATAATCACTGATCTTGTTGGCTCGAGAGATCTGGCTTGCATCACCGAGACTTGGCTGGATAATAGTGCGGGACCTTTATTGGAGGCTGCAATTCCAGCCGGGTACATGGTGATACATCGCCTGAGGTTGGACCACGGGGGGGGGGTGCAGTCTGTTTCAAGACCGAATTGGCTCTCACTAGTGTTTCAGTTGAGGAGACCACCTCCTTTGAATGTGCTGTTGTAGCAGGTGTGGGCTATTGAATTGCTCTCATCTACCGGCCACCAGAAGATGAGAAGCAATTCCTTAAGGAAGTAGCGGACTTCGTTGTCAACTTGGCTTTTGAGTCTCCCAGGCTGATGGTCCTGGGTGACTTTAATGCATTGGTCAACGATGAACTCTCACAATTTGGACAACACTTCCTCCAGTTAATGGAGTCACTGGGCCTAACACAGGTGGTTACCACTGCTACACATAAAGCTGGCCATTCTCTTGACTTGGTCTTCCTCTTGGGGATCGAGGCCTCTGACGAGGGGGTGGAACCAGTCAGTTGGTCAGATCATTACACTGTGAGATTCAATTTTGGCATCCCACCTTGTAGGCCACCCTGTGGAGATGGTCAAATACCCCTTTGCAGAATATTACTTCCAATGGCCTTGCTGCGGTTCTTGACCTATCACAATTCCCTGTGCATTGCAATGATCCAGAGGCATTGGTTGTGGCTTATAATACCGCCATTATCCCTGCCCTGGATTTGATTGCTCCAGTTCATGTGCGTTCTCTCTCCCTTCGACCTCGGGCCCCATGGTTTGATGGGGTCCTGAGGGAGTTGCAGCAACTTGGACGCAGGTTAGAACGTTGTTGGTGAAAGTCTGGCCTGGATGCTGACCACCTTAGACTGTTAGAACATTATCAACTCTATCAGTCAGAAATTTCTCGTAAGAAGGCAGAGCTCCTGTCGGGGGAAATTTCTGCTGCTCAGAACCGACCAGCTCAGCTGTTCAGAACTGTTGACAGATTGTGCAACCCAACCTGTCTACAGCTCCGTAGAGCGTTTTCACAATTACAGTGTGATGAGATTGCTCGGTTCTTTGCTGATAAGGTGGCTGACATTAGGTCAGACATCTGTTTGACACATTCTATGTGGGTTGATACTGGCAAGGATCGGGTCACTGCTCCTTCGTTTTCCTGGAGTACCTTCGGCCACCCGGAAATCGTGGATGTTATGCGGATTGTCCAAGGGCTGCGCCCTACCTGCTGTAGTTTAGATCCAGGCCCTACTTCCCTAATTTTAGGGTGTGGGGATTCCATTCTTCTGGTTCTAGCACAGATTGTCTGGTGTTCCCTTAACTCAGGTGAATATCCCTGTTCCTTGAAAGAGGCAGTGGTGACACCCTTGTTGAAGAAGTCATCTCTGGACCCAGACTGTCTTGCCAACTACAGACCTATCTCGAACCTCCCCTTTGTAGGGAAGGTGATCGAGAAGGTGGTGGCAGCCCAGCTGGAGAACCACTTAACCATCCATAGCATCTATGAACCTCTCCAATCAGGTTTTCGAAAGAAGCACAGTACCGAGACTGCTCTGGTTCGGGTGCTCAATGATCTCCTGATGGCGAGAGACCAGAGAAAACAGTCCATACTGGTACTATTAGATCTGTCATCAGCATTTGACACCGTTGACCATGGGGTCTTACTTGAGTGCCTGAGATGTATTTGTGGACTCTCTGGGATTGTTCTCAGATGGTTCACTTCTTACCTCACTGGAAGAACTCAGAGGGTGGTGTCAGGGGTCTTTTCCTCTGATCCCTTCGCTCTATTTTGTGGGGTTCCTCAGGGCTCTATATTATCCCACATGTTGTTTGCAGTGTACATGCTTCCCTTCAGAGACATTCTGAGATGGTATGTGCTGAGGTTTCACTGTTACGCAGATGATACCCAGCTATACCTGTCCTTTGCACCCAACCAGGAAGGAGCTATCTCGGTATTTAACAGCTGCCTGAATGAAATCCAGGATTGGATGAGGTCCAGTTGGTTGAAGTTGAACTCTGGAAAGATGGAGGTGTTGGTATTGGATCCAGATTGCCGGATAGGGGGACCTATGGTCGGCACCCCATCTGGTGTGTTTTGTGGGGATGTCGAGCTACGGGTATCTGAATGGGTGTGAGATCTGGGGGTGATACTGGATGCGGGGTTGACTCTTCGCTCCCAGGTGTCAGTGGTGGTAAAATCATCTTTTTACCACCTAAGGAACATCGCCAGAATCAAGCATCGTTCTGTCCGGCGATCTACCAACTTTGATCCATGCCTTTGTAACCTCACGCCTGGACTACTGCAACTCACTTTACCTTGGGCTCCCAGGGGTTGATATCCGCCGCCTGCAGCTAGTGTAGAATTCCGCAGCCCGAGTATTGATGGGTACTCCTAGATCCTCCTATATTACTCCAGTGCTGCGGGAACTGCACTGGCTGCCAGTTCAGTGGCGGATCACCTTCAAAGTTGGATTACAGACTTTTAAAGCCCTGCACGATCTGGGCCCCGATTACCTGAAAGAACTCCTGATTCCTTGTCGCCCTGTGAGATCGCTCCGCTTAGCTGATGAGGGTTTGCTAGAGATTCCAAGGGTAATATTAAAATCTGCTGGGGCCAGGGCTTTTATGTTTATGGCCCCTTCCCTTTGGAACTCTCTACCCTGTCAGATAAGGGAGTGTACGACCGTGGGGAGTTTTAAACAAGCTCTTCAATCTTATCTATGGGAAAGGGCATATGGTTCGACTGTTTATTAATTATTATCTGTGTTTTTAATATTTCCTTATGTCCTTAATTTGTATTCTGTATTTTTTTTTTTAAATATTTTATTGGAATGCACTTTGACATTCAAAAGGCGCAATATAAATAAAAAATATTATTATTATTATTGTATCTTTCACCATGCCTTGGCTGGGTCAGTCTGTTGTCGAGATGTATTTCTGCATGGTTAGTAGTATGTCTTCAACACTGCTAATCCATAGCACAGGTCAGATTGAAAGGCTGGGTTCTCACCACTCTACTGGAGCAGCTGAGGTTTTCCTGGCAGGGATTTATAATGTACCCATTGCAGACATCTGCAAGGTGACAAGTTGGAACTCACTGCATTCCTTTGTAAAGCACGATGTTCTGGATATCCTTGCCAGATGGTTCACTTTCTTCAGCAGAACAGACCTTATGGACTTCTGTCCTGAGTGAGCTCTGTCTCTTACCACCCTACTCGGGGGGGGGATTTTTAGCTCAGTACTCTCCCACTATTGTGAATGAGTGGAGGAGACTGTTAGTCCAGGAAGATATGGAAATTATGTACCTACCGTAATTCTTGATCTTCTTGGACGAAGTCTCCACCACTCATTCATATGCTCACCCTCCTTCCTCCGATCTCACTCGTTCTGTTTTAGCCTTTGCTTCCTTCTTGTTTGGGCTGTGAAGACATTGTCAAATTTACCCTTCTTACAGGGGTCATTCGGGCCATTTTATGCCCTGAAGTTAGGATTAGGTTTTCTTTATTTAGTTTATGCTGCACCTCCTTGGTCAAAAAGATACTGAGGTGGTCAGAGGGTTGACGCTGAGATAACATATACAGCACAAGCTAGTCTCGAGGTGCTGCACACACACAGTACTAACCCAGTGCCGGCCCTCCTGAAGATTTCTGGCTCTGGTGGGGTCCTAGGTCCTCCAGCATAGTCCCACTAGTGTGAATCAGTGGAGGAGATTTCATCCAAGAAGATCAAGAATTACGGTAAATACATCATTTCCATGTTTTGTTTTTCCAAAAAGCTTTTTCTACCTTCGAGAGTAATGGGTGGCTCTTTAACCCTGTCCTCACATCCTGTGACCAGCTTCCACTTCTTCCAAATTCCAGGAAAAGAATCCCCTGCAGATTTCCCCCATGGCAGGGATGGGTGGGGGGCATCCTCCCCCTGGACAACCATATCCAGAGTCCCCTGGCCTTGGTATGACAGAGCAGATCCCAGGCAGATGGGCAGGGCTTCATTTGGCCCGTCCTACTAATTTACATTTGCTGAGTTCCTGGTCCCTACTTCAGTGCCAGCATGTGTGTGGATATGCACCCTCCTGCACAGCAACAGCTCCCTCCCTTCAAGTTGCTCAAGTCTGCACTGTCACTGGCACTCCATCAGGTGGCAGTCATGGGTTGAGACAGAAGGCCACCCCACCCCAAGAGAGGAAATCCATCTATTGGACACTGTATCCTCTCTCACCTCGTTGATCCCTGGCAACCCATACTAATTTCTGAACATGAGTTCCTCGCTAGGCAGGAGGTAAGGTATTCAACGCCTTAGCCCTCCATGCCACTGGACCGGCAAAAGCTTGGTATTTTTGACACTCATTAATTTGTTGAGTTGAGAGTGGACTTCTGCAACTGTAAATGACACTAGTGCCTGCCTGCTTAAATATAAAGAAGTGTCACCATCAGTCTTCATCCCAGTTTTCTATTCTGCTTATTTTCATCATCACCATCTCTGTACCAGTGTGTCCCACATAAAATCACAGATTAAATCTTTACATCGCCAATTTAAATTCCAGGGAAAATTAGTAGCATTACATTGTTGAGCTGCTGAATATTGTCACCGAAGAGGAGTCACTCTTTATCTTCTGAGGCAGGAAGTGGTGGTGATCATCATCATTTATGTGGGTCTGGCTGTGCTACATACAAATTGGACAATGCAGGGATGGGAGAGGAAGACAAGATGCTAGGGACTGAAGAAGGTTTTTTTTTAGAAAATAAAAATACCAAAATGTAAAAGAATGGATTAAAGTGTTTAGAGTCACACTAGTTCTTAGTCTCAGGTAGACACAGCAGCTTCAGGCAACCAAAAGGAAGTTTCAAGGGGAATGCTAAGCAACTATCTTCTTTCACAGGGCACACAAAATCAAATCCAAAAAGTGATTCTGATAACTCTAAAGCATCATCTTCCAAGCAAATTCTTGAATCTAATAAAGGTTTACCTGTTGTATCAGTACCCCCAAAAAGGTTCTTTAGTCAAAACTAAAGTGTTGGTGGATACCACCCACAGAGGCACTCCGAGATATGGAACCACTGCATACTCTGCTAATGTTAATCCCCCCACAGACCATCTCTGATACCTCTTAGGCTGGGCCCAATGGGCATAAAGACAATGATCTGCTCCCTGTCACACCTGTTCTGATATGTTAAACACTGTGGCCCAGATATTCAAAAGGGTTGCGCATGGTGCAACGGTGTTGCGCCATGCACAACCCACTGATGCGCCCCGGTGTGATACTGAAAAGGGAAAAGTGTGCCGCACAAACCCGACATGCGCTGGGTGCATCATCAGAATGTATGCAGGCACAGGTGGGGCGCGTTTATGACAGAAACTGCACAGCCCGACATTCAGCCCGGCCATGCAGAGTTATGAAGGCACAACCCTACCTGCGCCTGCACAAAGTTGAGCCTAAAAAAGGAACAAGTCGAGGGCTACCCACAGGTGAGCTGCTGCATTGCAGGGTGTAACACAGCAGCTGCCATCTGTGGGTGGCCATCGGCTGTTCCCGTGGCACCTGGTGGTGCCCCCCATGCCTCGATCGGGGGCATAACTGTATTCCCCCCATTAGCCCAATCATGGGCATAAATGTAACCCCCCCCCGAGTAGCCCAATCATGGGCATCAGTATCCCTCCCCAAAGTCCAATATCCCTGGTGGTCCAGTGGACCGCAAGTAGCAATCGTGGGCATCAGACCATCCCCAAAGTCTAATATCCCTGGTGGTCCAGTGACCATGAGTAGCCCGATCTGTGGGCATTATAATATCCCCAGTAGCCCGATCACTGGGCATTACAGTATCCTCCCGAGTAGCCAGATCGAGGCATAACTGTAACTGTAACACTCCCATTAGCCCAATCACAGGCATCAGTATCCCCAAAGTCCAATATCCCTGGTGGTCCAGCGGACCGAGCGAGCCCGATGCAGGTGCATTCCTCACCCCCAAGTCTGAAATCCCTGGTGATCTAGTGGACCCCACCCCACCCACCCACCCACGGAGCCCCACCACCCCGCTCCCCATCAGCCAGTGGGCAGCAGCCACCCGCCTGCCAACTGACAGCTGATGAGCTGCACACCCATTGGTTTCAGAGCATGAGCCAATGGGCATGCAGCCCATACCATACTAGTTAGTCCAGATATGTGAATGAATTCTTCACATATCTGACTGATTAGTACGGTATGGTTGCATGCCCATTGGCTCATGCTCTGAACCAATGGGTGCAGCCATACTGAGCTGTCGTCGGCGGGCGGGCGGGGCGGCAGGTGGGTGCTGCCGCCCGCTGGCTGACAGGGAGCGGGTGGTGGGGCCCGTATGGTGGGGTTAGGTCCACCAGATCACCAGGGATTATGGACTTGAGGGGTGAGGAATGCCGCCGGTATTGGGTCTGCTCGTCCACTGGACCACCAGGGTTATTGACTTTGAGGATACTGATGTCGCAATCGGGCTAATGGGGAGGTGTTACAGTTATGCCTGTGATTGGGCTACTTGGGGGGGAATACTGTAATGCCCACGATCGGGCTACTCGCAGGGGAATACTGTTATGCCCATGATCGGGCTACTGGGGAATACTGTTATGCCCGCGATCGGGCTAATCGTGGTCCACTGGACCACCAGGGATATTGGACTTTGGTGAGGGATACTGATGCCTGTGATCGGGCTAATGAGGGGTTGTTACAGTTATGCCTGCGATCAGGCTACCGGGGAATACTGTAATGCCAGCGATCGGGCTACTTGGGGATACTCGTTATGCCCGCGATCGGGCTACTGGGGGGGAATAATGTTATGCCAGCAATCAGGCTAATCACGGTCCACTGGACCACCAGGGATAGGAGACATTCATTGTCCCTTACGGGATGTCCCGCAATCGGGCTGCAGGGGGCGTCGGTCCCTGACGGCTGCTGCCTGGCAGGGTGCCAGGCGCAAGTCATCGGGGATCAGTGCACCTGCATGCTAATGGCATGTAAATGGCACCGTAATCAGATGCAAATGGTCCCCCATGTGACTTGCATAAATTATGGCCCCATTTGCATGTCACCCTTTGAATATCACAGGTGCTGTGCATGTCGCAATGGAACTTGCGCCACCGTATCTCAATGCTCCACTCTGACCACTTGCACTGGCACAGTTCCACTGCACCATGCACAGTGGGGGTGGCCAGGGGGCGATAGTCAAAGCAGTTGCGCCATAGCGCAACTCTGTTGAATATCACCCTGGCCACACCCCTGCACAACTGTTTTGAGCGGCGCACAGGCTTGAGCCTCAAACTGGCACAGTTTGAATATCTGGGCCTGTATGCCTAATTATGTTATATTATGTCCAATGTACTACACGGTGGTCTTTTTAATTTGTTTTTGATTCTGTATGCCTAATGATATTGTATTATGGCTAATGTACTATATTGTGTTCCTTATAAACTGTTTTTGATTCTGTAATACTTCCTCCAGGACGTTCCGTGAGACAAGCAACTTGTTGCTCAGTGTACCTTTCCTGGTGAAACAATTCAATAAATAAATAAATAAAAACAAGGTGTATTAGTGGAGGATAAAGGGATGGAAATTGCAAATGAGGACGACGTGGAAGCAGACATTTCTATGGTGGAGGAGAAGAATGGGTTAGTGGAAGGGGGTAAAGCACTAAAGGAACAGGTCCAAGAAAAATCCAGTAATGTTATTACTGACACAAGATCCTGTTTGTCACCAGAAAATGCTGAGCAGCTGACATTTCTGAAAGTCAGCATACCTCACTTTAACTTCAGATATGATACCTTAATAATACATGATGCATGCATGAGATAGTGGCAACAAGTCAGATCAGCATACGCCAGGCCAGGATTCTTTGAATGAACACAATGAGCACAGAGAAATAAAAACAATAATATTATTAGTGGGTCCAGAGTCCTTATAATATAGCAAGCAACTGCATTTCATGTCCCAAACTCACTTGGTAGTACTATTTATCTGGTCTGGATGGTAGGGTACTGTTGCCTACTACTGCTACTACTACTTCTCAGCAACTGCAAAAAATATTATTGTACTACTTGACTGTACTGTAGTATGGTGTTAAAACTATAGTAACACTTTTTCTTACAATGGATAGCTTAGCTGAATCCTGTATGCTCTTCTTCATTTATTTTTTATATCCCTCCATAACCATATTTGGCTGCAATTACTTTACAGAGAAACATTTTATTCCATTCATTCATTATTTGTAGTATGATGTAATATTACATCTTGGATACTGTGACTGGCTGGGCTGATATTATATTTTACATGCTTGTGGTACTTGGCACTGGCAGCAGTTGTTTCTTGGAACTAGGAAGGATGTATTATGTGTGTCATCAGGCACACACAGTAGCGGCACACTGTTTATTTTCATTATTGACTGCACTTGACAGATGTGACTGCCTGGGTGGTGGTCAGTAAGATATCTTTCATTTCTTGTTTGAAAGATGTTGCAGAGTAGAAGAAGCAGTTGAAAACAGTACCACCTGTTGGACCAAGTAGTGTACCATAGCACACTGGGACATGCAATGCAGCTGCATCACATGGGTAGAGTGGGTGGGCTCCAACTGCTGCTCAGTTGATCATTAGCCATTTTTTTGCCTGGTCCCCTCTGGAACAGCCAGCAAAAGAATATACCCGACATTAATAAAAATATCTTAGCAGCTTGGCATTGGTTGCTAAGTAGTAGGTACTTCCATCACTGTCTGTCTCTCCCCTTCCCCCACCACTCAGGCCCAATCAGGTATGTCACCATGATAAGTGATGAAGGAACTAATGTATTGCTTTGCTTTAGTAGTTTTCCTTTATTTTTCACACAAGTAATTAATTAAATTATTCTCCTTGGGCCTCAATGTTAAATATTACAGAGTTTTGTCCCTTTTTAAGCATTTCATCACATTTATTCAAATATTTATAAATAATAAATGCTAATTAAGACTAATCAACACTCCCCACCCCAGTTCTGGTTTTTATTTAATAGTAGTCATAACTTTACTGGGTTCTTCCAGCCCTGCTCTGAATAGCTTTCTCTCATATTGAATTTAAACCACTGAAACAGGATGTTTAAAACATGTAAAAAGCAAACAAACTAATGAATGAGCCTGGGTAGAACATGTTACCTTATAATTAGTTTAAATTATTAAAGGGAAGAAGTGGCCTTCTTCTATAATGTGTTCTTCAGTTGGTAACACGAGGTGATTCCTGTTATATGACTCAAAAGGGACATAGGCAGAATTGAGATGGTGCAGAGGAAGGCCACAAAAATGATTCAGGGACTGCACCATATGGCATACCAGGATAGGTGGCAGGAACTCAACATGTACTCCCTGGAACAGAGGAGGGAGAGGGTCGACATGATTGAGGTTTTTAAATATATGAGGGGTATAAATAAGGTTAATGTTCAGAAGTTTTTCCAATTAAAAGAGAGTGGAAGAAAGAAAAGGGATGACATGAGGCTGAAGGGAGGTAGATTAAGGAGTAATACAAGGAAATTCTTATTTACAGAGAGGGTGGTGGATCCATGGAATAGCCTACCCAAGGAGGTACTGGGGGCCAAAACAGTAAGTGAGTTCAAGAACGCATGGGATAGACGTAAAGGTAGCATACGGAAAGGCAAAGGAGGGAAGGAGAAATAGCACCAACTAGGTTCTTGAGCAGACTAGATGGATCTTGTGGTCCCCTTCTGCTGTCACTTTCTTTGTTTCTATGTTTCTATGAGGGCAATACTGGGGTCCACTCAGAAATCTCAGTACAGCAACATATTAATAATACATAATGTCTCAGACATTGTTGGACATGTCTGATAAGGTTTTACAATCAAAGTTGTGCCATGCTAACCTGTGTTTTTCTACTGACATCTGGCAACTAAATACCCCTATTTATAATGTAGGCTGTAAAGTACTAGACAAAAGAAAAAGAAGGAAAGGCTTTATTGAATTGCTGT